>CM076576.1:142735313-142860758 GCA_034641835.2 Pinus albicaulis
CACACTTCCTCAATTAAATTTTGGTTTCTTGATCGAAGCTCCTAGGCAGCCCGGTTTCGTCACGCACAAGCTGCTCACTATTTTTCGGCTTTGTTTCCACGGCCGTAATTACAGATTTCATTTCTTTAACCTTTTTGATGGAAGTAAATGCATATTTTTAGACTGCTTGGAGGGGTTGATAAGAAATCGTGAGAGGTAATTGGTTGCTTGTTGGCCAACTGGTTACAAGAAACTCTTAATTTAGTTTAACTACTAGTATTACATTAATTTGCAGCTGGCAGGAAAACAAGCTTTTTGATGTTTGCAAATAGCGACACACAGAGTCTCATAAATTGTTATAGTCGTTTTGGAATTGTCAAAGTGAAAATATAAATTCACATACGTCAATCCGAACTTCCAATTAAACTGAAACTTTAAAAACAAATAACACGCTATGTACATTACAAACTATGTACTGGAGCGAACATTGATGCTCACCAGTAATCAGTATGCACAAAATATATGCTCAGCCATTGTGTTAAATACCGTAAGGAGTTGTGGATTAACTCTTCCTGGAACTACTCATGCTTTCTCCTCTTTTCTATCTATTTCATTCAGGATTAAGTGCTTCGTCTCCTGTTGTCACTGACTCTTATAGAGTAGTGAACTCAGAGTTGGAGAGGAAATATGAAAATCTAACTTGTAAGTGACACAACATAAAAGTATTTTACAATTGGAAAACGCCGTTTGTCTTAATTTTTTCTCACAAATTAGAGAAACGAGAGGTGTTGTCCACATCAATGTGAAAAATCAATGTTATCACTCATTTTCTTATTCTATAAAGCTAACAAAATGATTGATATTTGATACATTCGATAACCTAATATATTAGCTTCTTAATTAATGACTAATGCATAGTATATAAGATAGTGTTTTCACATGATTTTAAAATTATACAATATCGTATAAATATATGGGTTTTTTTATACGGTTTTAAATTTATATATCATTAATACACCAACACAGTTAGAAAAACATAAATGGCTAAATGTGTGGAAGTAAGGAGCTTAGTGCACTCCTGCACAATGGAGATGTCTGATTTGTAATTATGCAGGAATAGGTTAATTGAAATTTTTTTATTTATTTACCATATAATGAAATATCTCTTCACAAAACTCTTTGCATAGCTAAATCTTTTCATATAGTGAAATATCTAAGCATAATTAATGATGAAGGAATTATGAATTAGCATAATTATGAGAAATAAAATTAACATAATTATTTACGTGGAATGAGGAATTATGAATTAACATAATTATGGAGCAAGTTCATGATGCAGAGTATGGAGGTTGTTGAAGCTTGACAATGTCACACAATGAGCTTCCTCTATAGAATGTCTCTTCTCCAAGCTTCTCAAAATTACTTTTGCATGGAGTAGATGAATACAAATGGAATAGCTATTATCTTATTAGTTCATATATTTCAATATTATTTTAATGTTATTATTAACTATGCATCTTATATTCTCAACAACTATGAAGAGACATTAAAAAAATATTTAAAATATTAAATATATATGGTATTGCATTCAACAAAAATCAATGTAGCTACAATGTCAAATTCAACTCAAAGCACACCTTGCTAGACGAGATCTTCGGTAAGGTGCTAGTGGTGCTTTAACAACTCATGCAACTACTCTCGCTTTCTCTTCTTTTATATCATTTTCATTTAATGTTGAGTGCTTAGGTTCATGATTGAGTTTCTCAATGCTATGTGTAACCATTATGCATCACATTAAGTTTGAGATGGTCAAAACAACGATCCTTATAATAGGTTAGTTCATTATGTTTTGCTAGAAATGTTGTATTATCAACCTAATCACTACATTCCAATATGCACAATTCTTTGGAAGTAGCAAAACAATAATCCTTATAATAGGTTAGTTCATACGATGGATGCTTTAAAGATCCGAAATGAAAATCCAAATTGTGCAGTAACACTGTAGCTATCACCATCAAGTGGAAGACCTTTGATTCTGCTGTAGGCAGTTTGAATGCTACTCCATCCTCTGCATCTAACAAGATCACTCAAGATTCAGAATCATTCAACTTACGATATGTCATTAGTTTTTTAGAACATTATTTTGATTTTGAAAGGAAGCCTACTATTCTTTAGAGACATACATTGCATTCTTGAAGTGGAAAAGAATTAAGGAATAGAAAAATCTATCTGAATCAACAATAGATATTATTTTCATATGTATATTCTTACTTCTTTCTTCTATGCTACTCTTTGCCGTGTTGTCGCCTTACGTCGTTTCCTTTGCAACATGTGGTGCAATTGCTAGTTAGGATCTGGGCGTGGAAATTATGGATTCTATAGAGGTGTGGGGATTACTCCAACAATACATCCCCTAATAAGTTGGAGTACCCATTTTTTATCAGTGATTCTTTAGCAAATTCACTGAAAATGAAATTCTTATCAATATAAGAGAAAGATTAGAGTTGCCCCATTTTTTTAGTTTGTACCATGTTGAAATATTATTAATACTATATATCTTAAAAAAATTGAGTCATTATTAAAAATAGTGTGAGGTTAAATTTTTATTATTCAATTAATAAATATTGATAATTAAATTAAAAATAAAAATAAAAATATTTTAAAATATATTGTCAATGTAATTAAAATTATTTTATAAAATAATAATAAAATATCTAAATTAAAATCCTTTTATAAAATAATAATAAAATATTTTTAAAAAAACTAATCTTTCATAAGAATAAAATGAAATGAAAGTCGAAGATATTAAAAGGAATTGGACTTTTGTACATTAGAAGAGGCTAGGCTAAAGTGCTGAGAACCCAGAGGCCCACATTTTGCTACAGCAAATCGAGTCATCACATTCACCCGTCATTATGTAGATTCTATATTTCTTCGCTTTTATGAATATAATCTTCTTTTGTAATTCAATCTTTTATTTTCTAATCTAACTTTGAACTCTTGTATAGTCATTATTAATTGTTTTCTAGGTTGTCTTGATTATCTATCTAAATTAGTGAATGTATATTATTTCACCAAGTTATATTATTCTTTTGAATTTTTATAATGGGTATGAGTGTTGAAAATATCCGTATCGTCAAAATATTGAGGGTGAAACCAGCTTATTAGGAGTATCCGAAAAATGACAGAAAATATTGAGAAACATAAAAATTAATTTTCTCCAGATTTTTAAATATATAAAACAATAATGATATTTAATGCATATTTTCAAAATATGGTTATATTTAGCGGATATTTTCAAAATATCATGATATTTAGTTTAGATTTTTAAAATATTGTCAGTTTGCCTAAAAATATCACGAAATATCACAATTTCAAGATTTTATGATTGTAATGAGCTATTGGTTTTGAATGATTAAGTTAATGCATTTCATAAATATATTTGTTTTCATCTAAACATCTCTAATACACTTTTTTTTGTCAAGAGGGCTAAAAAATTATGATGATGATGATGATGATGATGGTTAACATCCACTGAGACCAAACTTTGGTCTATCAGACCTATAATTTTCTTAATTCTTAATTGTTTGGCTTCTCGTCTTTCTTGGCGAGATTGTTGTTGTAAATTTCTTTTTCTTCTCTACGGTCTTCCAACTTCCTTTATCTTGCAACTCCTTCATCTCTTCTAATTCTTGGGACACTGGTGTCTTATCTTCGAGATTTGGGAGATCTGCTTTGCTGCTAAATAAAGATTTCTTTTGCGCGGTATTCGAATCCTCATAATTGTTGATGCTTGAGGGGCTCTCGAGTTTGTTTTTTTGTTGTTGGGCGGGGCTTTCCCCTTGCTTGTCTTGAGGGTTGTTTATTTCTTGCCTGATTTCTTGCAATTCAGATTTTTCTGGAGAGTATTCTTCCTTGATGACAGTTTAATGTTCCTTTTGTGCTCCTTCCCACCATGTAGATCTATGGTGATTCTTTCTAGCAGAATTTTTCTCGGAGACTTTTGGGAAATTTTTGGCTAGATGGCCTGTCTCAAAGCAGGATCGACATCTAAAGAGGACACTTTCATAGTCAAGTTTCTGGTTCCATACATAGTCTTTGCTTGTTAGGATTATTTCAGCTGGGAAACCGATGCTGAAGTCCATTTCTACACAGATACGTACATAGGTGGTTCTAACATATTTCTCTGTTTTTGGGCACCTGCAGTAAAATTTCCCAATTGCATTTCCAATGGCTTTTAGCGAGGAGAGATTCCATAGATGCAAAGGTAGGTTTGGAAATCTGCCCCAAACTGGTGCTGAGGTTATGACTGTTGTTGAGGGATCGAATGATGGGTTCCATGGCTTCATGAATAGGCCCGAGTTTTCCCAAAACCAAGGATCGGAATCTAAAATGCATTGTCTGCTTTCAGAGTTTTCGAAATCTACTATAAAGAAACCCTTAGCACAACGGTAGATATTAATTTCATCAGAAATGACAAGCTTCCATACCTCTGAGATCCAACTGTGGAGAGCTGTCAGTCGCAGCCAAAAGCCATTAAACCGGTAGATTAAGGCACTTTCAGAAAACTTTGAGGCCTCATCCAGTGAGGGCTTGACCACCTGCACAGTGGGAGCTAGGGTTTCACCAACAATATGGGCACGAGCTTGACTCTCAGAGGCGGACAGAACTGGGCTAGCAATTATCTTCGCAAAGCTGGGAGCCATACTGCGGAAGATATGCTATCGAACCCTGCAGAAGAGATAACCATACACTTCTATTTATACTTTCAACAGTTTCACTGCAACAATTCGGGACTATTATAAGCAAGAACCTCGCACTTCTTCAGTAAACCTCATTACAGGACTTCGCACTTCAATTCCATATTTCAGATAGCAATTAATTGTATTCTTATGAATACCTGATCATGCTAACAACTCCACGGCTTGCTCAGAATAAAATTTAGAAACTTTGCTTCAGAGACACGGGAGTCTCATGGGAATATTTCAAAAACCCACAGATTGTTATCGAACCCTTTCTAAGCTCCAGGCGGCCACTATAAGAGTTGCGATTGGACACCAAATGGTTTTCTTTGGATTCAGAGTGAGCAATCCGCGACAGAGACCCAAAAACTGCAGAGCCGAAGCCGCAAAGACCGAAGCTTAGGAGTTAACCACCACCTTAATCATTGTTCCTGGGTGGCAAAGAATACATATATTGCTCTCATTGGCATTTGAGACAATTTTTTCTTCATCTTCCATCACATTTCTTTTATATATTTGCATTGTGGAATAAAGGTTCCCATTAGAAAGGCCTTGTTGCCAAGATATCGTTAGAGTGCACTATTATCTCAGACCTGCATTATGTCTCTAACTTTTTATTAAATTATCAATCTTTAAATCTGGAATTTGGATTAAAGAAGTTATTCTAAGGTGACCTGGAGCAATTATTATTGTGGCATTTTGAAAAGTGCCCCCTCTATCCAAGATCCAAGTTAAGGCATAATGAAGGAAGTTTCTCTTAACCTCTAGAAGGTGTGCCTTCTCATTGTTCCATTGTCGAGAACAACCTGAGGAACAACACTCCATGTTGTAATCAATTTTGTATCCCAAGTAAACATCTTCTCGAAGGAAAAATGGATCAGAATGGGAAAAATTGACTTGCTTAGGACAATAACTTTCTTAAATTAGCAAACCAAACATTCCTCAAAATGATTTGGTCGTTAAAAGGTGAGAAAAAAATCATCATGGGGATAACAACTACGGTTTTCTTTGATATAATCCATTTTAGTACCAGCACTTCAATCGTTTTTGCAAACATTTTTGGTCTCATCGTAAGTGAATTTAGAAATGTCTCCAAATGTGATCAATTTAAAGTTCCACATAGTCATATCTTAGTTCTCTCTAGAGAAATATCTTTAGAAAGTATTTAAATCACTTGTGCAATTGATAGAGCTCCTATAACTCAAGTGAAATCGCTTCACATAGTCATTTGGAATATTTTATCTCTTGAATGTCTAGATCTACAATATTCTTTAAAATGATTTTTCATTGTCTCGCATGTCCAAATACTATGTCTATTTAGACGCATAATCCCTCTAAGTGCTACTTCCTTCGAAGTAGAGGGGAATAGTGTTACATCTGTATTGTAGTCATAAGTCCTCTAGAGGACCTCAAATTCAAAGAGTAAATAGTATGGGCCACCAATGATCATTCCATGGAAATGGGGAAGAGCTATTAAATTTAATTTTTCATTCTAACTTGCTTCCATATTTGTAAGATAAGAATTCAAACATCTCTTTCTCTTTGTCAATTCTTCCTTCTATACTTCCCTTTACTCTTTCAACGGGTATAATGAATGGAGACAAAGATGAAAATAAGTAAGTTTCCCAATCTTAAAACTCTTCACTATGAGACAAATACCAAATCTTCCCTCAATAACAATTTTCTCTCCAACTCAAAACACAAAATAGAAATTTACAATTGCAAATACATCTCATGAATTGAAGAAGGAAAAACATTCTCCCACCAAAAATTTCTACTCATTTCATCCAACTCGAGCTCAATAAATACAATACAAGTTTGAAAATACATCTCATGAATTGAAGAAGGAAAAACATTCTCACACCAAAAATTTCTACTCATTTCATCCAACTCAAGCTCAATAAATATAATACAAGTTTGACCAAAGTAAGGTAAATATTAGGTCCATACCAGTACAATGGCCTAATAAAAGTGGAGATCTCCTAACAAACTCAAATTCTCTAAAGAAAATTGTTATTCTTGAGAATAACAAGCCAAGATATCTTAAGGACAATAAACCTAACAATAACTTCATTATTCTAACACTCCCTCTTGAGGATAGTGTTAACCACATAGAAACCAAGACAAGACCTAAAGCTATCAATTTTTGGTTTAACTAGCGCCTTTGTGAAAATGTCATCTATGTTTTCTTCAGTAGAGCAATGTTCCATATAGATCTCCTTCTTATTGATGATATCTCTAATAAAATGATATATTGTTTCAATGTGTCTTGATTTATCATGGAACATAGGATTATTAGCTAATTTAACACAAGATAAATTATCATAATAAATAAGAGTGGGATTATCCTCCATCACTAGTTCAAGAAGCAATGTCGTAATCCATAATGTTTCACAACTCCCAGTAGTAGCAACAATATACTTAGACGCTATAGATGAAAAATAAATGCAAGTTTGTTTCTTACTACTCCAAAGAACAATACCAAAACCCGATGAAAAGGAGTAATATGGTGTAGGCTTTCTTGAATTTACATATTTTTCCCAATCAATATCTGTGTAACCATATAAACATATAATTTTGCCTTTTTAAAAAACAAGACCATAGGAAATAGTTCCACTCAAATAAGGAAGAATTGTTTTAGCAGCCTACCAATGTATCTTCCTTGGATTTATCATAAAATGACTCAAAACATTAACATCATTTGACAAATCAAGACAGGGATTGCATGAAAAACGAAGGCTTTATTCCTATGAAGGCTTCTTCATGTGTAGTATCCCTTCAAGTCTTATGTGGACATTTATTAACAATATACATTGTTTTATGACATGCTTCCACCCAAAGCAATTGAGGCATCCCAAATTGCTCCAACATGAATCTTGGGTTCTCACCAATCCTTCTATTCTTTTTCTCAACAAAACCATTCTACTGAGGAGTGTAAGGGTCACAATATTGATCCCAACACACTTACAAAAAGAAATGAATTCATTAGATTTGTATTGTCCTCCATTCTAACTTCTCAATATCTTGATGCTATGTCCAATTTGATTTTCTTAGAGGGATTTGAATTTGATCCTCTACATGCATACTTGGGACCTATTCTCATGGGATAAAATTCTGTAGTTGAAGAAATTAGACAAAGAAGAGTGCATATTGAAGATGGAAGTTTTGAAAATGTCTTACTTATTCTAAGGATTTTTGTGAATCTTCTTTCAATGTATCAGATGACACACACCCACCAGAAGGAAAGTAGAGTTTACCCCGGATTCTGTGAGAATTTATGATATGCAAACCAACTTAAAGATTCCATCTGGAAAGGTAAATGATCAATCTCATTTGTATACATTTTCTGATTGTGTTCCTCACTTAGATTCTATTTTGCTACTTACGCATGCAAATGAAGAAAGTAGGATTTGGCATGAGAGATTTGGACACTTGAATTTCAGATATATGCATCAACTTAACAAGCTAGGGATGGTTAAAGGATTGTCGGCCATTGAATTTTATAATGGTGTTTTTAATGGTTGTGCTCTTGGAAAGCATCCAAAAGCCAAGTTCGAGAAGGGGCATGCATGGAGAGCCTCTTCACCTTTGGAGCTTGTACACAGTGATCTCATGGGTCAATTTCCAGTACCTTCAATGATCAAAGCAAGATATGTGTGGTCATTTATAGATGATTACACAAGATTCACTTGGGTTTATTTCTTGAAACTCAAGTCTAAAGTTTTTCAACATCTAAATAATTTTAAAACATATGCATAAAATCGGTCTTGAAAATGCATCAAGGTCCTCCGCATAGATATTGGGAAGGAATATGTCAACAAAGATATCCAAACTATTTGTAATGAAGTAGGAATACAGTACAACATATAGTTCCTTACACTCCGCAGCAAAATGGGGTGGCTGGGAGGAAGAGTGGATCTTTAAAAGAGATGGCCAGTTGCATGTTGCATGCAAGATCTCTTCCATCAAAATTGTGGGCTGAAGTTATCAATTGTGCTTCATACATCCAAAATAGATATACTTGTAAATATGTTACAGTAAAAACACCTTTTGAGGATTGGACTCACATGCAACCTAAAGTCAATCATTTCTACAATTTCGGATCTCGAGCATGGGCCCGCATTCCTATAGAGAAGAGAAAGGATTTGGAGCCTCAGAGCAAGGAATGCATGTTTGTTGGGTATTCTGATGAAGTCAAAGGATATAGATTGCTTGATATCAACATTGAAGAGCTCTTTATCAAAAGGAGTGTAAAGTTGAAGAAGATGCTTTGCATGTACCACCAAATGAATGTGTTACAAAGTTTCCCTCACCATTAGTTGATGACTATGCAAATGATACTTCAGATCATAATTATAATCTAAATTAGCCTTTTCCTGCAACACGTGTTGGACCACTAATTATTGAACATCGTAATAATATTTCCTCTTGTAGTTTAGAAGATTCTTGACCACCTTTGGCACAAAAATGGCGCAGCATGAGTGATATTTTAGATGATCTTGACACTATACCTTAGTTTAAGGAAACTCCACAAGCACTCATACCTATGGAGTGATGCATTCCCATGCACGATTATATGATGCATTCATTTGAACCATAGACTTATGCAGAAGTAGTTGGGCATCCTAAATGGGAAGCAGTTATGGATGAGGTATACAACTCTCTCATTGAGAACCAGACTTGGGACCTAGTTCCACTACCTTAAAATCGTAAACTTTTCAGGTGCAAGTGGGTTTACCGAACCAAGAAAGTTGCAAATAGCCAAGTTAGTAAATATGAAGCCTGGTTGATGGTGAAATGTTTTTAGCAGGTAGATGGTATTGACTATGATGAGACTTTTTCTTAAGTGGAAAAACGGTATTCCATTCGACTAGCTTTCTCCATTGCAGCAGCAAGATGGTGGGAGGTGCATCATATGGATGTGAAGAATGCCTTTATTCATGGTGATATCGAGGAGGAAATTCACATGGAGTAGCTGCAAGGATACGTGAAAAAATCATCTTTGGTATGCAAGCTAAAGAAATCTCCCTATGGCCTCAAGTAGGCACCTAGAGCGTGATATGCAAAGATGGATTCCTATTTGTTATCTCAAAATTGTGTACACTACAAATATGATTCTAGTATTTATTTGTTGAAGAAAATTGTGCCCTTGTTGATCATAGTAGTCTACGTAGATGATCCTTTGATAACAGGTAGTTCAGTTTCTACTATTGCTAAGATTAAAATCACATTGCATAAGTGGTTTTCTATGACAAACATGGGCTTTCTAAAATTTTTCCATTTTACAATACATTTTCGAACAAGAATTTACATAATCCACCAATGATGTGGTACATGATGACTCATGACATGACATGAAATGACATTGATGCCATGGACTGCATGATGACATGGCAATGTCAATCCATCCTTTGTTTTTGCTTCCTTTGTGTCTTCTTGAAATATAGAACATGGTATTTTCTTTCTCCTCCATGAATTGAAAATAAGGAGTATTAAATGTGTCTTGATCTTTTGTCTTCTGTTGTAGTCTTATGTTCCTTCATCTTCTCGCTTGATGATCATCTTGTCTCCTTAGCCCCATATGTGTCTTCTAGCATGGTATCCTTGTTGCTTTTCCTCCATCAACATCCTATCATGATAAGATAGAGTACTTGCAACTAAAAACCATTCATGACAAGATGACATCAGTCTGAAAAAAACCCTGATTTAACATGTTTCAAGAAATCACTTATTAGGGCTAGAACTAGTGACTGTTTGAGTGACTGACTCAGTGATTTCACAGTTCCATAGGGCAAGGTCTGGGATTGAGGCTTGAGACTACGCCATGCACAGTTTAGGATGGCTAGGGTCAAGGGATTGTGCAGTTAAGGGCTTCAAGATATCAAGGTTAGGGCTTGAGGCTTAAGGTTTCCTAATGCGTAATTCTAGAGGGAGAAGAATCTCATGGATTGCGCAGGTGCACATCTCAAGGTGTCAGGATGGAAACTTGAGGCTTGACACTGCGCAGTGCATAGTTGTGGCTGACTGGGAGGCAGAAATTGCACAATTGGGGAACTCAAGAGGTCAAGTTGAGGGCTTGAGCACTGAGCTTCATCACTACGCAGTTCTAGGGAACATGAGGTTAATGATTGTGTAGTTGTGCAGCTCTTGCACAATGCGCAGTGGAGGACTGGTTGGAGAGGAAAATTGTGCAGTTCTGGAGCTCAGGGGTTGGGCTTGAGCACTGAGATTACGCAGTGCGTAGTTCTGGGAGGCAGGGGCTAGAGGCAAGGTTGTTTCTTGAGGACTAAGACTATGTAGTGAAAAGTTCAGGAGGGTTGGATGAGGTTGAGTGGCCCAGTCAAGGAGTTTTTCCAATTTTGACTAAATGTGGGATCAGTGAGATAAGTTGAACAAGAACAAGAATTGAGCATGATCACACACTTAGATAATTTGACGACACAACAGAAGACACTAATAACACATGAACAACATATTTTATGCAATGTGACAACACTGCAACAACTCACTCCAAGTGTGACACTAAAAATACACTTTGCGACCACAGTGACGACACTTGTGCGACACTCCTTGAAACTTTGGGAATGAGTGTGATACATGTTTATATGATAATAAAAACTCACTAACACAAATATTACCCCTTGAAACAAACCAAAACTAATTTTAGACAATGTGTGACGCCTTCCATGCTAAAAGACGACATTTGCAATATTATAATAAGTGTGAATGACACTTACGATATGCGAAGGACAATGAAAGCAACACATGCCAAAGCGAATATAACCTGAAAACGACACTCGTGAAAGTGAAGGTGCATAAAAGCAACATTTTGAAAAACTCACCGAAATAGAAGTACAAACGCAGCCAAAAGTGAGAGACTGTCAATGACCGTGTGCACTGCCTATCTACATGGGTTAAATATTGCACAAGAATTGTCTTGATGGACTATGCTATGCGTGTTCAAGCTTGCGTAAAGGAATGTGCTCTTGAATTCATTACAAACTGAGCATGTGTGAGCAGGTGACTTTGACACTGATAAGCCAAGAAGGGAGCTCAAAGACTTAACAAAATATCAACCAACTAATAAGTGACTGTGGAATGACCGATCTCAAGATCCACAGTAGGATCTGTTAGCCACTTATAAAAATTTTTATAGCAAAAGGTGGCTAAGACTTTTTGAGCCTTCAAGGAACAAATTTTATTGCTAAAAAGTGTTGGCTCTTGAAGACTCTTGAAGGCCTCATGCCTCTCCTCTGTCCAAATCTTCACTGTTGTTCCCTTTTTTATACTCTGAATTTCTGTAAGTGAAAATACTGCTGCAAAATCATCATTTTTCCCCTCCCTCCACTCAAAACTAACCTTCATTTTGCTCCCCTTTTTCTCCACAAAAACTCCTCTATTTTCATGATCCCTCTTCTTCCCTTCATGAAAATCATTTTTACAAGATTAAGAACTCACTTTTTAGCCTTACCGAAACCCTGAAATTCCTTTGAAAAACCATTGAAAATCTTTAAAAACCCATTTTTTTGCATAAAGGCTTAAGCCCCCTTGGGCTAGGTCTTAAACCACTTCCCCTCCACGTGCCTGCACCCTAGAACCAGGTGCTAGACCCACGAAGTGCTTATCGCATCGCAAAGTTTGAGTGTGCAAGTCTTTTTGCCATGTTTAAAAAGTTCCAATGCGATTAAGCCCATGTACATACCCCCCGATCGTATTATCATTTCATGTAACCCGTGGGCCCGCCATCAGGCGCTAAATCATTAAAATTATTCATTCCCGATGGTCTCTTTCCTTTGTTAAAACATATAACCCACTTACCCAAAGTTTTGATCTGATGTGCCAAAGTCATGTTTTTAATATAAAAATGGTTAGATCAAAAAGACCCGAAGCACAATCGCATCAAGGAAATTCGCAATGGGTTGACTGAAAGACCCGCATCAAACTTTCCTATGCGATTGAGTCCCATATATATAAACCCCGCCCCCGCCGCTTTCCATTCATATAACCTACGCCCGGGACCAAGATTTTAAGTCCCGAGGTGCCTATCGCATCGCAAACTTCTGCGAAGACTCTTCCGATTGCTCCCCTTTGAAACCTCCAATTGCGATGCCCCGATCGCACCATCGCATCAGCCCACCTTTGATTTCCAATCCTCGATTGGTTGTCCATCGTTGATCTCCTCTTCGCCTTCCCAGATCCAACGGCCCACAATTGCTCCGATTATTAACCCTTCCTCCGCCCTTTTAACCCCTCTGATTCACTCTCTGCCGTCGATCTAATCTATAGATCGATAGCCAGCGCTTAATCGCATCGGCATTTCCTTGTACATCGGCACCATTTAAGTTTTTCCCCTGATTGCGATCCTCCGATTGGATCTGGACCGTCCACGTGTCTAGATCAGACGGCCCAGATCTTTCTCGCATGCTTTCATCACCTTTCGCCCTTCCACTTTATGTTTTTCGATTAATCCCCACCGTCGATCTCCGCGCGATCGACGGATCTGATTTATTCTTTTCCTCCGCTCTCCTTTTGACTATCTCTAACAAATCCCGACCGTTGGATGATTCCATCTAACGGCTACGCTCCTCCCCTCACCCTCTATAGCAGTAAAACCCAAAAATGCAGGATTTCTTAATATAGTTTTGTATTTTGCAGGGATTAAAGGTTTATCCATTATAGTGAAAGAAAGGCTGAAGACCGGGGATGACGATTCCTGTGCCTTCGATTCATAAAAGGAAGACCGTTCGTAGGGTTCAAGATCCACGTTTTGTCGATGCTTCATGGGCATTGATGCCTTGAGAGCCCTGCGCGGCCTGCACATCAACAAGACACTGTGATTTTAAATCAAAATTAAAAGAGTATCAGTGTTGAAGACAGAACACAGCAGAACAAAAGATTGAAGACAAATTTGGGGATTACGGCTAAGATTGATTATCAAGAGCCTAATCCCCCAAATTAAAACACAATTAAAAGAAAATCATAAGTGTTCAATAGACAGAAAGGCCTCCACCGCCACATCTGAGGCAAATTGATTCCTCCCAGCTACCACAGTGCCACCTGTACTTCAAAGCATTCAAACATAGGCCGAAGTTATTGTTCGAAAATCAGATATTCGCCTCAGCGCAGCCGGAGAAGTTAATTCTGCACATAAACTTAATGACAAAATATCTGCAGAGTTACTCCTACATAACACAAAGCCTCAAAAGTCAACAAAATCTCCCACCGAGCTTAATTCATAAATGTAAATCAATTAATACAGTAACACACCTGTAAACTTCTCCATCAAGCCCCTCAAAGGCCGAGAAGTCATTACTCTATATTAATTATCCTGAGAGATCTTTTATCAGATCTCACCTCCTCATTCTTCTATAAATACCTATGTAGAAGATGAGCAATTGTTGGTTGAGTTGGTTGTTGAATTTTGAAATATACTTGAGCTCGAAACTCCTACTTGTAAATAGTGTTCACTGGGCCTTGAAGCTCTGTTTGTGTTTAGAATAGTTAGGCTGAATAGTGAAGATGATTGTTGAACTGAAACATTGGACCTGAATATTGTAACTGGTTTGACATCAATAACAAGCTGTTTCTTGGGATCCTAGTCTATATCACTGGTGAAGTGCCCCTTTCTTTGTTATTGTTTTTTCCTTCTATGTATGCCGTATTGTTCACTATTCTCTGATAAAGAACAACATTTATAGAGTTAGGATTTATTGTTTACCAGTACCCTTCTCTCACTGATAAGCTTTATCTCAATGTTTTCCTCCAATTTGTTTACTTAAGAATGATTCAATACAGTTTAAGCAGTTAGGAATGTTGGCGTTCCCTCGTCCTACTGTTTGCTTTAAACATTATTCTTGAAAGTTATTTTCATCATTTGCTTATTAAAGTTAGACTAGAAAAGTGATGGTTTGCCTTGTTTCTAGTTCCTATTCTCCAAAGGCATATTTTGAAGGTTTCCCTTGGTGTTGGCCGAAAGCAGATTAGGTTTAAAAGTACCTTATCTGATCTTAGGTTACACTTTGTTTCTCTTATGTGTTTTCATACTTTCTGAAGGTAATTATGCAGATTACTGGATTGTTTGTCAATTAAGCTGTTTTAATACAAACTTGCCCAAGAAGTCTATGGCTAGCCCTGTTCTTGGTTGGTTTTAAACAGTTACTTAAGAGGCTTTTCTTGTTTGGACTGACTATAAATCCCTTGTGAATTATTATCAATTTCCACCCCTCCAACACTTTATTGTTTCCATTCCATCATTTTAATCTCAATAATCTTGTGATATAGATGACTTGCCCCTTGGATCACTCTTGATGTTGTTGCTCAATTAAAGCCCTGATATGACTCCATAGCCCAATGGACTAAAAACCAGTGTTATATCTATATTTTTAGCCAAAGCTGTTATATTTGCTTGCAACTTATCACCTTTGAAACTCTTTGCACTTAGGACTTTCCCCTCCAATAATATTCATGCTCAACCATCCAAAAACAAAACAAACCCTTGGCCTTCATAACTAGCCTAATATCATTACCCCAAACTTCAAATACAAATCCATCTTTGCACTTCTTGGAGAGATCCCTCTCTAGATTCAGGAGGGCTAGATCCTAGAATCCCAAAGTGGTTGAAACGATGTTTCTCCCTGCGGTCAGACTTTCGCCAATCTTGCTGATTACAGGGAGCTAACAGGATCCAAACTTAAAGTATAGGAAAAATTTTGGAGGATGTTTGTCGCAGCGATAACATGCCACTATCAATCAGCACCACTACTGGTCGATGAGGGTTTAGGGAGATGAAATTTTGGCTAGGGCATGGATTGAGATAACTGGCTCAGCTAGCGTAGCTAGAGTATCAGTCTCCAGGGTTGTTAAGAGTTCACCCTCTTCCTCCTCAGTCACTTCAATTGATGTAGCTTCATTGATGGAGTTGTTTTCAATAATGTCAATTTGAAAGAATTTTGGTTCCTTGCATTTATGTCATGGGGAGTATTTGTCATCACAATAATAGTAGAGTCCTTGTTTCCTTCTTTCATCCATTTCTGTCAGTGACATTTTTTGAACCCTAAGTGTTTGGGTGGGGCCCGTAGTCAGGGTGGTATGTGCACGTGCGATGAAATTTGGACGATTGGATTGGGAGTTTAAAGTGACTTCGACCTTTATGGCCTTCTTGCATGCTTCCAACCAAGTAGCTAGGGGATGCATTCTGACATGGACTTGGATGGCTTCCTTTAAGCCACTGATTTCCAATTAAAAGGAATCTCCTAGCCCTTCATTCTGGATGACCAATTGTTCAATGGCTGCAACATAGTCTCATACTATACCCGTCTTCTTGAGCTTAGTGACATAACCCAGAAAGTGTGATTCTCGATCAAAGTAGTCACAAATGGATTTTGAGAACATGTTATGAGTTAGCATCCCTAGATAGCATTTTTGATGCCACTATCAACACTACCATCGCTCTTGGTCCAAATAAATAGCTCCCACATGGAGTTTAGTTTCATCTTCCCAGATATTATTAGGCAAAAATATTGTTCCATTTGTACATGTCTTACTTAGGTGTATGGAAGCTCGAATATTGGTGACCTCCCTGGAAATGACTGTGATGGCTAGATTCTCCTTCTACATGTGCATCAACACTATGTTCTTCCCTTATGGGTTCGCAAGACATCTACAAGGCATACAATGCTTATGTGATTTTGTTCATGGATGCCTGGAAGTCATCGAATTTTCTCTCGAGGGCTTTGACTCTCTCCACTGCCTTCTCCATAGCCATAACTTGAGAACTATTATTGTGCATACACTAGCCTCGATCAAATTTTGAGATTACTTAAGAGTAGTATGGTTGGAAAGAGGGAAATCTCAAGAGTATAGCGATGTGGGTCACTTGACGTTGTGTCGAGAAAATTTGGGACCGCATGAAAATTGGGGGCTTAAAGGTGAATGGTACCACTGCGATCAGCTTGTCGTCGTGAATCTTATGGGCTAGGTCTCTTGTAGGTGTCCTGGGATGGCCTCGAAATGGATTTTTACTCCCACCTAATCAATACTATGGTGGCCAAAATCCAAAATGTTTGATACTTCCAAATATCCTATGAAAACCGACCCTGGACTATAGTAACTAAAACCCTCGATTTCTTGGTTTTGCAAAATGTGTTGCGATAATTTGATCTGGACTATGGCGGTCAAAACCCTCACAACGCAAAGAGTTTGATCTATGTTGTGAAAATCCTAACTGCTAAATTTGATTTGTACTGCGACAGTAGAACCCCAACTACTGGATATGATCTATACAATGACAGTTGAACCCCAATTGTTAGATCTGATCTGTAGAAAAGGTAGGGGGGGATCTTAAGATAGCTGAGGGAAATATGGTCACAAAGGAGTGCTAAGTGCTACAAATCATGATATACACAAGCATCCAACAATAGTACTCTAACCAATCTTTCATAGCGCTAAATAAGGAGGATAGACCGTGCCTTTAGTCATACTACCCTGACCACCCTATTGTACATGTGATTAATCTCCCTGAGTGTTGTTATCAGTGTACTATAGTAGCAAGACATTTGACGACTTATCTAGGGTTAGGTTTCAAGTTACCTTAGTGGGGCTTCTAATATACCCAAGGGTGCGTGGAAGTGCATTCCGTGCGCAGTTTTGTCTAATGTGCTACTAATCGAAGGGGTACCCACAAGAGTTACAAGGGAGTCCAACAAGTGTGACCACCTCTTGTAGTTCCTATGTGCATGCCTCCCAAAATCCGCAGGTTTATACGCTCAACAAAAGATTTTGTGGTTTAAAGACGTCAAACACGTCTTTAGCCTAAAAAAAAATTGCGCAAATTGGAGGTACAGCTGGCCCTAGAAAGTGCTCTGAAACCACTAGTTATAGACTTAACCGGCGAGAATAATAGAATACCATAATGACGAAACAATATTTCCAGAAACAGAAAAATATCATATGAATTGAGACAAGCTGCAAAGATATTTTATTATTTAGAAGCAGATTACAATGTTCACTTGCCTCTTCGAGGGGGCAACCTCCAATAGAGCAGTGTTTAATTACAATAAGACTCGATGATTCTTCCCTTGCTATCTAAAACTATTGATAGCTTTATGACATCCAAAACCTTAACTACTAGTGGTCCCTTGCATAATACTGGTTAACCACTTTATTTATTAACTATGGCCTGTTTATAACTAATTGTGGTCCCTTTTCTATAATGCGGGTCAACCACTTACAATTATTATTAATGCATATAACCACTTATGAGATTTATTGACTCAACTAACTAACTATGACTCTTCCTAGGCCCCTTGGGCTTATTGCATAAATAAAGAGGTTAGGATTGGAAACTAAAAGATTTTTTTCGATAGTGGTTGATTTGAGGCTAGATAACTGAAATCAATTGTGTCATAGCCATATTTATCAAGTTTCTTTCTCTTGCGAAGGCTTCTCCTCAAGGATTCATCTAAAACATGTTGATCTTGATTTTATTGCTCAGATTTTGATGATGTTATTGGTAGCATTTCTTCTGGATGAGGATACTCGGGAAAACTTTCTTCTTTTTCCATATCTTCAAAGCATCACAATGATTAGAACCATTGTCAACTATTAAAGATGTGGAATGAGAGGAAGAGGATCATGTATTGTTAGTCTCATCAAAATGAATATATCTTCGACACAAAACTTCCTCGAACAAATATTAGTTGTTGAATATTCTTTACCATGGATTTGTGCTTTCATCTAGAATTAATGCCTTATCAAGACTACCAAATATCTTAAAAGAGGAGACATCAGGTTTCCCATGTCTGCAAGCTTCCACTGGAGTCACATGTTGAATTTCCTTATGAGGCACCCTGTTGTGAAATGTTATTAGTACAATCAGTTGCTTTAGTTTGAAAGGTAGGTGCCAAGTTCTTGGATTGAATCATACAATTTTGCATCTCTTTGAGTATTTCATTCTTCCTTTCAGCAACACCATATTTTCTAGGAATGTAGGGAAAAGAGTGTTGATGAAGAATGCCATGCTATCTATAGAAATCATGAAATGTGTTATCGACATATTCCCTCCCCCACCCCATTATTAGTGTGTAGCTTCTTGATGGTGCATGATTATTGTTTCTCAATGAAAGCTTTAAATATCTTGAAGGTTACAAATACTTCACTCTTGTACTTGGGAAAGTACACCCAAGAGTGCCATGAGAAATCATCAATAAAGGTTAGTGCATACTTGGCCCTTGAAAAAGGCGAATTGAAAAATTCATTAAATCACTACGCACCAACTTAAAAGGTGTTGTTTCCCTTAAATCTTTCCCTTCAGGAAAAGGATGTTGATGTTGTTTTGCAAGCACAATCTGCACACACCGCATTAATACCAGAAACCTTTGGAAGACTTGAAACTAAATTTTGAGTGAACATCTACTACAAATGTCTATACTATTTAGATGGCCAAATATATCATGCCAAAGTCAACTCGAGGCATCGACATGAATTACAGTTAAAGAAGAAGCTAAGAGAGGATAAAAGATTACAAACTTATATAATATGGAGGTATGATCAACTTGTCCAATAACAAAAACAATTGTTGGATCATGTACTTCTCTAATAGTAATTACCTGATTTGGAGAAAGTTCCACTATTTTCCCATCACCAAAATGACAGAAATGATATATGGATAACAAATTTGCAGAGATATTAGGGACTAGGAGTACATTGTTAATGTATCCATTGGTCAATTGTGTATAACCTAACCCCAAAACATCAAGTTTGGTAGAACCACTGACTATAATTTATGAAATGCTAACAAAGGATCTAAAAGGAAACAAATATTCACAACGAGTCATATGATGTATATCCCTGAATCAAGTCTTGAGTGATATGTAGATCTACTTGGGGCTTGGGCTTATAAATCATATCCTTTTCTTGTTGATATATTGTGCTTCTTCATCGCATCATCAAACACTTGCAACTTTCTTAACATTTTGCTTCAATATGCCTGGATTTGCCACAAAAGGTACTTGTTTCATCTATTTTTGTCTTCTTCCTTTTCTATTTCTTATCTATCTTGGAGGAGGATCCATCATTCATGGAAGCTAGAGGTGGAGACTTGGTATTATGTTGAGGCTTGGAGGAAGACTCATGACTTGAGAAACAATTTTCTTTTGTTGAGATTGGGCTTTATGTTGACCTTGAGAGTTATGAGCCATCGTGCGCTATTTCATAAACTAGAAAAAACATCTAGCTACTTGAGCTTAAATTGTTCTCATATGAGACAATCACAAAATGTCTCAAAGTTGGGCATTTTGAACAAGTCAGCAAGAGCATCCCCGGTTGCATAAAAAGTAGAAGAGAAAACCTAAAAAGGACACTTTAATTTTGACGGGATCAAAAAAATACATTTTGTTTCATTTTTCTTGACCTTGCCAAATACTTTTAATTGGGACAAAAATGACCTGAATTGGGCAAGATAATCCTCTGAATAAAGGCATGATCATCACTTATTAGGGTTGATAATGTAGTTTCGAATTCCAAATCATAGAATTCATTGCCTTTTAGAAATACAAAGGCCAACTTATCTCAGGTTTATTTTGGATTGGTACATTAAATAATAGGTTGTCTCACACATACAACCCAATTAACTATGTAGCTTCCTATAGATAAACCTTTCAACTTCTTTTGTAAAAACTAGTTAGTTTTCACTATCATTTTCCATAGTCCCTTGAATTATAAAACTATTGCATTTTCTTTAGCCAAGTATGATAATTATACTTGGCCATAATATCAAAACCCCCATTTTTTACGACAATTACAATGTAATACTCTACTTATACAAACTTGTAATCTGTCCAAATATTTAACTCCAAAAAATAAAAATCTATTTTACCCTAATTAAAAAAAAATTGCCAATCAACTTTTGTGAGAAAAAACAAAAAACAAAAAATAACTTTTCACTTCAAAAAAAAACCTTTCATTTTTTTTTTTTTAAATTAACTTCAGCAAATAAAAAATTTGAAAAAAGGTCGAATTTTACCAATTCTCCCTAGCAATGAGTAATCTGCAACCCGCCTTGAATCCCCGACCCGTACAAGCTGCGAGAATGAAATGGACGAGAACAGGACTCGACCAGTGAACCAGATGAAACCCATCTATTGAAATTCTCGAAAAATATAAGCCTAGGAGCTCAATTCTGACTCCGAAAAATCCATTCAGAAGCTTCGAACCCACAAAATATTTGAGATTTGTAGTAATACTGCTGCTTGGTTCTGCTTCTTAGACTCCCTTAATGCAAGATCACCCCGTCCTCGAGCTTTTGGGGTTCCATGGCTTAAAAACACCAAAACCAATATCATGTATGCCAGGTCCACAGGATTGGGCCTAACTGGTATATTAGGATTGGCTCTATCCTCCGCAGGCTGAGCGATCTAGTCCTGTGGTTGCCTCACTGGAGCTTTTGAAATTCTTGAATCGAAACCTGATGTTAAGGCGGCTGTTTCGATGTGTATGGTTCTTGTTTCTGGATATTCGTGTCTGTCGTCCGATCAGTGGTTTTAAAACCGGTACAACCTCCAAAACCAGGCCTGAATCAACTGACTTTGAGTTTACGTTTACACACAAATTACTATTCTACTCGAATTCACAAACGAGATTTACACCAACCGGATCAAACTCGAACCTGATCACAGAGAAGCCCCTCTCTCTACTTATATATATAAGTATAAGCCTCGTACCCAAATCATATTATACCGATCTCGAGAAGGAGATTGCAGTCAAACTCTGATAGCATGTAAGAGTGTAGAAACACTCACAGATCATATTGCAAGATCTAAAACTTCTCTTATCAGGTTGCAGATCTCCTATCAAGGCGTGGTTGCAGTGTTTCATAAAGCAAGATCAACTTCTCAACCTCTGACAACGCTACCTAATGGACAGTATATCATACGCTAGTCTGATTTTGTTTTTGACAATGACTTTGTTTAAATAGTAGTATAACGTTTTTCTTAAGGTCTGTTTAGTCCCACATGAAAGTGAAGTTAAGAAAAGACTGGAAAAGAAGATGGTTTTTAAGTCGTGAGACAAATAGGCTACACTACACGATGAAGAAATTAATAAAAATAAAATAAAAATATATATTTTTTTGTTTAAGGAAAAGTATTATACATCAACTTAATTTATATGAATAATTAAAATGGTTAATAATAATAAGAAAATAAAATATTGAAAATAATAAATAAAAATATTACATAAATATACTAATTCCAAAATCTTTTTATTGAAATTCTAACCTAAAATATCTATTATATTTATAATTTTTACAGGATGAATGCAACACAGTTCTTGTGATATCATACCCATGTTCATCTATTCTTAAACAGAATTGTTTTACTTGATATGATATGATTTTTTATTTTTATTTTACTTCATAGAATATGATTGTTTATTTTTTTTAAGAAATTTTTAATAAATTTTATATTTCTTTTGATATAATGTTCTTTTCAATTTCATAACTATTTTACTTAATTTTATATTAGCACAATTATATTAGTAAATGTGATTGATATAAGCTAAAAACATTATTTTTCATATAAATATAAGCCAAAAACATTATTTTTCATTATTTATATGTTATTCAAGTTTTATAAATAAGACAAATCAACATAATTTAATATATGTGTATTAATATTAATATTAGTAGTAATATTAATATTATTTATAATCAAAATTTAATTTCATTAACAATTTCACTAATATTCATATTAATATTAAATTCAATGTTTAATAATATTAATGGTAAACATAATGTTTATTATTAACTATTAATAATGTTATAAATCTGATGATGATGGTGGTGGTTATGATGGTTATCGTCCTTTGATTCGCTGATCCAATGCGGTCTATCAAACCTTAAGAGAGGAGAAAGAATCTAAGTTTTGTTTCTTCAAAATCTTATTTAAGTGATCAAAAAAGAAATAAAAAATGGTCCAAAATAATTATAAGTAAATTGGCTTAATAAGTCAAAAAATTGAAAATGTGCCAAATAATAAAAAATTGAAAATAAATATGAATATTAGTTATATTATTAATAATATTATATAATAATAATCATATTTATTATAATCTTAATATTATTATAAAACTTATATATATTATAAAATTATAAAATATTATAAAATCTTTAAAATAAAAAATAAATAAATTTAACTCTATTAAAATATAAAATTATAAAATCTTGAAAACTATTAAAAGGGAAAGTCTCTCCCATTTCAATAGCCAAACCAAATAAATCGGACGGACACCAAATGGGAATGTCACATTTAAATAGCCAACGAAAATAAACCCGACACCAAATGGGAATGTCACGTTTAAATAGCCAACGCAAATAAACCCGACGGAAACCAAATGGGTATGTCGCATTTCATAAATATTTTTTCAATAAATTAAAAAGACTATCATGTTTTTTAAATAAGTTTTTAATAAATTAAAGAGAAGAAATTGAAAAAAGTGGCAAACTTTTGATATTTCTTATTAAATTATATATAAAAAGAAAAATGTAATCTCAATCATTTAATTAAATAAAAATATAATTTTTTTAAATTTAATTCTAATTATCTTTTATTTAGATAAAAGAATTTTTGGATTAATCATATCATTAGGATTAGGTCCTGTACTTCTGTTCTTGCTGAATGTTTGTATAAAGTGGTTGCTAGGGTAGATCACTTCCACCATAGAAAATAGAGAGAGGTGATCGAAATTGTGCAACATGCTAAAAATCTCAACCATGATGATGGTTGGAAATTAAGTAAAAGTTGGACCCTCTGTTTATTTTTCTTATATTCTATATTTTTATTTTTCTAATATTTTTATTTAATTAATTAATTAATTTATATTTTTAATTTACTTAATTTATTTATTTATGTTATTTGTTAACTCTTTGTTAGGTATTTTTATTTAGTTATATATTATTTAATTTATTTATTGATTTATTTTTATCTATTTAATTAATTAATTATTTTATTTTATTTTATTGATTAAATTAAGTTACCTCTAGTACCTATTATATTGTTAATGAATATTTTATTTACTTAATTTACTTTATTTTTATTTTTATTTATTTACTCAGTTATTTATTTATTTTATTTATTAAATTATAAGGTCCTACTTTACTTTTATCTTTATTATTTAATTGTTTTATTGATTAATTTTTATCTAAATAATTAATTAATTAATTATTTTAGTTTAAAAAAAATATTATATAATAATTTATAAACTTCGTTTTAATATTTTATTTTAATTAAATAAGATTTTATTTAAATAATTTATTTATTTTTAATTTACTAACTAATTTTTTTGGTTAGTTCTTAACAGCTAGTTTTCAACGTCTATTTCTGGACAATGATGCATCTCTACTATTTATTCATTGAGATCGATTAGTCTCTCCACCTTGTCCTGAGGATGAATCACATTGACTGGTTCAAAAAATCTCTTATCTTAACCTAAACCTAATGATGTGATTAATCCTAAAAATCTTTTATCTACATTATGAATCACAAGAATCTTAAATCTAATAATATCTTTTATTTTTTCTATTAAAACAAATAATTATTTTAAACACCACCACATATTGTTTTTTTTTTTTTAATCATCTAAAAACAATTAGAAAGAAATCATCTTTTAGATTGGCGTGAAAAAATAATGCCGAATAAGAATTGCAATTCAACAAAACAAGATAATTAAAACTTATAATTAGAAAATTTTGTATTTGAAAAATTATTAGTAAGTTGAGGTGGAATTAAGGAAGTAGAAGTTAAAAGTAGGGACAAAACACTCGCGAGGAATAGTTATAATAAAATAGTCGCAAGCACATAGTGGATGTACCAAACAGTCCACAATCAAAATATGTGCGTGATTAGAAATTAAATATATTCATTTAAACTAGTTTAGTCAAATACAATTTACTATTGTTAAAAAAAAAAGGGAGAAAAACATATTGGATGTCCCAAAGATTCCAGAATCAAAATATGTGCGTGATTAGAAATTAAATATATTCATTTAAACTAAATTAGTCAAATACGATTTACTATTGTTAAAAAAAGGGAGGGAAAAACATTTTGGATGTATTAAAGAGTCCACAATCAAAATATGAGCGTGATTAGAAATTAAATATATTCATTTAAACTAAATTAGTCAAATACAATTTACTATTGTTAAAAAGAAGGGGGAAAACATATTGGATGTGCCAAAGAGTCGACAATCAAAATATGTTCGTGATTAGAAATTAAATATATTCATTTAAAACTAAATTAGTCAAATACGATTTACTATTGTTAAAAAAGGGGGAAAAATTAAACAACTTCACTCTTCGTTTAATTTCAAAGTAATGTCTATAAGTTCTATTCAATCTTTCAACTACCAATTTTAAAAGTAATATATAATTCTATTCAATGCTACTTTTACCTTTATTCTATTCAATATTCGTTTCACCAATTTCACAATTTCTCCAATATTTCCTTCACCCATTAAAGTAACATATAAATTCTGTTGAATGATCCGTTTATTTCCTGCACCAATTTCAAAGTAATGTATAAATTCTATTCAATATCCCTTTCTCCAATTTGAAGTTAATGTTAGTATATTGGTTTTATGAGTGTATGCTGATATATATCGTTAAACAATGTTTATACCAATTAAAGATATTCCTATATACTCATTTGATTTGAAATTAAATATAAATAATAAATACAATTTATTATTATTAAATAATTATTTAAAAAAAAAAGAAAAAAACAACTTACTTCTTCGTTTTCTACAATGTATTCACGCACTTTCACCCTTGATTTCATTGAATGTTCCATTCATTAATTTCAAAGTAACAAGTATAAGTTCTATTCAATGTTTCCTTCACTAATTTCAAAATAATATATAAATTCTATTCAAGATTCATTTCATCTTTACCTATTTAATGTTCCCATCTCCAATTTCAAAGTAATGCATAAATTATATGTCATGTCTTTTCTTTTAATTTGAAAGTAATGTTAAAGTAATAAGTATAAGTTCTATTCAATGTTTCCTTCACTAATTTCAAAATAATATATAAATTCTATTCAAGATTCATTTCATCTTTACCTATTTAATGTTCCCATCTCCAATTTCAAAGTAATGCATAAATTATATGTCATGTCTTTTCTTTTAATTTGAAAGTAATGTTAAAGTAATATATATGATAAGACAATAATTTATATACTAGGTTTGTCAATTAAAAAAAATAAAGTAATAACTTTAAGTTTTATTCAATGTTTCTTACACTAATTTCAAAATAATATATAAATTCTATTTAATATTCTTTTCAGCTTTACTCTATTCGACGTTCACAGTTCTTATTGCATAAATTATATTTGATGTTTTTTTCATTAATTTGAAATTATGGTGATAGTGATGATGGTTAACGTCCACTCAGACCAATCTTTGATCAATCGGACCTAAAGAAAAGAGTTATTTAGTTTGATTTAAGATTTTATTCCTGTACTCAAAAAGCTTGGAGAGAAGCCTCCTAAGCTCACTATAATTTGGATATCTTAAAAGGCTAGGAAGGTCAGTATTGCAACAAAGATTATGAAATTGAGCTCTAATGTGGTTGTACTCAGGGCACTCTAAGAGGAAGTGATTTTCATCCTCGATGTTCATATTCTCACAGAGATGGCAGATCATTTCCATCCATGGTGTTTTAGGAACTGTCCAACGACCTGTTTCACTATGGAGCTCATGACAGTTCGTTCTAATCTTGGCTATATTAATTTTCTTCTTTGAGCTAGTTAAAACAAAGAGATATTTTTCATCTTCGTGGATGGGGTTGATGACCTCCTTATAATATCTTAATTTTCTTTTAGCTGCTAGATCTTTCTCACACCACATTTTTTCTTTGAACTTAGAAGTAACAAATTTTTTAATGTTATTAATGTTTTGCAATGCAACATTCTCGTCGATCTCCCAATGGTTTAACCAGGCCCTGGTGTCTTTATACCAACCTCATTTAAGCCTTAGGTGGTTTTGGCTGGAATTTAAAGCTAGCTTAGGAAGTCTATGGTCTCCTATGCTATTGAGCTTGTGCTTGTACAATAGAAGCCTAGTCATAGCTAGGCTCTCGATAGGGGAAAGACCCACTTCTATAAGGAGAATAGGATAGGGTGTATTACTTTCAATTTTAAGGTTATAAGTTATAAAACACTTCTGCATTTGCTCAATCCTTCTCCAAGATTCTCTAGAGATGCTGCAACCCCAAACCTCACATCCATATAAGATAACAGGAGTGACTAAAGTTTCAAAGAGGAACTTCTTTCTATCCCACATTATGAGGTTTGTCATTTTACAATTATTTTCAAGACCAAAATAAGCTTTCCACCCCCCATTAATCCTTTTCCGAATGCTATAGTTCCAGTTGAGCTTGTAATGAATATCAATTCCTAGGTACTTGTAAGAAAACACTTCCTCCAAGTTACTATTGTCATACATAAAATTAGCGTTAAGTGTCCTTCTTGGATTTGATAATCATAACTTTTGTTTTGTTAGTGTTAACAGACATACCCATGGTAGAGCAGAAATCCTTAAGAAGTCTAAGTTGCTTATCAAGATCAGATGGGCACCTTGCGAGAAGAACAATATCGTCAACGTAGAGAAGAAGGATGATGACTATCCTAGCTAAGATTGTGCCAGCACACCCTGCTTCCTCTAAACAACCTTCTAGCTTGTCGATGTAAATGCCAAATAGGGTAGGGGAGAGGGGGCAACCTTGTTTAACTCCAATATTACACTTAATATCTTTCGACCACCCCTCATTGCTCTTTAACTTGGAAATTACATTCTCGTATAACCTTATAGTGGCCGCTCTTAGCTCGAAAGGATCTTTTACCTCTTCTAATCTATTCCATAAGTTGTTTCTAGGAACCGTATCGAAAGCCTTTCTAAAGTCCACAAAACAACAAAAAAGATTAGATTTATATATTAAGTTTAAAAAATATTAAAGTAATAGGTATAAGTTCTATTCAATGTTTCTTCACTAATTTCAAAATAATATATAAACTCTATTCAATATTCCTCTCATCTTTACTGTATTCAATGTTCCCTCCAATTTCAAAGTAATGCATAAATTATATTCGATGTTCTTTCCTTTAATTTGAAAGTAATGTTAAAGTAACAAGTATAAGTTCTATTCCATGTTTCTTCACTAATTTCAAAATAATATATAAATTCTATTCAATATTCCTTTCATCTTTACTTTATTCGATATACCCATCTTCAATTTCAAAGTATGCATAAATTATATTCAATGTCTTTTAATTATATATATATGTGTGTGTGTATGGTTTTTCAAAAAAAATTCTAATACTAGTTTATTAATATATTTTTTTATAATAATAAAATTTTATTTTTTATTATATTTAATTTGTTTATATTAATGTTCTTCAAACATATATTTTGTTTCATGGTAATTTAGAGAAATGTTACCTTTTATTTAATTAATAAGACTTCATTATAATTTATATATATTAATATAAGAGTATATCATTTTAGATTCATTTTAATTCTATATCTATGAAGTATCAAGATGGATCAAATTTCTCGAGGTGTAAACCTCTTTTTGAGTACAAAACTTGAGGAAATGTTTGTACCTTAAGAGATTTGATCCCTTTTGTCACTTCATAGATCCAGAGTTATGATGGATCTAGACTAGTTTCTGTCATGCAAAGCCACACAAAATTTGTCTAACATATGAATAATCCAATTTATGTCTAAAGATTAATTTGATGAGTACATTCTCTTCTACATAGCATGCACATTAGGCTTGTATTTAAACCTATGAATCGCATCATATGACTACTCACACAAATGACATATTTGAACCTGAGCTAATTGATAAATCTCTTCATGAAATTTTTTATATGCAATATGCATATCAACGAGAGTTGCAAGTTGAGCTTGGGAATAGATTATCTTTTAAACATTTTTTCTTCATAGGATTTTTTTTGTATTTTGTGCTATGCTTGAGTTAGTTGAATGTTGTTTTTTTTGTCAACATGTTATTTGTTATTCATCTTTTTATTTCCTCTATTCTTCATGCTCTTCAATTGTCATTCCCTCTACATGTTTTTTTCAATTTCCTCTTTGTTGTGCATTTTTCAATTTGTATTCTTTACTCTTTACTCTAGTTAGTTGTCAATTCTTGTGCCATCTTGTCGCTTCATAGATCCAAAGTTATGATGGATCTAGGCTAGTTTCTGTAATGCAGAGACACACAAAATTTATCTAACATATGATTAATCCAATTTATGTCTAAAGATTAATCTCATGAGTTCCTTCTCTTCTACATCGCATGCACATTAGGCTTGTATTTAATTGTCTGGATTGCATCATATGACTACTCACACAAATGACATATTTGAACTTGAGCTAACTGATAAATATTGTCATGAAATTTTTTATATGCACTATTTGTATCAATGAGAGTTGCAGGTTGAACTTGGGATTAGATTATCTTTTAAACATTTTTTCTTCATACGATTTTATTTTGTATTTTGTGTTATGCTTGAGTTAGTTGGCTATTGTTTTCTTTGTCGCATGTTGTTTATTATTCATCTTTTTTTTCCTCTTTTCTTAATGCTCTTCAATTGTCGCTCTCTTTACATTTTTTTGTCAATTTCCTCTTCATTGTACATTTTTTTTGCAATCTTTACTTTTGACTCTATTTAGTTGTCAATTGTTGTACCCTTCTTTTTCGATATGCTCTTTCATATTGACTTTGATATGTTTGTTCTCGTTCATTTTTTTCCTTCATCTGTTTTTTCCATTGTTCAATTGTCATTTGTTGTGTATGTATTTATTGATCTACTCTTTGCTTCTCCCTTTGTTGTTGACACTCCTCAATAACTATCATTTCTTATGGCTTTTTCTTTCAACTTGCTCTTTGTTGTTCATTTCTAATATGGATATACGTTAATGATTAAGATAGACCTCGAATCTTTATTGTTCATTTCTATATAATATGGATTTAAGGTGATGATTACTACAACACATAAATTACTTTAAGGTGATGGCGTCAATAATTATGTTATGCATAGATTGAAATCATGCACGCTATTAATTCAATTACTTTGAAAATAATGCACATCATCCATATATTTACATCAGATCACAAATTAACGTCTTCACTAAAATTAGTGCATCCTTAGTTGTCATTTATTGTGCCTTACTATGTCATCTTCCTCTTTGTTGTTCATTTCTATTTATATGGATCTAGGCCACTACTTACTATAACACAGAAATCAATGCATGTTGTTATATTTATTTTGTATATGCATTGAAATAACTACACATTATTAATCTAATTACTTTAAAAGAAATGCACATCATTCATCTAGTTACATCGTATAAAATTTAACATCTACACTAAAATCAATGCATAATTTTGAGACTTCGATAGATTTCTAAATCCAACTTCTTTTATCTTTTGTAAAAACCACACTTCCTTTATTTCTATGGTTAATAATGTTCAATATTATATTATGTCATATAATATTAACCATAATAGTATATAAAATTATATTAGATATTATATAATATTTTATTTATAGACATTATAATATCTGCTTAATATTATAATAGTAGAATAATATGTCTAATATAATATAATAGAATCATAGGACATTATTTTGTTTGTTTCTTCCAAGTATGAGTATTCAAGGAGCAATGACTCCCTCTCACAGAAGAAAAAAAAAAAAAAAAAAACTCCACCACTTCTCGAAACAGTGATCAAAAATAACAACTGGTTAGTATTTGATGGATTCGTTCAACATAAACCACCAAAAGGAGTAATCATTCGCCAAATCTTCATAAAAATTTTACATTTTTTCTCTTCATCTAGAAACCTAGGCAAAACGAACAATTTTTTTGCAAAACTATTCACTTTGAACATCCTTCTGAATGTTGCAAAAGATTTGAACCTCTCCACTGTTCTTATCTATGGAGACTCCAAATTTTATAGACTAGATGAATGGCACATATTGATTTTGGATCTAAACATTATTGCTTGTATATCAAAGAAATATTACAAATCTTATGCACTTCACTCATATCACATCTGACCACATTTAGAAGGACATGAATCAATGCACTAATGACCTCTTGAACAGTGGACTAGAAATCGATGACTGCAGTGCAAAGTTCGTCAAACAAAACAATGGACACATCATACGACATCTTTTCAACTTATGGGAATGATTAAATTAAGATATCTCTAGCATTTCATCTCATTTTTTGCTATGAGAAGTAGGTTGGACAATATTTTGTTTTTCTCATTCCAAAGGTAAGATGTATGGGAACAACTTAAAATTAGAATATATATCTCTGATGCACATCCATTGGAAATTTCAAAATTATACCTTCTATTGACATTTTGTGATTGTTCAACTATCTCCATCGGTATCATATCAACAAGTTATAAAAAAAAAGGAAGGAACTAAAAAACTTTATCACAAGGCAAGAAGAATATCCATTTTTGTATAAAAATGAACAATTGATGTTATTTGGGCATCTTTTTTAGGCTACAATAACCCATAGAATACTAAAGGTATATACAAATGTAAATTATTTTATATAAATAATATTATTACCTTTTTCGAAGAAAAAAAATATAAAATATTTAATACTATAATATCAATATTTTGTATTATAATATTATATTATATTATATGAAAGTTCTATAACCTAATGATATAATATATATTAAATATGATGTTATATTAAAGTTAGTTTTATATTATTCCAAAGTTCTTAAATTTAATAGTATTAATATAACAATATATTAATATAAAAAAATTAGTCTTAATATTTAATTTAATATTGATATTAAACCCAATATTATTTTAAAACTCTTTATATTATTCAAATACATAAACTTGCAATCGTCTGTTAAGTTACAATAAGAGAAAATTGGATAGAAATGTCGAAACAGATTCTTCATGATAACCTTTACATCTTTTTCTATCATTTTGAAGTTTATTCCCTATAAACTCTTCATGAATTCCACTAGGGAAGGATCACATTATCTCTAAAACATACAACAATCTTATATCACTTAAATAACTTAATAGAATGTAAAATATCTAACTTAAGGACAAGGTGTTGTTGGTTCTTATTCTGCATCTTCACGTAAGGTGTCTTTCCATTGTGTGAGGACTTCCTTGATAGTGTGACCGCGAAGATGTCATTCACGTGAATCCATGATCTATTCTGGTTAGAGTCAAATAGAACCTTCCTCATCCAATTCATACAATATGGTTTGTACCTTGAAACTATGTCTCGAGACTTTATTCAGGCAAGAGGAATAGAAGATAGGGTGGATTTTTGAAGTGGTTAACTAGGCCAATTTGTAGGTAATGGAGCCAATGCGTTGAATCACTTTATATGGACCATAAAATTTTAGAGGTAATTTTTGGAAGCCATTTTCTTTGAGAGACGCCTATTTATAAAACTGGAGTCGTGGAAATACTTGGTCACCCACTTCAAAAGACCTTTTTAAGCAATGTTGGTGAGCCTTTTACTTCATATAATTTTGTGCTTAACGGAGATTATCCCTCAGAAGAGAGAGTGGACACTTAGTTCTGAAGCAGCTTATCAACTACCTACACTTTGGAAGATTCATGAGGATAATAAGTTGGCGAAGGTGGGATTTTTATCATACACCACCTCATATGGTTTCATCTTAGTTTATTCATGATAATTAGTACTATACCACCATTCTGCTAAAGGTAACCATTGCACCCATTGATGTTGTTAGTCTGAAGAAAATCACCACAAGTAGGTCTCCAAACATTGATTTTCCGCTTTGGTTTGATCATCCATCTAGGGATGATATGATATACTCGTTTGGAGTTGCATACCATGTATCTTGAACAAATCCTACCAAAATTTGCTAGTGAAGGTGGGATCATGATCAAACACAATAGAGGTAGCCATGCCATGCAGTTTGAAAATTTGATCCATGAATACTTGAGCCACAAAATTTGGAGTGAACAAGTGTGGTAAGGCACAAACATGGGCATATTTGGAGAGTCGATCCACTACCACTATGATGATTGACTTGTTGAATGATTTAGGTAGACCTGTAATGAAATCTATGGAGGAATCCATCCATATAGAAGCAGCTAGTGGCAAGGGTTGTAAGGTCCATGGTCTCTTCATAGTTTCGCTTTTGTTGTGCCAGCATACATCACATTCAACAACAAATGTAAGAATTTCCTATTTCATCCCCTACCAAAAGAAGGAGCGACGTGCGTGAGCCGCTCAGTCTTCTAAAAGCTTGAATGTCCTGTGATGGGTGAGGAGTGTAGCTCTGCTTGTATGTGTGGTTTTAAAATGGAGTTAAGGGAGAGAACCACACGATATTTATATAAAAGAATATCTTCCTGCCAAGTGGAACCCACTGGGAATGAAGGACAACTACTAGATTTGGCATTAATAATAGTTTATGCATCTAAATATTTATGGAAAACATCTAACCAAGTATTCAATTGATGCATTCCAATATGTTCTTAGATAGCTCCCTTGAGGCCATTGATGAAACATTCCATATAGAAGGTGTCCCATAGGCCTTTGGCATGAATGGCCAGTTGTTCAAATTTTGTGATTATTGGGTGTGTGTTATATTCTTTCCATGACTAGTCGCATGCACAAGGGGGGTCGATAGGCGGCCTTGTTCATTGTGTTGAGCACAATAAGGGGTTACAGGGGGGGTGCAACCCTCCTTTTCGGGGGGTTTGAAGGGGATGGTAGCCCCCCAGCACGGGGTCTAGGGCAGCGGCTCAGGAAAAAAAAGTTGGACCTATATTAGGTGGCTGGACCTACCTATGGTTTTTTGCATGGGCTTTAGGCATGATGGTTTTCTGTCCATGGTATTTTGTAGATTCGATCAAGGAAACTACGGTTATGTTCTAATCCAGGGTTAATGGATTGGGGTGTATGAATTCTTTGATATGTATATATGTATTGTAACATTAAAAGGAATGTAATTAAAAATCAATCTGGTAGTCTTGGTTTTGGGATCCAGGGGAAAATAATTATGTATATGTGTTTTATGTTTATGTTCTCGGCATTTTTTATTTTATGTTTTTAAGAATTAGTTTGTAGGTTATTTATGTACAGGGTTAAAACCTACAATGATGCAGTCTCGGACTGTACCAGTTTGTTTGAGCTTCGTAAGGCAACCCGAAAAGTGGAGTCCCTATCAAAATGGGGACAAATGGCTTTAGATACATTATTCCATGATGGCTTTCGTGCATAGCATTTTTGATGCCATTGCCACCACTTCCAACGTTCTTGGTCCAAATAATTAACTCACACATGTAGTTTGGTGTCATCATCCCAGATATTGTTGAGTTGAAAATATTGTTCCATGTATGACACCAGCACTACCGGGTTAGAACCATCGAATCTTTGCATGTCAATCATGGGTGTCTTATTGCTAGAATATTGTTGACCCTTGTGGAAATGATGACACCCCCCAGATTAAGGGTAGTTAGTTAGATTCTCCATCAAGGTTTCCATCGACATGGTTCCCCTCACAATGGGGCCTTTAGCCTTGATGTATGGTAGCACGAGGTTCAAAGCCTTTGTGACTGCTTCTTAGATTTTGGCGATGGGGCTTGCTTCAAGGTCTTCCACTTTTTTCTAGAGGCTTTCCATAGCTTGAGCCTTTATAGTTACCATACAATTGCCCGAATCAAAATTTTGGTTTACTTAAAATTAGTATGGTTGCAATGGGTGATATACAAAGATTATGTTGATGTAGGTCACTTGAAAGCACCTCTGAAAAAATGGGATTGTGGAAAAATGGACGCTTACTAGGATGGTATCATTGCGATCAACTTGTCATCCTAAATCATGTGGGAATATTACTCCCAACTTATCAATGTTGCGATGGCATAAACCCCAATTGTTGGATACTGAAAAATGTGTAGGAATTTGGTTGTCCCACCTTATCAAGACTGTGGCACCAAAAACCCCAACTTCTAGATACTGCCAAATGTGACAACCAATCAATAGGTGGTGAGAGAACTCTGGCAATAAGGAGTTTCATGTGCTACAAATCATGATATACGTCGAGGGTCCAACAATAGTAGTCAACCCAATCTTTCAAAGTGCTAAATAATGAGGATCATGTGTGCCCTGATTCGTACTACCCGACTACCCTAGGTATGTGTGAGTAATCTCCCCAAGGATTGTTCTTAGTGTATTGTAGTAGCAAGACAACTAACGACTTATCTATGGTTTCTTTTAGGGTAACCTTGGGGGCTTCTAGTATACCAAAGGTACATGGAAGTGCAATCCATGTACAAGTTTTGTCTAATGTGCTACTACTCGAAGGGGTAACAACAGGGGTTGCAAGGGAGTCCAACATATGTGACCACCTCTTGTATTTCTTGTGTGTATGATTCCCCAACTGTAGGTTGATGCGCTTAACGATAGATCTCTATAGTTTAAAGATGTCAGAACATATCTCTATCCTAAAAAAAAAAAAAAAAATTGCTAAAAGTGGTGGTTCAACTAGCCCGGTAAAGTTAATAATACCACTTGTGGTATGCTTGACCTGCAGAAAATATCAGAAGTTTAAAATATGCCAAAGATACCTAAAAAAATAACAAAATGAGATAATAACAACAGAAATATTTTATTAATATTTGCAGCAATATTATCCACTTGCCACTTTGATGGGGAGACCTCCAGTAGAGCAGAGCTCAATTACACAACACAAGACAAGACTCCCCTTAATATCTCAACAATATAGAGTTTTATGAGACCCAAAAACCCTAACTACTTGTGGTCCCTTCTATAATGTAGGTTAACCACTTTATTTATTAACTATGGCCCATTATAACTAATTGTGGTCCATTTTTTAGAATGTGGGTTAACCATTTACATTGCTTACGGACTTTATTTATTAAACTAACTAAAAATGAATCTTACGAGGCCTCTTGGTCTTATTACATTACTAAAAGGGTTAGATTTGGACCCTAACATATATGAATTTTTTATTGTTAAAATTGACGTTAACATAATTAGATTTTTACTTCTATCTATTTGTGTGTAAATAAATGCATAAATAATCATGGGCAGTAACTCATGGTAAGTATGTTTAATTACATAGAAATCCTAATTATTTTGGTGGAAAGACTTGATTAAATTATGGCAGGCAATAACTCTAGGTAAATATATTTATTTACATGAATATGTATTTATTTGTTTATATTAATCCATGTCATATAAATAATTGTCATATGGAATTATAAACCTAATATGGACGTATATAATCTTTGAAAGAAATTTTTATTGAGTCGACATTTAAATGTTTACATGTTTACTGTTATTTGTGAACACTACAACATCTCCTCCATACTGGATTCTAAAGAACCTCTCGGCACAATAACATTTTACAGATGATATATTATAATTTATATATAATGATGTAAAAGAGTATGTGTGTGAGTGTGTGTTTATTAATGTCCATTAAAATTAAATATGGTAAATATCAAACTTTAAGAAGCTAAGAGATTACTTTAAAAAAATTATTTATATGCTTGAAAAGTATTAAGAAGAGTATTTCAAGATCACTTAGTTTTGTTGAGTTCAAAGGTCAAGAATGTGATAAACATTTTAAAATCTAGATTTGATCTGAGTATAAGGTGGAAAATCTAAGAGAAAGTGATTTTCATCTTCAACCCTCTTTAGTGTCACAATGGTGACACACTCTTTCATCACACGGTGCTCCGAAAATGACCAACATCCAATTTCATTATGGAGGTCATGAGAACTTATTATTATATTAACAACGCTCATTCTCTTTCTTACACTAGTTAAGACAAAAAAAAAAAAAATTTGACTTTCCATATTTGGGTTGATCATCTTCTTATAATATTTTAGTTTCCTTTTTCCCTCTAACTCTTAATAACCCCAAAATTTATCCTTAAATTTTGATGTAATAATACTTTTTACATTATCCTTATTCTACAAAATGTTCTCATCCTTTATCCCCCAATGGTCTAGCCAAGATTGGGCATCATTATGTCATTCCTACTTAAAGGTAGTTTTCCGTAGATTTATAAGTAATTTTAGGAAATCTCATCTTCCATGTTGTTTAACCACTTCTTATACATAAGATACCTAGTCATGGCCATGTTTTCAAAGAGGAAAGGGATTGCTAGGATAGGGTGTGTTAGCCACCTGTAAAATTTGATTATCCCAAAAGGTGGCTAAATCTGTTTTGAGCCTTCAAGGAACAATTTTCATTACTAAAAACTGTTAACTCTTGAAGACTCTTGAAGGCCTCCTGCCTTTTCTCTATCCAAAACTTCAGTGATATTCCCATCTTACACTCAGAAATATTGCTTATTTCCAAGCCAGAATGTTGCTCCAAAGTCATCATTTTCCCCTTCTCCCAATCAAAACTAACCCTCATTTGCCCCTCCTTTTTCTCCATAAAACTCCTCGATTCTCATATTCCTTTTTCTCCCTTTCATTAAAATCCCCTTCCCATAGTTTGAAACTCATTTTTAAACTATATCGGAACCCTCATTTCCTTTGAAAAATGTTGAAAAATCATAAAAATACATTGTTTAGTCTTAAGCCCCCTCGGGCTAAGTTTTAAAACCCCTTTACCCATTAACCCTCGGGCACATCACTTCCCATGCACCCAAGGCCCCGCAGTCGGGCGCCAGACCTTTTTTATTTTATATTTTTCGCCCCGCCCCTCTCAAAACCTTTGTTTAAATTTAAACCTTGGGTTTTTATTTATTTTTCATTTATTCTGCCAGTTTCATTTTTGAACCATTCCGCACCGTCGATCTGATCTGCAGATCGGACGGCGCGGAGTGCGTCTTTCCGTGGTCCCCACCACCTGAAAGCCGGTTGCCCAAAACTGGCGGTATCCATCGCACCGCCTTCGGGAAAAAGGTTGTTTTCCCCCGATGGCCAGCGATTCCATACACTTGCCACCACGCGTCCCGTGTACTATTTGCAAAACCGCCATCCATACGTCGTCCATCGCGCATTAACGTTCGGACCGGGATGCCCAGTGATATCGCTGTCCACTGTCCGATCTGGGGCGGGCCATCCAACGGTGATCGCTCGCCGGAGATGCGTGACAATTAACGAAGGTGCCCACGCGATAATCGGGCTATGGTGCGGCGGAAAATCAATCTCCGTCGTCGATCTGATCTGCAGATCGACGGTCCATATTCCATCGCCCGATTCCTCTGTTTGACTTTCAACCTCCGCTCCCAACCGTCGATCTCTGTGTGATCGACAGCTCAGATTCAATCTTCTTTCGCCCATTCCACGATCTCTCCCGATTGATCCTGACCGTTGGATGATGCCATCCAACAGCCACGCTTCCTCCACTCGTCCTTTGAAGCAGTCAACCTATTTACGCATGATTTCATAACATTTTTTGTATTTTGCAGGGTTTTAAGTGTTTTTCCGCTATAAATTGAAGAAATTCGAAAGTAGAGGGTGACGACCCTCCCGCTTTCGATTCACCGAGGGAAAATCATTCACAGGTGCCTAATTTCACATTTTCATCGATGTTTATCCAAGCACTGATGCCAGATGACCCTGCGCGACCCTGCACATCAGCAAAAACCATGGATTTGGCACACGCAAAGAGTATCAGAGACGAAGACCAGAATTAACCAGAACAGAGGATTAAAGGACAGATTTGTGGGGATTACATCTAAAATGCTTATCAAAAGCCTAATCCCCAAATAAAACACATTTTACAGAAAATATTGAGTGTTTCATCAGACAGAAAGCCTCCACCGCCACATTTGAGGCAAATTGATTCCTTAGCTACCATGGTGCCACCTATTCCTCAAAGTACTCAATCAGAGGCCGAAGTTATTGATCAAATGAAGATTTTCGCCTCAACGCAGCCAGAAAGTTACTTCTGCAATGAAACTTAATGCAAAAGATATCTACAGAGTAACCCTAGCGTCACACAGAGCCTCAAAGGTCAACAAAGCTTCCTCCAAGCTTAATTCATAAGTGTAAATCAATTAATATAGTGAAACACCTGTACAGTTTCTTCATTGAGCCCCCCATGGGCCAAGAAGACATTAACTCTGTATTAATTGTAATTGAGATCTTTTATCAGATCTCACGTCCTCATTCTTCTATATATACTACAGCAGAAGATGAGTGAAGGGTTGGTTGTAGAACTTTGATATACATTTGACCAAGAACTTCTGATTGTACATATTATTCACTGGCTCTTGGAGCTCTACTAGTGATAGATAGGGTAGGCTGAGATGTGTAGATGGTTGCTAACCTAAAGCACTGGACTTAAAGCTGTAACTAGTTTGGAGCATCAATACAAATTGATTTATGGGATCCTGGTCTATGTTGACGGTGATGTTTTTCTTATTGTAACCTATTATTTTGTTTATGTTTCCATCTGTGTTTCATATTCTCTTATAAAGAACAGCATGCATAGAGTTAGGACCTATTGTATATCAGCAACCTTCTCTGACTGAAAATATTTATCTGAATGTTTTCTTCCATCTGTGTTATTTAGGAATGATTTAATTGAGTTCAAGCATAGGAATGTTGGCGTTCCCTCGTCTTATTGTCTTAGTTGAATGTTATTCTTAGATGTTATTTTCAGTATATGTTGTGTGAAGATGAACTGAGGAAGATATGGTGAGCCCTGGTCCCAGTATGATCCCACAGACTATTTGATTGTTTCCCTTTGAATGTGTCAAAAGCTGGCTAGTTTCAAAGTACGTACCAGATCTTAGGCCATTCTGTTGTTATCTTTTTGTTTGCCTTGAAATAACCAAGTAAAGGAGAGCTAGGAGAGGATTTGTGGTGAGCCCGGCCCGCTAGTTTCTACTCCAAAAGTTTCCTTCAAGTTTCCCTTTGTTTTGAGATGTTTTCTATTGAAAGTGTATCAAAGGCTGGCTAGTTTCAAAGTACTTACCAGATCCTAGTTTACTTTTATGTTTTTCTTGAGTCCATGTCAAAGGCTGACTAGTTTAAAAGTACTTATCAGATCCTGGGCTGCTCTTGTTTCTGCATTTGTTTATTTCTCCTTCTTATTGTATCATTCCATTCCATAAATCAATCTTCAAAGAGATCCTTAGACATAGATGACTTGCCCCATGGACCACTCTTGCCTCTTGATGTTCCAATTAAATCCTATTATGACTCCATAGCCCAATGGACTAAAACCTGCAATTGTCTATCTTTTTGGTCGAAGCTTACTCTGATTTCTTGCAACTTCTCACCTTTGGAACTTTTTTGCACTCGGAACTTTTCACCTTGAACAGTAATCATGCTCAACCATCCAAAAAACAAACAAACCTTTGGCCTTCATAACTAGCCTAATATCATAACCCCAAACTTCAAAGACAAATCCATCTTTGTACATATTGGAGAGATCCATCTCCGGATTCAGGAGGGCTAGATCCTAGAATCCCAAAGTTGGTTGAAACAATGTTGCTTCTGTAGTTTTAGTCTTACCAATCTGCTAAAATTACAGATCCCTAACATTTCTGGCGACTCCACTGGGGAACTGAGTGTTATTGATACCTTTTAAGACCTCAGAGAACCCTCAATTCAAGAAAACTTTGAGAGTTAAAATCATCCTTTTCAAGCACTACCAAGAAATGGTAATTATGATGAAACTTGTTTGAATCAGTGACAAACTAGGTAAACCCTAGGATTCTCTTAAGACTTTATCTAACCTTGAAAAATCAGCTGGCTTAGCCATAAGAGTACACTGTCTTTGTCTCATAACCGTAGCTAAGTTTTGAAACAGAGTTAGGATATTCTTAAAAACCACAAAACTTAAAAATAACTCAGAAAAAACCAAAAATATTTCAGATTGGTAGTAAAACACTTACTCCTACATTGACACTAACCTTTTGTTGTGTTTTACCCCATACTCTTAGATAGAGTCTGGAAAGGGCCAGGTAGCTTCCGGGTCTCATCCTCTTTCAGAGGTGAAATATCTAGTAAATGCCCTCCCAGTCAATCTCTGGTTAGAGTTTGTTGTGTTCCGAGATATCCTTGAAAAGGGATATTTCACAAGCATGGTGGTGGACCATAAAACCTTTTACCTTTGAAAAGAGCTAAAAACTTCCACTTGGCGACTCCACAATCCTGAACAGACCTTAAGACTCCACTGGGAAGAACCCTGATCATCATAATATCATTTAAACTCATTCAGAGGACTGTAGGATTGAAATTTAGGTAAACAGATTAGAACCATTCAAAGACTGTCATATCTGGTTGAACTTGTCTTGTCCATTTGGGTCTGAAAAACACAGCATAGTGGCTCCTAGAAAGATTCACACTAGAGCCTATCCTGACCCTGATCCACCTGAAGTAGTTGATAACCCAGAAAGTATCCTTAGAAAGTCTCCTTAGATTAAATTATCAACTGTTTTCAGACCACCCTTGAGAGCTAAATCAGTTCCTGAACATCTTTCAGCTCTACAACAATCACAAGCTGACTTAGTAAATCCATTTAGAACTAATTCATTTGATGATATAATCCAGCTAGATCCAGAGTCTTCACTTTCTTCTCCTGAAACTAGTGAACATCTTGGTAGTAGAGAAACAACACCTCCTGATTTACATTTCCTCCAGAACTTAGGTGTCTCTCATCTAAGATCAGCTCAGCAATCTATTGTTGTTCCATCCAACATCCACTGTCCAAACCACTCCACTCCAACCCACTTTCCCTTTTGTTAATCCACCCCTTGTAAATCCACCTCCACCACATATCATGGCAACATGGTATGCTCCCTTAATCCTTCTTGCACCATTAGTCAACCTTCCACGGGACTATCAGTCCAAAATTCCATTATATGATGCTAACAATACTACAACTGCATCACAACATGTGGATAAGATGGATGACTATTTTGACAGAAATGAAATTGATGATGATTCTGTCAAACTTAGATTATTTGCTCAAAGCCTGGGGGGAGAAGTAAGAAAATGGTTTAAAAGCTTAGCCCCCCATAGTATCAATGATCTCCAAGGCTTCCATCAAACATTCTTAAACAAATGGGAAGTTAAAAAGAATCCTCTCCAAGTCCTTTCTGATTACAAGAACCTTCATAGAAACCCTGGGGAAAGTGTCCAAGCTTATTGCACTAGATTCAATAATGTGTATAATGCACTTTCTCCAGAGCTGAAACCTCCACAAGGCGCAGCTTTAAATAAGTTTCCTGAAGGGTTTGACTCTGACATGACCTATCAGTTGAGAGAGAGAGATTTTTCAACTCTTGAAGATATGCAAAGAGGTGCTCTTTCTGTAGAAGTCAACCTGATGGAGAAAAGAGAAAGGATGAAAGATGAGAAGAGAGTATCTTTTAAAGAGGAATCCACACCTTCCACTTCCAATTCAAAGATGGAAAGAATGATGGAGGAGATGATGAAAGAGATGAGCATAATTAAGAGAGCACAAGCAAGCCAAAATCAAAGTGCTCAAAACAGAAACCAGAATCAGAATCAGAATTCTAGAAGGAACCAACCTCCAAACAGACCTAGGGAAGATGATCAACAGATCACTCCTCCCTTTCATCAAAACTATGTGAGCGAAGTTGAGGAAACAGATCAAATAACAGAGGAAGATGATATTAACCTATTTGGGGTAGATGATGAAGACTTTGAGGTTCATTATGATAGAAAACAAGGTCTTTATACACCTTATGATGACAAAAGAGATGATAATGAAAATTGTTGTCAAGACATGGAAAATGCCATCACCGAACCTCCAAGAGAATATGACCTCAGAAGTAAATCTAGTTAAAAAACCCCCAACAACAAAACCTCTGACAAATCCTCACAAAACAATGCTGCAACCAAGCCTAAAGTTGTCAAACAAAAGGATAAAACAGTGGCTGAAAATTCTGATAAAGGTAAAGGAAAAAGCACTCAAGACAATGAAAAACAGAGTGCAGACATTAGTAGTACTAACACTACAGCTAGTACTCCTGTGAAAACAATTTTATCTAATGTAAATAAAACAAAACAGCAACCTGACATTGCTGATAAAATGGCAGTTAATAAGGCTGAAACAAGTTTCTCAAAGAACCAAATTCCTTTCAGCCTGGAGCAGGAAATCTCAAAGATCAAAATTCCTGTTCCCCTCACCGAGCTAGCTTCCCAACATGTATATAGGACCCAAATTTTGAAGGCTTTAAATTTAGAAGACAACAATGACACATTCAATCTTAACGATGACCAACCAGAGCTTATTTTTGGTCCAAAGATTGAAGGAAAATATCAAGAGGGACCTGTTCCTCCCTTTTATGTAAGTTTTAACGTTCATGACAATATTTTGCACAACGCTATGCATGACTCAGGGGCTTCTCATAATCTAATGCCTAAAGCTGTAATGGAGAGCCTAGGTCTAGAAATCACTAGACCTTATAAAGACCTTTACTCTTTTGATTCTAACAGAGTAAAATGTTTAGGATTGATCAAGGACCTCTGTGTTAACTTAGCCCAAATTCCAGCCAAATGCTTAGTCATGGATATTGTTGTGGCTGATGTGCCCCCAAAGTATGGAATGTTACTCTCAAGGTCTTGGGGGGTTTAGTTACAAGGGACTATGCAAATGGACATGACCTATGCGACTATCCCTGTCTTCAATCAAACTAGAAGACTATACAGGGAATCCCATATGAAATACACAATCACAAGCCAAGACAGACCACAAAACTCTCCTATCTATTCTGTTAATACAGGCCTCGATTCTTTTATCATGTTTAATGATGAAACACTTAGTGAACAAGTCACTTTAACAGAATTAATGGCCGATAGAGAGGAGGAGGTAAATACCAATGAACTGTCAAAACAGTTTGTTGAACCTTTAAACAACAGCAAACCAAATATGGGTCTTGAACTACAAGTCATGTGTCCCTTGCTTCTAAACATTGAGAGTCAAGAATGTATCCCTCAAATAAATTAAAATCTGGGGGAATCAAAACAAATTCAACTCGGTGCTGAGATTCCACAACAACCCTTGAGCACGATAATTGAAGAGGACTCTAACCAAGATAAAACCGAGAAAATTCCTCTCTGGAGTATGTATTTTGATGGGTCATGCACTAGAGCTAACGCTGGTGCAGGTGTCTGGATTACTAACACTAAAAACAACCACACAAAATGCATTTCATGCAAATTAAACTTTCAGTTTTCCAATAACATAGCAGAGTATGAGTCCCTTCTCTTAGGCTTACATCTTTTGAAAAAGTTAGGAGCCAGAAGAATCAATGTATATGGGGATTCTCAATTGATCATTAGGCAAGTAAATGGGGAGTATAACGCAAATCATCCCAGACTTAGAGCCTACCGGAATGATGTCATGGACCTTTTAAAAACATTCGAGGAGTCCAAAGTAATTTTTTTCCCAAGGAAAAGAAACATTGCAACCCACAATTTAGCCTTTGCAGCAAGGACATGCTTAGCACCATTTGAAACCAAAGACTGTACAACTAAGATAAAGTTTAGACCAGCAGTGCCTGATAATAAGAAGTATTGGCAGGTGTTTGACAATGACAAACAAATAGAAGACTTCATGCAATTCAGAAATGAATTCGAACTAAACAGTTCGGACTCAGACTATGAAACAGACTGCAGTGAAGAAAACTTTCTTAGTGAAGAAGAACCGTCTCCTGAGCCTGTCAATATTAACCTATTGTCTAGCAAACTTACGAACGAAACAGAGGAGTTGGAAACTCTCCATGCTAAAGATGAAATTTTTCCTAGAGGTTTGGCTCCTTTAGAAGAGTTGTTCGATTTTAATGATGTGGCAAATAAACCAAAACTAGAACCTGTAGAGACTGAAGTGGAGGAGTGCAATATAGGCAGTGAGGAAAAACCGAAAATGATTAAATTGTCTAAGACTTTACCAGCTCACATTAAACTCAAATACATTGAGCTATTTAAAGAGTTTTCTGATGTTTTTGCGTGGAGTTACGAAGATCTTAAGTCCTATGACACTGAAATAATACAACACAAAATTCCCCTCAAAGAAAACCAAAAACCATTCAAATAGAAACTGCGCAGAATAAACCCTGTTCAGTTGCCTTTGGTTGAGAAGGAGATTAAAAAGATGTATGAAGCTGGTATTATTGTCCCTATTAGATATTCTGAGTGGGTATCTAATCTGGTGTCTGTTAGGAAGAAAACTGGAGAGATCAGGCTTTGTATAGACTTTAGAGACTTAAACAAAGCTTCCTTAAAGGATAACTACCCTTTACCCAAGATGGATCGTATTTTACAAAGGGTGGTAGGGTCTAGAAGAATTTCTTTGCTGGATGGCTATTCAAGGTACAATCAGATCTTGGTTTACCCTGCTGATCAATTAAAGACAAATTTTATTACACCATGGGGGACTTTCATGTATGTGAAAATTCCCTTTGGTCTAATGAATGCTGGAGCAACCTTTCAAAGAGCCATGGACATAGCATTCTCGGAAGAACTGGGTTTCTTCATCATTATCTACCTTGATGATGTCACTGTGTTTTCAAAAACAGATGAAGAGCACTTAGAACATTTGAGAAAAGTTTTCGAGAAGTGCAGAAGGTTTGGAATATCTTTAAACCCTAAGAAGACAATATTTGGGCTCCAAGAAGGTAAACTTCTTGGACACATTATTTCAGAGGAGGGAATAAAGATAGATCCAAAGAGGATTGAGGCCATATTGCAAATCTCTCATCCTCAAAACATCAAGGAGTTGCAATCTTTCATTGGGAAGATCAACTTTTTGAGAACGTTCATCCCTAATTTAGCTAAGCTCCTTAGGAATATCACAAACATGCTGAAAAAGGAGCAAGGGGTAAAATGGACCTTGGAAGCAAAGCAATCCTTTGAATTGGTGAAACAAGCGTTAACCAAAACACCAGTTCTGATAAGTCCTGATTTTTCAAAAGATTTTTATATTTTCTCGTTTGCATCAGAACATACCATAATTGTTGTCCTTTTACAGAAAAATCCACAAGGACAAGAGAAGCCCATCGCATTCTTTAGCAAGGCATTGAGGGATGCCCCTTTGAAGTATAACATTATGGAGAAGCAAGCTTTTGCTTTGGTTAAAGCATTGAAAGACTTCAGAGTATACATCCTTCATTCACATATTATTGCCTTTGTCCCAAATTCAGTTGTTAAAGACATTCTAACACAGGTCCCAGATGGTAAGAGAGGTAAGTGGATTTTTGTTATTCTTGAATATGATTTAGAGATAAAATCCACTAAGCTCATCAAAGGCCAAGGTATAGCTAGATTAATGGCTGAATCAAATTGTGGAGTTCTTGATATTCGTATGATTAATGCTTTAGATGATCAAGAGGAAATTTCAACTCCCACTGTTGAAATTAATTTTATGAATTCCTCTTGGTATGCTGATATTCTTTATGTTCTGCTTAATTTGAATACACCTCCTGGTTTGACAAAAACAAAGGCAAGGTTCCTCAAATTGAAAGTTGTAAACTACTGCATTATAGATAAATGTCTTTATTGGAAGAATGCAGGTGGTCTATTGCTTAAATGTTTTCCTGAGTTTGATGCAGAGAAGGTTAAGTACCAGTTCCATGAAGGAGAGTGTGGAGGTCATTTGTACTGGAAGACAACAGCCAACAAAATTTTGAGGGTTGGTTTCTATTGACCTACTCTTTTCCATGATGTACACCAGATGATCATAGCCTGTCATAAGTGTCAACTTTTTGAAGGCAAAAGAAAACTGCTACCCCTCCCTCTGCATCCAATCACTGTTGAAGCCCCTTTTCAACAGTGGGGACTTGACTTTATAAGAGAAATCCATCCCCCATATTCTGCCCAGCACAGATGGATTCTCACTGCCACAGACTATTTCACTAAGTGGATAGAAGCCATTCCTTGTAGGCAGACCAATGATTCAGTTATCATAAAATTTATGGAGACTAATATTCTCTCTATATTTGGCTATCCTACCAAGATCATCACTGATAATGCAGCAGCATTTGGATCAAAGAAGATGGTTGAGTTCTGTCACAGATATCAGATAACATTGGGGCATTCCACGACCTATTACCCTCAAGGTAATGGACTTGTAGAATCCTCAAACAAAAGTTTAGTGAATATAATCAAGAAACTGTTGGAGGACAACAAGAAGTCTTGGCACACAAAGCTGATTCATGCACTTTGGGCTGACAGATTGACTCTGAAGAAATCCATTGGTATGTCACCCTTTCAGCTTGTGTATGGTACTGATGCAATTTTTCCAAACAGCCTTGGTGTACCAGTGATAAAGTTGATTCAAGAGTTTCAGATTGAAGATAATGACATGATCAGAAGAATAAATTAGACCATTCATCTTCAGCAAACCAGAGAGGAAGTGTATAACAAAGCATTGCAGAAACAAGACAGCATTAAGAAGCTTTTTGACAGAAGAACAAAGGCCAACAATTTCAAGATTGGGGACAAAGTTTTAAAGTGGGACTCAAGAAGGGAAGAGAAGGGAAAGCATGGAAAATTTGACAACCTATGGCTTGGCCCTTACTCTATTCATTCAGCTGCTGGTAAAAATGCATTTTTCTTGCAGGAGTTGAATGGAGCAGAATTGTTTGGGGGTCCTGTCAATGGCAGGATGCTTAAGCATTACTTCTCTTGATCCATGTTATGTTTTGAAGCCTTTTTATCTTTTCCATTATAAATATTTCATCCACCATTGCATTCAAAGTTGTAAAAAACAAAAATACAAAAACAATGAAAAGAAAGAAAAGAGGGCAGATTTTGAAAACAAGCAAGGTATAGCCCCATACCAAAAAAGAGAGATAAATCTGAAAGTGTGCAAGCTCAAATGCCACTCCTGAAAAACACACTCCTAGTTAGTCAAACTGTTTAATCTTGACTAATTAGCTTTAAATTTTCTGTTGATAGGATAGTGAATTTGATATGCCAAACTGTCTAATCTTGGCTTATCAGTAGATAGTTTAGGATAGAAATTAAAGGTTCAAACATGATCAAAATTTGAACCTAAGGTTGCAAAGAGAAATGAATCAAATCTGTTCTATTTTTCTGAGTCAAAGAGATGTAAAAATCTAGTTCTAATTAGCTCAAAATCTGAACCAGAAGAAAAGGAAAGACAGCTCAATAAGAATCAAAACAAAGCTGTGAAAAGAGGAAGGAAATATTTCCAACTTTTCAGATCGTAAGCCTTCCATTTTGATTTAATTTTTCTGCAAAATAAATGTCTGTGTGCAGCTTGTCTTTATGCCATAGATCACAGCAAGTCAAACAGTTTAATCTTGACTTGACTGTTTTTAAATTTATGTTGTAGAAATTAGAGAATAAAGATCTGTTGGATAGTTCAATCCCAACAGATAGTAGAATAGGTAGAGAAGCATCTGAACTCAACTGTTTAATCTGAGTTCAGGGAGAAATAGGGAGTAGAATTAGATTAGTTTCCTGCTTTCAAAAAAAAAAAAAAAAATGTTGTGAAAAGAGTTTGCCAATCCAAGTGCACTCTATTGAAGAAAAAATGTTAGATCTGTAGGATTGGATAGGTAGAAAGTTGTATTGATGAAGATCCATTGCTTTTATGACTGTTAATACATTTTCAGAGAAAATCATCCCAGCACAGGAAGAGCAGCCCAATGGATTAGGCAACTGATCAGCCTCCCAGAGAACATTAAAGGATCAGGCACATGGTCAGCCTCCCAGAGAATGAAAGTCTGAAAGTTCTTGATGCCTTCAAGAAGGCACCATCCCCAAGTGGAGCCATTGTTAGCCACCTGTAAAATTTGATTATCCCAAAAGGTGGCTAAATCTGTTTTGAGCCTTCAAGGAACAATTTTCATTACTAAAAACTGTTGGCTCTTGAAGACTCTTGAAGGCCTCCTGCCTTTTCTCTGTCCAAAACTTCACTGATATTCCCATCTTACACTTAGAAATCCTGCTTATTTCCAAGCCAGAATGCTGCTCCAAAGTCATCATTTTCCCCTTCTCCCAATCAAAACTAACCCTCATTTTCCCCTCCTTTTTCTCCATAAAACTCCTCGATTCTCATATTCCTTTTTCTCCCTTTCATGAAAATCCCCTTCCCATAGTTTGAAACTCATTTTTAAACTATATCGGAACCCTCATTTCCTTTAAAAAATGTTGAAAAATCATAAAAATACATTGTTTAGTCTTAAGCCCCCTTGGGCTAAGTTTTAAAACCCCTTTACCCATTAACCCTCGGGCACATCACTTCCCATGCGCCCGCGGCCCCGCAGTCGGGCGCCAGACCTTTTTTATTTTATATTTTTCGCCCCGCCCCTCTCAAAACCTTTGTTTAAATTTAAACCTTGGGTTTTTATTTATTTTTCATTTATTCCGCCAGTTTCATTTTTGAACCATTCCGCACCGTCGATCTGATCTGCAGATCGGACGGTGCAGAGTGCGTCTTTCTGTGGTCCCCACTACCCGAAAGCCGATTGCCCAAAACCGGCGGTATCCATCGCACCGCCTTCGGGCAAAAGGTTGTTTTCCCCCGATGGCCAGCGATTCCATACACTTTCCGCCACGCGTCCAGTGTACTATTTGCAAAACCATCGTCCATCCGTCATCCATCGTGCATTAACGTTCGAACCAAGATGCCCAGAGATATCACTGTCCACCGTCCGATCTGAGGCGGGCCATCCAACGGTGATCACTCACCGGAGATGCCCGAAAATTAACAAAGGTGCCCACGCGATAACCGGGATATGGCGCGGCGGAAAATAAATCTTTGCCGTCGATCTGATCTGCAGATCGATGGTCCATATTCCATCGCTCGATTCCTCCATTTGACTTTCAACCTCCGCTCCTGACCGTCGATCTCTGCGCGATCGACGGCTCAGATTCAATCTTCTTTCACCCATTCCATGATCTCTCCCAATTGATCTCGACGATTGGATGATGCCATCCAACGGCCACGCTTCCTCCACTCGTCCTTTGAAGCAGTCAACCTATTTACGCAGGATTTCATAACATTTTTTGTATTTTGCAGGGTTTTAAGTGTTTTTCCGCTATAAATTGAAGAAATTCGAAAGTAGAGGGTGAAGACCCTCTCGCTTTCAATTCACCGAGGGAAAATCATTCACAGGTGCCTAATTTCACGTTTTCATCGATGTTTATCCAAGCACTGATGCCAGATGACCCTGCGCGACCCTGCACATCAGCGAAAACCATGGATTTGGCACAGGCAAAGAGTATCAGAGACGAAGACCAGAATTAACCAGAACAGAGGATTAAAGGACAGATTTGTGGGGATTATGTCTAAAATGCTTATCAAAAGCCTAATCCCCAAATAAAACACATTTTACAGAAAATCTTGAGTGTTTCATCAGACAGAAAGCCTCCACCACCACATTTGAGGCAAATTGATTCCTCAGCTACCATGGTGCCACCTATTCCTCAAAGTACTCAATCAGAGGCCGAAGTTATTGATCAAATGAAGATTTTCGCCTCAGCGCAACCAGAAAGTTACTTCTGCAATGAAACTTAATGCAAAAGATATCTACATAGTAACCCTAGCGTCACACAGAGCCTCAAAGGTCAACAAAGCTCCCTCCGAGCTTAATTCATAAGTGTAAATCAATTAATACAGTGAAACACCTGTACAGTTTCTTCATTGAGCCCCCCAAGGGCCAAGAAGACATTAACTCTGTATTAATTGTAATTGAGATCTTTTATCAGATCTCACCTCCTCATTCTTCTATATATACTACATCAGAAGATGAGTGAAGGGTTGGTTGTAGAACTTTGATATACATTTGAGCAAAAACTTCTGATTGTACATAGTATTCACTGGCTCTCGGAGCTCTGCTGGTGATAGATAGGTTAGGCTGAGATGTGTAGATGGTTGCTAACCTAAAGCACTGGACTTAAAGTTGTAACTGGTTTGGAGCATCAATACAAGCTGATTTATGGGATCCTGTTCTATGTTGATGGTGATGTTTTTCTTATTGTAACCTGTTATTTTGTTTTTGTTTCCATCTGTGTTTCATATTCTCTTATAAAGAACAACATGCATAGAGTTAGGAACTACTATATATCAGCAACCTTCTCTGACTGAAAATATTTATCTGAATGTTTTCTTCCATCCGTGTTACTTAGGAATGTTTTAATTGAGTTCAAGCATAGGAATGTTGGCGTTCCCTCGTCTTATTGTCTTAGCTGAATGTTATTCTTAGATGTTATTTTCAGTATATGTTGTGTGAAGATGAACTGAGGAAGATATGGTGAGCCCTAGTCCCAGTATGATCCCACAGACTATCTGATTGTTTCCCTTTGAATGTGTCAAAAGTTGGCTAGTTTCAAAGTACTTACCAGATCTTAGGCCATTCTGTTGTTATCTTTGTGTTTGTCTTGAAAGTAACCAAGTAAAGGAGAGCTGGGAGAGGATTTGTGGTGAGCCCGGCCCGCTAGTTTATACTCCAAAAGTTGCCTTCAATTTTCCCTTTGTTTTGAGATGTTTTCTATTGAAAGTGTATCAAAGGCTGGCTAGTTTCAAAGTACTTACCAGATCCTAGTTTACTTTTATGTTTTTCTTGAGTCCGTGTCAAAGGCTGGCTAGTTTCAAAGTACTTACCAGATCCTGGGTTGCTCTTGTTTCTGCATCTGTTTATTTCTCCTTCTTATTGTATCATTCCATTCCATAAATCAATCTTCAAAGAGATCCTTAGACATAGATGACTTGCCCCATGGACCACTCTTGCCTCTTGTTGTTCCAATTAAATCCTATTATGACTCCATAGCCCAATGGACTAAAACCTGCAATTGTCTATCTTTTTGGTTGAAGCTTACTCTGATTGCTTGCAACTTCTCACCTTTGGAACTTTTTTGCACTCAGAACTTTTCACCTTGAACAGTAATCATGCTCAACCATCCAAAAAACAAACAAACCTTTGGCCTTCATAACTAGCCTAATATCATAACCCCAAACTTCAAAGACAAATCCATCTTTTTACATATTGGAGAGATCCCTCTCCGGATTCAGGAGGGCTAGATCCTAGAATCCCAAAGTTGGTTGAAACGATGTTGATTCTACGATTTTAGTCTTACCAATCTGCTAAAATTACAGATCCCTAATAGGGTGTATCTCATTTAATATTGAAATTATAGGTTATAAACTTCTTTTGGATTTGTTTTATCCTCCACAACTCTTTAGAGATACTACATCACCAAAACTCACATCCATATAAAATAACAAGGGTGTTTAGAGTGTCAAATAAAAAATTTCATTATCAAATATCCAAAGATATACTAACTTACAATTGTTTTCGAGTCCATAATAACATTTACATCCACCATTTATTATTTTCGCAATGTTATAATCCTAGTTGAGCTTGTGGTGGATATCAATTTCAAGATATTTGTATGGAGGATATACTTCCAAGTTGTTGTCATATATGAAAGTATTGCATGTGATCTTTCTGGATTTGATTATCATAACTTTCATTCTATTAGTATTATTAGTCATACCCATCATGGAACAAAAATATTAGAGGATTCTTAGTTTCTTACCAAGATCTTTATGACTCCTCAGCAAATGAACAATATCATCAAAATAAAGAATAAGAGTGATGACTATACCTACAAGATTGGGGCCAACACAACCTGTTTTTTCCAAACACTCTTCTAGCTTATCAATATATGCACCAAAAGTTAATAGGAAACAAGGGACACCCTTACTCGATTCTAATATTATAGTTAATTTTTCTTACAAACCCTTATATGGTCATAAACTTGGAAATAGCATTCTCATACAACCTTTTCATAACAACCCTCAACTCAATAGGAATCTTCATGTATTTCAACCTCTTCCGAAGGTTTGTCTTGGGTATGGCATTAAAATATTTTCTCAAGCCAAAGAAACAACAAAGGAGATGGATTTTATTATTGCAGTACTTTGTCATAATGACCTTGAGAGTGACAAGGTGGTCCATAGTTTAATGATATCTTATAACCTTGGCTTGGCTTGGCTTTTAGCTCTTTTATCATAACTTTCTAACCATAGACTAATCTCTTTTTCAAAATCATAATGGTCCTATAATTAAAGTGAATATTTTTATCCCCCCTTTTAAAGATAAGTACAATGAGGCTTTGTGCCCAAAGCCTAAGGATGCCTTGCATTATTTCCAAATAGATTAGTTTGTGTATGTGAAGGATGAGGATATGCCCTCTTACTCAACTTGGTAGTCATCAATGTCCTTAACTTTCCCAATTACGAGCCACTTAACCTTAAAGTTTTTGTTTCAGAGAAAATATGTCATCTTGTATAGGAACATTCAAAATGGTTTCCACAGAATTAAGGGATTTATAAATAATTTTATGTTAGGATTCCAAATTTTCAAGGGAATCATATTATCTACTTTAATTTTACAAATTATAGTTTTCCTCCAAAACTTCATAGGGTTTGATTTAGATAGGTGTGACAACTACTCTTGCTTTCTATTTATATAGTACAGTGTTTCGTTTTATTAATAGCTTTTGTAATGAACCCAATGCCTGAATTGCCTTTCTAAAGATCGAGGGCTCAAACTTTTATAGTTAGCCAAATTTACTCCTATGCATGGGTGCATAGTCGAGATTTCGATCAAAGTGATTGACATAAAGGTTTTGTGACTTGATCATCGATAAAGGGTGTCTATTGCTCCAAAGTCCCACTTCTTAGCTATACAAAGAGTCAACTCATAGTGCTAACAACAATAGCTCTTCCCAAATACAAATGATTTTTTATCTATTTTATAATTCGTCAAAAAGTTAATGGTTCAGCAATACGACGTCATGCATCACACAAGAATTCCCTCCCTTGCATCCTTTGAGGAATGGTGTATTTAATTTTACAAGTGAAAACTAATTAAGCTCAATCTAGAGTTTTTTCTTGGATTTGACTTTCATAAATGGATGTACAAGTGGTCTTCTCTTTTCTTAGTGGCCTTGATCCTTGCTCCTTATGGGTTTTCTTATTAATGGCAAAATTCCTACTAGATTCTCATTGCATCAGTGGATCGTGCAAGGGCCATAGAGACATCATTACGCAAGGTCTGCATTCATTGAAATCATTGGAATGAGTGGTATATGTGTATACATACATATACATAAACCATGACTACCCTTATTACCGTCAATGATCATGGACTTTGTCGTATCACACAATAATATTTTTTGATGTCAAGGATCTAATCGAGCCTCTTTTATATCGTTAGCAATGCTCCTCCTTGCGACATAATATTGAGCACTCCCCATATCGCACACTTCTAGACCTTCTATGCGACATGAAATTAGGTAACCCTCACCTTTTGTCATGGACAAATAGACATTCCACGAGACATCTATTTTCCCATACGACATGGGATCGAATACTCCATGTATCGCAAGAAAAAAAGTTTTGCATGAAAGATGGGGTCAAGTACTCTCATATTTGCTAGCAAAGAGTCTTTCCATGCAGCACAACATTAGCCTTATTGCTAGTGATTTTAGAACTCAAAACAATATTGCTAGTGGGTTGAACTATATCTACCCTCTGATTATTACTTTGATGGCAAAAATTTTAAGGGACCAATTTGTCCATAAGTTCCAATGGATCGAGATACTAAAAGAATTATTATGAGATTGTATCATGTTTAGTGATTTGAATGGTCGTTCAACCCTCAATGACATTTAGGACCTTCACATTATAGATAGAGTTAACTGACTTATAATAAGTCTAGCTATATATATAAGGGTTCTCAAGGATAGTCTTAGTTATGGGCTAAGTTTAAACGAATATACTAGTGAATATTTTACATCAGACTAAGTTTAAACAAATATACTAGTGAATATTTTACATCATATCATCAAATGTATGTGAAGATTTGTGTTTGTTAAGTCTTCTCATGAAAACATCTCATGCCATCTATTAGGATTGTGATCAAGATAGATCAAGCCAAATTTTAATTGTGATCCTTTTCAACAAACCAAGTATCCAAACTTACAAAAACATCTTCGAAAAGACTCTTTAATAACCTAGTTTATTCAATCATGATATAAATATTATTACCAAAAAAATCAAATTAAAGTAGGAAATGTTCCAGGAACATTTACATTTGGACAAATCAATAAAAAACAAATGAAGAGACTTATCTGAAATGCTCTACCCACAATTGAAAAAGGGTGTGGACTTTTCCACCCAACCATAAGCTCAATTATGTATGTGCTTGCCTACAACTAGCCACCCCCTAGCCAAGCCATGATACCACAAGCAAAAAAACTAGGATCTCAAAAAAAAATTGTATTTTGAACACCACTCTCCTTTACAAACAAAAAATGGTAGCCACCCTTTACCCACTAGGTCGAGACTTCTACTAATTGTATGGATGTCTTCCCAACTAGTTATAGGTACATAAGGGAGTCCCTTCTCTGCCAATTCAATCCCTCGGTGACCACCCCTCTCAATGTTTGTTATCCAATCCAACCAACATCAAATTGGAAACATCTTCTTCCCTAATTCGAGTATGGGATTTTCTACCTCAAATAGAAATCAAATTAAATATTTGACATGCATAAACATTCAATAGTGGTTCCCATTTGGATTGAACACAATTGGGGCATGAATTGTCACTGCCCTAGGAAGCTCTATTTGTTTGATATTACCAACAAAAAACCCACTTGTGAGACAACTCGTTTCCACTTGTGGGTGTTCTCTGCATTTTGCAAACTCTTATTCGTCACTTCGTAGGCCTTTAACACACTCTATATACTTGAAAAACTTTCCCCTTCAATGCCCATATGATTTCCTCTACTCCGACCTCCGGCCAAGGAAGACCCGCAATTTTTTGGTCATTTCCAAAGGATTTTGTGGGTCAAAACATAAAAATCTAGATGCGTACTTGTTGTACCCATTTTCATTTACTCAATTAATATCCATACCTCCATAACTATGGGTGTTTGGCTTCCAAACTACCTAGTTCCCTTTAATCATTGATTTTGAGGATGTGGGAAAGAAGGAAATAATTTCAAACTCAAAATTTGGCATTTTGGAAATATGGGTTTTTTGCTACGGTTATTTTATTAACAGGCGAAGTGATTTCCAAACCCCCTCACCGATTTTTTATCATGGTATCATGGCTAGTACTAATGCTCTGGCCTTTAGTCATTGGATAGAAAAGTTTTCATTAATTAATGAAATACACATTTTACATAATTTGAAAATAGTACATCATAATTCAAAATTCACCAATGTAACACCCTCTTCCCACGCCTACCCCAGTAACCGACCAACCGGGGTAAACATGTGATGAGAGGCTACTCTAATTATATTCTGTTAGGTCCCTATATTACTAGTATAGTCCCTTATTGTTGTTAGTGTAACCCCCTTATTGTTATTATTGTACCCTTGTAACCCCCATTTTGTTATTATTGTGCCCTTAAATTATTATTGTTGGGTCGGCTAGGATTACATTGTGGCCCACTAGGATTACATTATGGCCCCATGGACTCCTATATATAGAAAGGAGGTTTTGTAAATATTATCATCCAAGAATTGTTCATTTATGTAATGTATTGGAGATTTCCCCCTCGAAGTGGCTTATTTCTAAGGCATTGATATCTCTTTTCTTCTATTTTTGGAGCTAGTTACACAACATTTGGTATCGAGCTTTGGATTCTAGGAGTTTATTTGCTCTAAACGAGTCATCATGGCATTTCGCTATTATATCATTTATACGAAAGTTCGAATATATAATTTTTAGGGTCTGAAGCTGAAATCACGAGGAAACTCGTTAAAAAATTTAGGAACTTGGTTCGCAATATTTTCGGAGATATGATATGTGGAAGGTATTTCTTTTTCGAGCTCCCGAATTTCATCTCAAATGGTGATAGTGGGGAAAAAGATTCACGCTCTCTCTCCCGGCCACTGGATTGGAGTGCGGTAAAGAGTGATGCACTTGTTACCTGGGGCCGTAGTTTTCTTGGTTATCAATTTGAGCCAGAAGGATGAACGGTACAGCCATGGCAAGTCGTACAAGTTCGCTCTACGGAACCAGTCCATAATTAGGTCATTGTGGGAGATTGGACACAACTTTGTCTTGGGGAATCCAAATTAGATCAGACCTGTGGCATTTGAAAGAAGCTTCAGAGGGCTACTACAGGGCTGAATTTAAGATATTGAAGATTTTCAATTACAGAGATAATTCAATTTCAATATCGAGCTTCTCAAAGCAAGTAAAAGGTGTGTATTTTTTTCCGAATTGCATAAGTCTTGTTTGAAGAATCAAGTTGAATTGATTCCAAGGGAATCTTGTAGAATAGATATCAATATTGGATTCTAAAATGGCCCCTAAAAAGAATTCAACACCCATTAAGCCTTCAGAAGGCTCTACTATAACTCATGAAGATGAAGAATTGCAACATGATCTATCAAAATTACAAGAGCAAGTGCAACAAATTTCACTCTCGCAAAGAGCAACAAAAAATGAAATGGAAGTTTTGAAGAAAGGCGTGGAAGCAAAGATGGACGGTTTGAAGAAAGCGTGGAAGCTAAGATGGATGGCATGAGCTAAGAATGGACATGAAGACAATATGAAAACATGAAGAATGATCTAAAATCAGACATGGAAGGGTTGACAAAGTTGATACAAGAAATGTTTCCTAATGGTGAAAAGATAGTAGAGGAAACTCATGATGAGAAAAAAATAAATGTTAATCGTGATTTCATAAACTCTAATGTTGGCGGGAAAAACCACCATATTCCAAAAATGGATATGAGGAATTTTGATGGAAAGGATCTTGTAACATGGATACTACAGATGGAGCAATATTTTGATCTCCATAATGTGAAAAACACACAAAAGGTACACATTGCAACTTTACATTTAGAACAAAATACATTTGTATGGTATCGATGGCTTTGCTCCCGTAAAAAATTGTCACTTGGTCATTTTTTATGGAGGAAATGATAGCACATTATGAGGATACAAAGAGAAACGCCTTCTTTAGCCAATTGATAAATCTCAAACAAAAGGGTTTAGTGGGGCAGCACATTGAGGACTTCCAAAAATTGAATATAAGGGTAACTAATATTCCAGAGGAACACAGGATTGATCTCTTCTTAGGTACTCTAAAGGATAACATCCAACATGAAGTTCGTGTTTTGGAACCTGATTCATTGGAGAAGGCATTCAGGTTGGCAAGAAAAGTTGAATGTAAAATTATGGCGACGAGGAAGCCTACCACTCAATTCTATAAAGAAGGAAGTGTTGCTACGCCTAGATTTCCACAACCTACAAGGTTGACACCACAACAATTGGAAGAAAAAAAGAGCAAAAGGGCTTTGCTATAGTTGTGATAGCAAATACACTAAAGGTCATAAGTGTGCTGAGAAGAAATTATTTTACATAGATTGTGAAGAGGAAGAAGAAAATGAACAAGAAGAGGATATACACCAGGAACCAACCCTAGAAGAGGAAGAAATGAATCCGACCATATCGTGTAATGCACTGGCAGGAATTACCACTCAAACTCTCAATATCGAAGGACAAATCAAGAAGAAAAAGGTAATAGTGTTGATTGATTCAGGTAGCACCCATAATTTTATTCATTGTAAGGTAGCCAAGGAATTAAATTGTTTCCTATACCCAGCACCAGAATGTTAAGTGATGGTTGCAAATGGAGGAACTTTAAATTGCTCTAGAAAATGCCATAATATCAAGCTAACCATAGGGGAATATGTAATGACTATTCCAATGCTTTCCATTCCTATGGGAGGTGTTGATGTTGTACAAGGAGTACAATGGTTAATATCTTTGGGGACGGTAACTTTTAATTTTCAAGAACTTTTCTTGAAATTTTTTTCACAAGGAAAGGAAGTCGAATTACGGGGTATTGCGGGGAAGCCGAGAAAGATAATAAGCTCTAATGTCATGACAAAGCTTCTAAAGAAAGAACAACGAGGCGTAATTGCACAATTATGCTCACTAGAAGTTCCAACATCAAAATCATCTATTTCTGCAGATCTCCAACAAGTCTTGGACAATCATTCAACTCCCAAAGGACTCCCACCTATTCATGATCATGATCATGCTATTCATTTGATTCCAGGAAGTGTTCCTCCAAACATCATGCCTTGTAGATATCCTTACGTCCAAAAGAGCGAAATTGAATGTATGATTGCAGAAATGTTAGAGGCGGGTATAATTCAACCTAGTCAAAGTTCTTTCTCTGCTCCTGTAGTATTGATACACAAGAATGATGGATCATGGCGAATTTGTCTGGATTATAGGGAGCTCAATAAGCTCACCATTAAAGATAAATTTCCCATTCCTGTGATTGATGAATTATTGGATGAATTACATGGAGCAATTTATTTTACCAAGTTGGATCTTCGTTCAGGATATCATCAAATTAGAATGAAGACTGAAGATATTCCAAAAACAACATTTCGAACCCATGAGGGTCATTATGAATTTTTGGTCATGCCTTTTGGCCTTACCAATGCACCTTCTACATTTCAAGGGTTGATGAATTCCATTTTCAAACCCTTCCTTAGAAAATTTGAGCTAGTATTTTTTGATGATATACTAATCTATAGCAGGTCTTGGAAGGATCATGTTGAACATGTTGACAGGGTGCTCAAACTATTGCAGGAGAAACAATTATATGGAAAAACATCCAAATGTTTCTTTGGAGTACAAGAGGTGGAATATCTGGGTCATATTGTATCTCACGAGGGTGTTAAAGTAGACCCTAACAAAATTAAAGCCATTAAGGAATGGAAAGTCCCCACAACCATAAAGCAGTTGAGAGGATTTCTCGAGTTAACAGGGTATTATCGCAAGTTTGTTAAGAATTATGGGAGAATAGCAGCAACTCTAACAACATTATTGAAGAAAGATGCATTTTCATGGATTCCTGAAGAAACTAAGGCCTTTGAACATCTTAAAGAGGCAATGGGCCTAGAACCGGTCTTAGCTACGCCAGACTTCACAAAAACCTTATTGTGGAATGTGATGCCTCAGGAAATGGAATTGGTGCAGTTTTAATGTAGGAAGGAAGACCCATTGCTTTTGAAAGTCGTCCAATCAAAGGAAAGTATTTACAGAAACCTATTTATGAGAAGGAAATGTTAGCAATACTACATGCACTAAAGAAATGGCGAACTTACCTAATGGGAAGACACTTCAAGGTAAAACCTGATCATGATAGTCTTAAACACTTTTTGGAACAAAGACTATCTTCAGAAGAGCAGCAAAAATGGGTCACAAAGATGTTGGGTTATGACTTTGAAATAATCTACAAAAAAAGGAAAGCTTAATGTTGTTGCAGATGCACTCTCAAGAAAGAATGAAGAGGTGGAAGCATTGCTTTGTGCCATTTCTATTATCCAACCAAATTGGATAACCAAAGCAAGAGATGAATGGAAGAAGGACAAAGATGTATGGACACTCATTCAAAAGTTGCAGCAAGATCCTGGTACATTTGATACATTTAGTTGGAAAAATGATTCCTTATGGTACAAAGATCGCTTATATCTTTGTAAGAATTCCCAACTAAAAGAAAATATTCTTCTGGAATTGCACACTTCTCCTTTAGGAGGACACTCAGGATTTTTAAAAACTTACCACAGGGTGAAGAAAGAATTTTTTTGGGATGGCCTTAAATCGGATATTCAAAAGTTTGTGGCGGAATGTTTGGTTTGCCAGCAGAATAAAGTGGAGACAATTAAGACCCCGGGACTTCTACAACCTTTATCCATTCCAAGTCAGCGTTGGGAGGAGATTTCAATGGATTTTATCACAGGTTTACCTAAGTCTGAAGGAAAGAATGTCATCATGGTGGTAGTTGATAGACTTACCAAGTATGTACACTTTTGTGCATTATCTCATCCATTTAAAGCAAGTACAGTTGCTACTACATTTATGGATAGAATTCAAAAGCTACATGGAAGCCCAAGGGTTATTGTGAGCGACAGAGATCCCATTTTTACACGAAATATTTGGACGAAGTTATTTTCTTGTTTGGGTACTAAATTAGCTCATAGCTCATCTTATCATCCTCAATCTGATGGTCAAACCGAGATAGTAAATAAATGTTTGGAAGGATATCTTCGTTGTTTTGTATCTGATAAACAAACACAATGGGTCAAGTGGTTACCTCTCACTAAATGGTGGTATAACACTTCCTTCCATACTGCAGCAAAAATGACCCCATTTATGGCACTTTATGGATATCATCCACCATCGATCACATCATCTTTAAGGGAAAATTAAAAGGTTCAAGCAGTGGAAGATCACATCGAGCATCAGCAAGAAGTTCTCCAACTCTTAAAGGATAACCTGAATTTGGCACAAAATCGAATGAAACAACAGGCAGATCAACATCGCAGCGAGAGAAGTTTTGATGTAGGAGTTTGGGTATTTTTACGGCTACAACCATACAAACAAATGTCCCTCAAGCAAGCAAAGAAGGATAATAAATTATCGCCAAAGTACTATGGTCCTTACAAGGTGTTGCAAAAGATTGGTACTATGGCATACAAATTGGAGCTTCCTGCTTCTGCGCAAGTGCATCCAGTTTTCCATGTTTCATGCTTAAAGCAGATTATAGGTGAAAATCTTCCAGTTCAAACAATATTTCCAGAACTTGATGAGGAATGAAAAATCATATTGGAACCTAAAGCGGTCATGGAAAAAAGAACTTGACAGCTACGGAATCGATCAATTTCAGAGTATCTCATCAATTGGAAGAACTTACCCACTGAAGATTCTATATGGGAGGATGATAATTTTATACAGAAGCACCCAGAGCTACTCAAGCGTTGAGGAGAACACTTTTTTGAAGGAGAGGGGCATGTTAGGTCCCTATATTACTAGTATAGTCCCTTATTGTTGTTAGTGTAACCCCCTTATTATTAGTATTGTGCCCTTGTAACCCCCATTTTGTTACTATTGTGCCCCTAAATTATTATTGTTAGGTCAGCTAGGATTACATTGTGGCCCACTAGGATTACATTATGGCCCCATGGACTCCTATATATAGAAAGGAGGTTTTGTAAATTGTATCATCCAAGAATTGTTCATTTATGTAATGTATTAGAGGTTTCCCCCTCGAAGTGGCTTATTTCTAAGGCGTTGATATCTCTTTTCTTCTATTTTTGGAGTTGGTTACACAAGCAAGAAAAAAGTGTGTTAACAGGCGAAGTTATTTCCAAACCCCCTCACTGATTTTTTATCATGGTATCATGGCTAGTATTAATGCTCTGGCCTTTAGTCATTGGATAGAAAAGTTTTCATTAATTAATGAAATACACATTTTACATAATTTGAAAATAGTACATCATAATTCAAAATTAACCAATGTAACACCCTCTTCCCACACCTACCCTGGTAACCGACTAACTGGGGTAAACATGTGATGAGAGGCTACTCTAATTATATTCAAGCTCATAGGTGTCCTTAAGGAAGTGGAATCGATGGAAACACAACATACATACCTTGTACAGCAACAATAACACCGCCATGAGTTAACCCAACCATTCAGGCCTCTTACCCCTGGGTCACACTGAACTTTTGACCTATTTGAGCTATAGACGCAGGCACATGCATAACACTACATTCCAGCGTCCAATGACTAAATTCCCTAGTGTTATGCCAACATCCCTGAGATTTGAGCCACCTTTTCAGGCCCAAAACCCAAGTCACTACCCATAACTTCATGAAAATTTCAGAGATGATAAATAACAACAGGACAATGAAACGGAATCAATAACATCAACAAGAACTCATCTGGACCCCTCCTATCCATGAAAAGAATGTTATCAAACATGTCGTAAACATTGAAACTATAGGTGTAAACAACATATTTGAGCATAAGGGTCTCATACTTATCTGAGAATCGCTAAGAAGCATTGCTCCTCTACATCATTAGTTGAAATACCATCCATTTGACCATAGATACATTGTGCATTCATTTACAAGTAAAAATATGGGTAGAGACATATATCATCACTGTCAACATACATTCTTCTAGCCAGCATAATGAAAACAGAAATACCATGGATACACCAACAATAGAATCCACATATAAAACAGTGCATTTGTAAATCAAATACCAAAGGAATGAGCTCTTCATTAATGAATGTAGAAACCAACCAGAGATGGGACTTCCACGTTCCACCCGACTGTAGATTGGCTTATCCAAATCTCTCTTCAGCAAATCACCCTCGTGCCATATTCCAATCATGAATTTGGGATCTCATCAAACACATAAATCGAAACCAATCCAAGGCTTCTAAAGGCCAAACCGCCTCAACCCTCAACCAGTGATTCCACCTCACGGTCGTACATCACAACCATCACGGATTGGTCTCTATCCAATCTGTTCCATGGCTCCAAATTGTTTGTTCCAACGAGGGCTTCCAAGACTAGTAACTCAACCCCAACAGTTACAAGGCTTCCAAAGTGTTTTTCCAACTAAGGCTTCCAGGACTAGTAACTCAAACCACCTAGGGTTTCTAGAGTGTTTGTCCAACCAAGGCTTCCAAGACTAGTAACTAAACCCACAGTTTTCCATTAGGCTTCCAGTGCGTTTGTCCAACCAAGGCTTACAAGAACTAATAAATCCACCCACAACTAAAGAAACATGAGAACCAACCAGAAAACAAGCAATGAAAATGAACCCACAACACCATGGATATATAGAAAATGACAAGGCTAGGAAAATCCTCTGTCAATCCAGGAAATCCTCCATGCCAATGACAGATCATGAACAATAAACGACATGCACACAATGCATGCTAAAAGTAGTGAGGAAAACAAACATGAAACTAGGTACCTGCAATCAAAACCCCTTGTAGTCATTGATCTCGATGTCATCTGGTGCTTTCCTACTCTTCCTTTTCCTTATTTCTCCAAATAACCAAGTACGCCACACCGTCCAAGACTGCTCCAAGAAAAATTTAAGTATCCAAGAGTATGAGAGAGAGAGAGAGGGAATAACGAGAGAGCTCCAATAATGCATTGACAAAAAGTACCCACTGATCCTCATAAGCCTTTTTATAGATGAGGCCTCTATTTTCTTCATTTTCCATTATTTTCCTTCATTTTACTCCTCACATGAAACTTGTGACCTTTCACCTCCCTTTTTTCCTAATTTCCATTATTTTCATTAAAAAATGTGCCAAAAATATTTTATCTTTAATGCCTTAACCATTGTCTTTTCCAATTTCCATAGCCATAATAAACCATGTGAACACTCGCACTAGGATTTTTTGCCCAACAATCAGCTTGGAATACATGTCCCATAAACTGTGGTTATTATTTTAACTTTATTACATGGAATTTTCACCAAGGTTTTTACAGAACCCTCCCCCTTGGGGGACACCATCCTCGGTGTTCAATCACACATATACCTAAGTAACACCACTGAAAATCAGCATAGTTCCCATGGATCTTTATAACATAGCTCGATGCAGTATTTACAATGATAACCCTACTGAAAAGAAACATGACAACTATAATGACATGAAACTCATACCGCTTATTGGAGCTTTATAACATAGCTCATGGCGGTATTTACATCCATATACACATGTAAATATACCCTAACATCACATCAAAACATATATCAAAGCATCACCAAAACATATACCAAACATATACCGACATCACACCAAAATTTCTTTGCCTCAATCGGAAACAAGAAAGGATACACAGCCCGCATCTGATCCACCATCTTCCATGTAGCTTCATCGAGCCCAAAGTGCTTCAATTGCACTTTAACTTGCTCGATTTCGGAGCATGAGCGTATTTTTCTACAAAATGCACTGTGGTTCTAGTTGGAACTCTCCTTCTGGCTCCACATACAATCCAGTCCACGTGATCAACATATTTAACATATTTCTTAAGAAATGATATATGAAAAACATCATGGAATTTCACGATGGAAGGCAATGCAAGTCAATAGGCCACTAGTTTGATCCTCTCAATTATCCTGAAGGGCCCACAAAACCGTGGTGCTAGCTTGGCACATGATCCAATCCGCAAGGAGCTCTTCTTGGGATTTATGCGCAAGTATAGTTGTTCCCCATCTTGACACTTCTTGAACAACCTATTCATGTATGGATAACTCTTGTACCTATCCTGCACTTCTTTCAAGTTCTTCTTGATGACCTGGATTTACTGTTCCATTTCTGCTAACATATACGGTCTTCTCAGTACCATGTTAACCAGATCACTCCAACTGATAGGACTGTTGCAACTTCGCCCATACATAGCCTCGAACAGACTCATTTTAAATGATTCTTGTTACTCGTTGTTGTAAGCGAATTCTACCAGTGGAAGACACTCCTCCCACTTTCATTTTTGATGCATCACATACATCTTCAACATGTCCTTCAATATCTTGTTGACCCTATCTGTCTGTCCATCTGTCTACCGATGATAAGTTGTTTTGAAGGCCAACTTGGTGCCAAATCCTGCAAACAACTCCTTCCAAAACTTTAAAGTGAACTTTGCATCCATGTTTGACACGATCTTCTTTGGAACACCATGCAATCTGACTTTGTCTCTAATGAACACCTGCGCTACATTGCTATTTGAGTATGTAGTCTTCACCGTTATGAAATGTGCAACCTTTGTTAACTTGTCCACAACAACCATGATGGAATCACATTGTCTAGTTGTCCTGAGAAAACATGTGATGAATTCCATGGAAATGACCTCCCATTTCCACTCTGGAATCGCAATCAATTATAGCATTCCACCTGGATGCTTACACTCTTCCTTAACCTGCTGACAATCTAGACACCTAGCCACAAACTCTGCTACATCTCTCTTCAAGTTTGGCCAATAATAAAACTCTTCACTTTCGTCAGCATCTTTTGATAGCCTGGGTGACTTGAGTATGGTTTCGCATGAAACTCTCTTAAGATAAACTTCTTGAGATCATTGTTATCTAGAACATATATCCTATCTCTAAACTTGACCAAGCCATCTGCTGTGAGACGATAATCCATATCCTATACACCTGCACCTGTACCTGTACCTATACCCAGCTATAACATGTGCACAATCTCCTTATACATGTGATCCTGTTGACCTGCCTACAAGATTTTATCCTGTAAATTTGTCCCATGGGAGCTCATATCTGCTATGTGATTCACCTATATCCATCTGCTAAGAGCATTTGCAACCCTCTTCCCCTTTCCCTTGATGTACCTGATCTCAAAATCAAATTCACTAATCGTGGCCAACCATATAGCCTTCATACTGTTCTGATTTGCCTGGTAAAACAAGTACCTCAACCCAATGTGATCACTCATCAACACAAACCTCCTGCCAAGAAGACAATGTCTCCACATCTTTAGTGTATGTATGATAGTTTCTAGCTCAAGATCGTGTGTTGGGTAGTTCTTCTCATGCTCATTTAGTTTTTGTGACTCATAGCATACCATATATCCATCATGCATAAGGACTCCACCAAGTCCTCTCTTTCAAGAATTTGTACACACTACAAAATCATTTTCCGAATATGCAATCTTTATCACTGGATCATGTTCCAACAACTACTTGAGCTACTCAAAATTGGTGTCACACTCCTCTATCCAATCAAATTTCTTACCTTTCCTCTGCAATGATGTAATAGGATAAGCGATATGTGAGAATCTCCTGATGAACCTTATGTAATAACCTGCCAATCCCATGAATGATCTCACCTCGTCTACATTCTTAGGAGCTACCCACTCCATGATGCCCCTTATCTTTTCTGGATCTACTACAATGCCCTCCTTGGAGATGAAATGTCCCACGTAATGTATCTCAGTATGTAAGAAACTACATTTGTTGAGATTAGCATACAACTAATGCTCTCTTAACAACCTCAACAGTGTTGCCAAATTCTTAGCATGCTCTTCCTCATTTTTAGAATATACCAATATGTCATCAATGAACACAATAACAAACTTGTCCAAATAAAGACGCAACACATTTTTCATCAAACACATAAATGTAGTTGGGGCATTAGTCAAACAGAATGGAACTACAACAAACTCATAATGCTCATACATGTTTCTGATTGCGGTCTTGTATATGTCCTTCTCTTAGTTGCGTACCTGATGGTATCCTGACCTTTACTCGATCTTAGAGAACACTATTTCTCCCTTTAGTTGATCAAATAAATCATCAATCCTCAGTAATGGGTACCTATTATTTATGGTCACTTTGTTCAGCTATTTATAGTCAAGCCACAATCTGATAGTACCATCCTTCTTAACAAACAATATCGGTGCAACCCATGGTGATATACTCGTCCTAATGTACCCTTTGTTGAGCATCTCTCGTACTTGCAACTTTAACTCTACCAACTTGGGTGTGCTCATTTTGTAAGGTGTTTTTGATGTCGGAGCTACCCTTGGTACCAACTCAATACAAAAGCCTACCTCCCTGTGAGGTGGAAACTCTGAAATATCTGTAGGAAATGCATCCTAAAACTATTGTAGGAATGGGTACCTGCTCAAAACATATGCATCCTCAACATTCTTACCTTCGTCAATAGAGATATGCACTGCAAAAAACACACACCCTTTCCTGCCATTGTGCTTACCTTACATATTTGTAACCATCCTAACTCATGTTGCTTTCTTCTTACCTTGTAGGACTCTTGGTTCCCCATTGTCTTCCAAACACTCAATGGCCTTGTCATAAAAATCTACCTTGGTCTTATGAAGATATAGTCAGTCCATACCCAATATCATATTTTATGATCTTAATGGTAATATGTTCAAGTGTGTTGTTGTAGACATGCATTCAACTCAAATGCGCAATCTCTCACCCAGTGATGAATTCTCTTCTTGGTACATGTATCCAACTTCACTGACCAAGACTCTACATGCATTTTTCTATTAAAACCACACTTATCCACCAGGTCAGGACTAACATAACTATAATTATATCTAGGGTCAATTAAAATAAAAATAACTTCATCACAAAGATTAATGTCCATCTCAATGATAGATGTTTGATGGTCTTCTTGCCTATCGTCTAGTGCTGCATAGATCTTGGGAATACTATGTCCAACATCTCCCACTGTATGTGCCTCTTGCGCACTATAGATATATGGCCTACCACCCTAATGTTGTGGACAATCTCTCCTATGATGATCTTTGCCACAAATCTAACACTGTATAGGCTTCCAGTCTTCTTCCTTATTCTGCTCCTCAAATCAAAATCCTTGTCATTTTCCAGATGCATTGAACTTCTTAGGTGGCAAAACATTCTCCTTGTTACTTGTATCCTAAGGCCTTGCTCTCTTCTTGTCCCATTTTCCTTTATTCTTGTCATTACCTTTCCAGTCCAGCTTTGCCTCAGATCTGTGCTTCAATTACTCATAACAATGCTTGAATTTTTGGATGGCCTCCTCCAATGACCTAGGCTCATCAAACTCAATCCGATCTCTTAATGTTATTGGAAGCCCACTAGTAAATCTCTGAATCTTGGCCTTTTCCTCCTTGAGGTAAGGCACATATCTCAGTAACTCCAAAAACCTACTAGTTTACTCATCATCTGTCATGGAACCCACCTTCATCTCATAAAACTCCTATGCACTATCATCGTAGTATCTTTTTAATAGATAATTCATCCGGAATAGCCTCTCGAACTCACTCCAAGTCAACTCCTCCTCGGAAATATCTCTAACATTCTTCACATCTTCCCCCCAAATATTTGCTCTAACTCTGAGGCTGAATGTAGTTATTTTGGCTTTCATGTTTTCTGAGTAATCATGCAACCTAAAAAAAAATTTCATACCAAGTAACCATGCCTCTGCATCTTGTGGTTTCTTCATCTCTCCATCAAATGTAGGTGCTTTTTCCTTATAAAATTCATCTGGAAAGTATCCCCTGACACTCCACCTGTAAGGATGATATCGATGATGGTCATAATGTCTATCCAAAACAGAACTAGAACAGTACATATACTCATCACTCCTATCCGGAGTGTCCAAAAACCTTCCATCTCTCACTGTATCAGCTCTATCTGACATGTGTCTACTAGGATACCTACCGTCATATGCCCCATTAGTTTTGTCCTCTTTTCCATAGTTGATCTAAAGCGGCCCCTGTTTCTGCAACTCTGAAAAATTTTGAAGGACGGTTGCATTAACCTCTGCTTGCTTTCCCGTGCTTGTATGATCTTGTCATTATCTGCCTTGCAACTCCCTATTTCTTCCTTTAAACTTCTCAGTGTGTCTACTAAGTCAGACGAGTGCCTAACACCATGCTCTCATATGAACCATAGGGAGAATCTTTGTATTCTACCATCTTTAATTTCTTCCTGCAAGGTGAAATATGTCAGCTAAAGCAAATCATAATAAATCAACGTACCTTAGTGTAATTTGGGGAGGATACATCTTGCAAGATCAACCAATCAGCGTAATACATATATATACATAATCATAACAACATATAAACTTATAACATATGGTATATCAGCGAATAAACATCATTCTAGTTGGAGTCCATTCATCAATGCATGACCAAGCCAATACACTCCATGACCTAATGCATACCCATACCAATGCACACCATGACCTAATGCATGACAACCTCAACCATACCAATGCAAATTGGACCATATGCACCCACTTGACATGTATAACCAAACATGAACGACCAATGCATGTTCAACATATAGAATCACATAAGAAAGCATACATAGACACTATACAAGCATGACCAATATGTAACCTAGATTAAACAAGCAATGCATGTACAACATGTAGCAACATGTAAGCAAGCATGTCCGGAAAAAACATAAGCGTGAAAAACACATAACTAGTCATACACTCATGACAACATGTTGACAACCAAACCATCAACACTTCCATAGCGACACCACTGCCACCATGGCCGACACAACATGGATGTAACAATCACATACACCCTAGGTATGAGAAACACATATGCAACCAACAGAAAAGCATGACCAGCACATTGTCCATCCAATCCAAGGGTTGAACCATGCTCTGATACCACTCTGTAAAACCATCTTCTCACATCTACCCAAGTAGCCATCCAATCGAGGTAAACATGTGACGAGAGGCTACTATAATGATATTCAACCTCCTAGGTGACCTTAAGAAATTTAAACCGACGTAAACACAACATACATACCTTGTACAACAACAATAACACCTACAGGAGTTAACCCAACCATTCTGGCCTCTTACCCCTGGGTCACACTAACATTTTTATCTCTTTGAGCTATAGACAAAGGCACATGCTTGCAATCCAGCGTCCAAAAGGCTCTAGATGGAGGCATAAAACTGCATTCCAGCGTTTAGGGACTAAATTCCCCAGTGTTGTGCCAGCTTCCCCGAGATTTGAGCCAGGCCTAGAACAAGGTCATTGTTCGATGACGCAGCTTCAAAGAGGCATTAAATCCCCCATGGACTTGTTGACAAAATAAATGGGCAGCAAAAAGCGCGATACGCATAGGGTCGAACGCACCAACACATTGGTCGAAAGAGAGTTGACCACAATAAACATCAATGGCAATGATTAGAGTCCATTTGTCGTTTCCTTAACCAGTTGACAGGTCCAGTCATCACATGGGTTGTTAAAATCATATTCACAATTCTTATAACAGCAATACAGAAAAAACGTTGGAGGAAATCAAACGACTGGAGCGGATGAGGGATCTTGTAACTCTTTACATGCGAGAGCATCGAAACTTGAACCGTAAACACTTTGATTTACTCTGCTAGAACTCAACGTGGCATATTGGCTTTGGACCCGTCAGTTGCACTATAGTTCAACGGTAATCGGAAATAAGAGAGGTATTGGAAATATAAATTTCCACAAACATCATGGATAAAATCACCACCATCACACATCAGTTTAATAAAACACACAAGAAAATAAAACTCATTTTAAAAAATTACAGCTATTCTCACACGCCTACACCTACATATTTAAAGAGAATTATCACAACACTCACATTTTACTAGGCTCTCCCCTGAGGGAGTCGGGCAGTCGGGCCCATATGGGCTCTGATACCAAGTAGAAAAACTGATAGATGCAAACACAAAGGAACAATTCTATTATACACAGCAAATCACACAGATACATCACATATTTATGGTGTTTGTGAGATCCAACCAATTCCAAATATGAATAGAGAGGTTGAGATATACTCTCAACATCCACCTACAAATCTATAACTAATTCTAGACTGAGCATGGAAGAATTGTCTTCCAAGTGTCCACATTAACCAGTCATGAATTCTTATCAATAATTATTAGGTGGATGGTAAGGATTTAACCTCCAAGAAATATTCTAGAATTTTCATCGTAGTATACACAAATTAATTATTGAGATTTATCTCCAAAGTAGTTATTTTTTTATGCTTTTCCTTTTTTAAATTGGTCAAGCTAGGCATTGTCTACCTTTTTCATCTCCATTTGACATTTGTTCGTCTGTTGTTTTGACATGAGTCAACTTTAACTTAAGAAAAAAATGAATTACACATCTTATTGTAAAATGGACCATTTTGCTAAATAAATTTTGTTTTATATAAATGAATGTTATAAATAATAATGAGAAACTCATCATGGAGGAACATATTAGAATTGGAATAATCTCAAATCCTTAGAAAATTGGTGGTTGGAGCCAAGTGGCACGAATCTTTTTTTTTTAATTTATTAGAAGTAATGGATCGTTTTTTTAAATACAATTTGTTTATATATAAATGAAAGTTATAAATAATAATGAGGAACTTATCATGGAGGAACTAATTGGAATTAGAATAATCTCAAATCCCTAGGAAATTGATTGGCAAGGAGCCACGTGGCATAAATCTATTTTTTTAAAATTTATTAATAGTCAACATTTCACCAAGTCACTGATGAAGGCATAAGTTTACATACAAAAATTAAGTGCATATGTATATATGCTTATGCAGAAAAAATAATGCATATATCCATTTGCATATATGAGATAAATAATACATAAAATCTGAACACCAATTAGCATACACAGATACACACACCTAGCTAAAAGTGAAACAAAAACCAAAAAACATAAGAAGAAATCAACCCCAAATTCATATATGCAATAGTTGGATATTTTTTGCTTTTAATATTGTGTTGACTAAGATCAAGGCACCCATGTTCTCACAATGGGTGGCTTAATCAGTTATGGATTCTTATTAATAATTATTAGGTGGATGGTAAGGATTTAACCTCCATGAAATATTCTAGAATTTTCATAATAGTATTCAGAAATCAATGATTGAGATTTTATCTCCAAATTAATTGTCTTTTTTAATGTTTTTTTTTTTTTTTTTTAAATTGGCCAAGATAGACATTGCCTACCTTTTTCATATCCATTTGACATTTGTCGTGTTGTTTTGATATGGGTCAACTTTATCTTAAGAAAAAAAATGAATTACACATCTTATTGTAAAATGTACCATTTTGCTTATATATAAATGAATGTTATAAATTATAATGAGGAACTTATCATGGAGGAACTTATTAGAATTGGAATAATCTCAAATCATTAGGAAATTGGTGGGTGGGAAGCCAGGAGGCATGAATCTAATTTTTTTTTTTTTTTTTGTAAGTTTGGTAGTGCCTTTCATTTTTCTCGTTTTTTCTTCTTCTTTTTTCACTTTTTACTCCATCTTCATAACACGTCTAGATACATCACCCCCATCGAGGAAGGGAATTAAACTTGTGATGAGTGTTATAACAACCCGCCTTATCACCGTTTAACCAAGACCCCACAAACAAATCTAATTTTTTAAATTTATTAAAAGTAATGGACCATTTTGCTAAATAAAATTTGCTTATATATAAATGAATGTTATAAATAATAACGAGAAACTTATCATGGAGGAACTTATTAAAATTGAAGTAATCTCAAATCCCTAGGAAATTGATCAGCGAGGAGTCACCTCACCTGGCACCAATCTAATTTTTTTCAATTTATTAAAAGTCAATGCAACCTAACAAACTATGTAATGCACTATAGTCATTGATAAACATTTCACCAAAGTCATTGATGAAGGCATAAGTTTACATACATAATAAGAGCATATGTATATATGTTTATGCGGAAAGATGAATGCATATATCCATTTGCATATATGAGCTAAATAACACATAAGATCTAACACCAATAAACATACAAAAGAAAAAATCAACCCCAAATTCATAAATGCAATAGTTGGATATTTTTCACTGAGGAATATCAAGGCACACATGTTCTCACAGTGCGTAGGTCAACCCCAAATTCATATATGCAATAGTTGGATATTTCTTGGTTGTAATATTTAGCTAAGGAATATCAAGGCACCCATGTGACAACCATTTTCTTGGTTGTAATATTTAATTGAGGAATATCAAGGCACCCATGTTGTCACAGTGCGTAGGTCCACATTAACCAGTTATGAATTCTTATCAATAACTATTAGGTGGATGGTAAGGATTTAACCTCCGTGAAATATTCTAGAATTTTCATAGTAGTATACACAAATCAATGATTGAGATTTATCTCCAAAGTAGTTATGCCTTTTCTATCCTTTTACTTAAATTAATTAATTAAAAAAATGTTATACGGAGTGTCATATGAAATGAGTAATGGATTTTTGGGCATGTTGTAGCGATGGCCCATGATATTATAACAAAGTCTGTTTACAAATTAAGAATCTCCACGATAAAGTAGGGATAAATACATTTAATTATTTTTTATTATCTAAATCAAAATTAAGTTTGTTATTTATTTATTTATTTATGTCTCTGAAAGAATAATAATACTAATGATAATTTAATTTTAATATCATGGCTAAATTAGATAATAATAATAAAAAATTGGTAAATTAGGCTAATCTATATTAATTTGAAAATAGAAACAATACATATGCTACAGGCTGAGTTGGTAAGTTGCGCTTAACCAATCCCAACCTTAGTTGCACGGTTTCGTGGCTGCCTCCGTGGAGGAAAACAGCCCAGAAAATACTTGAAGCAGGAAATTACAAAATGCGTAGAAGCAGTGGTGTGTCTAGAAATTACAAAATATGCGGAAGCATAAGAATAACTTGAAATTTCATGGTGATAGCAAGCATGATAAAAAACAAGGAAGAACTGAGCAGCTTCGCAGTCCTTAGTCTTCAGCTTCACCATTACTATCTGGCTCTTCCTCCACTATGGGGTAGGCGTACGCCTGCACAGCTGCTTCCTCTGTATCAGTGGATGGACGCGTTGGTTTAGGGACCGATGCGCAGAGGATGGGAGCCACCAGTTTACTGCATCAGGGACGCGTATCCAAGTACCTTCAAAATCCATAATCCATACATCGGTATCATCACCCTCATCCTCCTGAGTCGGAAGAGGTTCGGTCTTGCAAGGCGAGAGGTGCGCCTGATGCGCAATGGTGGACTTCCGAGGTCCACATCTGCCTCTCTACGAAGCCTGCATGGGAGCCTCCTTCTCCTGATCTGGTTCGGGGCTTTGTCTAGCGAAACTGCCTGAGGAGGAGCCTTAAACAGACTCCAGGCGATTGTCCGTCCCACGGTGGTAACGACCAGGGAGCACCCCTCTCTGCCCTCCACAGATGGTTATTTGGTGCAACCTAGGTGCCATGGCCTGTTGAAGCAGAGGAGTGACAGACATGGAGGGATGCTCAGCAGGGGGAGAGGAATGAAGCAGGGGAGAAGCAAGTGGACAGGGGAAACGGTGAGGGGGAAAGCACGTCAAGGGACGCAGGGTAATGGGTGCGCGCAGACTATTGAGACTAGTGGGACAGATGGAGCTGGGATAAGATGTGCAGGTTGGATAAATCGCAGCCCAAAGATTTCCGCGCAGCGTAGCTCTAGGAAGAGGGTTACGCAGCGGACCGGGTGCATAGGAGGGAAAGAATAGAATCAACAAAAAATACTGAAGGAGCTGACTGTGTTTCTCATTGTGCTGAGGGGACTTCCTTTTAAAAGGCCCGTGACACATGCAAAGGGGCAGGTCATGATTGAGCCTCGCACGCAATTGGGTGCCATAACCGTTTTCATGAGCGGGCTCGAGTGAAGAGTTATGGCCAAACGACAAATCAATCCAGATAATCATTTAGGATGATTTCTGCAGAGAGGTACCTTGGAGGGGGTGACATTGTCCAAGCGTGTCTTCATCGTGCCTTATCTCATTCATCTCGTGCTGATGGTTACTGGTTTGAGGATCCACATCGAGTGAGGACCTGCGTTGCAGATCTTCGTCCTCATGGGCTTGGGGGATGCGATTGTCATTCGTACTCCTGGTGTCACCCACATCCGAGGGAGCTAAATTAGATATTTAATTGATATATGAAATTTTTTCATTTAAAGTTTATAAAGGTATATATATCTTAATACTCTTTCAATTTAAACCTATAACATTTTACCAAAGAAAAACATACTCTTAACAATTGTTTTATATATATATATATATATAATTTCTATCATTTATATTTATACTTTATTAATATGAAATTGAGATTTATAAATTCTCCATTACACATACAAAACAAATATATGTAAAATAAACAATTCAATAATGTGAAAATTTTCCAAACTATAAATGCATATCATATACTTTGTAGGTACTCCTTCAAATCAAGAGTGAGGAGTGTTTACTTATTGTTTTAAATTAAAAATGGGGAAAATGTTTACTCACTTATTATTAAAGAAAAGTAAAGCATAGTAACAAAATTATTATCAATGTTGACATTCAAGTGATGGACAAATTATCACATAAATTAAACAACTCACTTTCATTTAGACCAAATTACATTTAAAATAAATATATTATAATTATTTTATTTTAAAAATATAATTACTTTTTAATTTATTTGTAAAAAGTTTCCAGTCAATAAAAATCACTTTTAATTAGCATTGTTTAAAATTAAATATCACATTTAAATCTTTATATTAATAAAAACTTGATAACTTTACTTTTTACAATTATATTACATATTTAAATTATTAAGAAATAAGAAATAAATATGCATTACTATAATATGATATTGAAAATAAAATATAAATAATCACAGACCAATTACAGATGTCATATTTATTTATATATCATAAATAAAAACTAAATATATTCATTTTTAGGATGTGGTTATGGAGCTTCATGTTCAAAATCCATGATATTTATGTAGTAGTGGGGAACCACACCTTAAATTAAACGTGATTTAAACAAGTCATTTAGGCATGGCCTTTTACACTATTCTCAATGCTAGCATATTTTTTTTTCTAAGTAAGTCTAATTCTATTATATGATATAAAAGAAATACATTTCAAGACGTTCTCGCCGAAACTACAGTACTAGCCAATTCCGGCGGGGAGAGTGTCCAAAGTAGCAAAATTGGGACTGCCTCTGTTGGGGAAACCAATCCCGAAATTAAACCATTTCTGAGTAGAAGTGCTGCCCCAGATGGGGAAACCAACACAAAACTTATTAAACCAAAATTTAAACAAACTATGCAGGAAAGAGTAAAGCAAAAAAACAGCATTGGAATTGTTACTAGCAGAGATAAGAGGCCCTGTGGTGCTATTCCTTCCGCGGCTTGTCATTCTTCATGTCTTCAGGAGGTGGCTCTTCCATAATGAAGCAACCGTAGTCTTCTGAGGAGTCATCAGTCTGCTTCGACATCTGGGTAGTCGGCTCTGGCATGGAGGCAGAGCGAGTTCCTGGAGCTGCAGCATTTTCATCCTTGGCTGAGCTATCACCACAGTCACTGTCCGTGGAGTACTCAGTAGATTTTGTGGGGAGAGCCGCCGATTTTCTAGGTTGTTGAGAATAGGCAGGTGTCATGGTGGGTTTCCTCATGCGTTTCCGAGAGCCCAAATCAGTGGAATTGGAAGGGAAATCTAGGAGGCACAGCGAAAAGAGGGCAAAGACTTGTTGCAGGTCCGGAGCCTCTATTGAATTCGCGTTGAATATGAGCTCAATAGGGTCAGAGCCATCATCGCAGAGGGGGAGAGGAGGGCGAGAGGGTTGGCTGCGTCCCCAACCTTTGCGGCACCAGACTCTGTGACGATGCGACATGGAGGCGTCGGACTGCTCAGGCGAGGAGGGATGGCAACAGACTTGTGAATGGAGAAAAGGCAAGAGGCCTCAAGCTGAATGGAGGGATGAAGGGCCGAATTCAAAAAAAATGGCCAGCCACCTAAACAAAAGGACGACAGGATGAAGCGAAGGGATGGAAATCGCCAAAGGCCATGAAATAGTGAAGATGGCAGTTGCGAGGACAGTTTGAAAAGCTAGGAGCGAGGACGGTTGGTAGAATAATGACACCGGAGAATTGTTTGCAGACCTTAATATCTCCCTCGCTTGAGCCATGCACGACCATGTGGCCATGCCAGCTGCCGCACGGAGGAGCGGCCAGGCTATGCAGTTGAAAAGACACTCGCATCTGGGAGTCAATGCTAGCATATTAATAAATATGATAAGATTTACATTAAATTATGTATTTTTAAATTTATATTTTTCAGGTGTTTAAGGGATTTTTTAGGTAGAATGATATAAAATGTTTAATTGAAAAAATAAATGGCCTTAATTTTGATTTTTTTCAACCAATTTACAACTAGATCATAACCTAAACAATTCTTATATAATAGAAAATATATAAATTTTTGGTCAAGTTAGTATAGAAATTTATCACACAAAATTGCTTTAACTAATTATGATAAAGTCTCACCTTAAATCGTGTTCAACCCAATATGCTATTGGGTATTTTTTTGTTTAGGAATGGCCATCCTTGACATAAAGACTTTTTAACTATGGTTAACTTACATGGCCACTCATTATTGTGGGATCCTCTGTGCAAAGGAAATTGTTATTACTTATGGAAAGATGAGAAAGAAAGCAAATTTTAAAGTCCACGAGGTTAAAAATAGCCTAAAGGACCTCTTTTAGAGTGCAAAACTTTAAAAAATGTATGCAGCTCAAGATATTTAATCCTCTTTAGAATGAATCTATATTGGTTTTATATATGCATATAGCATGTGTAACTTTTCATTTTTTAAACAGTGTTTTTGAATGCATAAAGGGATATAATGCCTTGAAAGTTTAATTGGACACTTGGATTGTGTAAACTAAACCACATAAATTTGCAATTCCAACAAATGCTTTGCTACATAAAATCTAAATTTAAATTTAAAACTGGATTTATTGGCTCCAAATTAATTTTAAAAATTTAGAAGGAGATAGCTAAAATTCTAAAACAAACACCCTATGAATCTGAAGGTCGCTCTAGTGAAAGATGTTCTTTATTTAATCACATTATCAACACACATCGACTTTAGTCATTTCTTCTATGTAATTACTTTTTTTTTTGCGTTTGCTAATGTTTCTCCTCATTACCTTGCATGTTATAACTTGGATATAATATGTATATAAGATTTTGACAAAGTGGTATGATTGTAAAAAAATGATTTAGCCAGGTGGTTTGAGCAACATCTACACAAGTGTGAGACTATTGCAAGCCTAAACACATTTCCTCCCCTCTGTCCTCCACCCTTTAGGTTAGGCATGTTCAATACTTTCAATGTATCTTTGCACCTTTGGGGGCAATTGCTAGTAATCAACAATCCAATAACAATCTAGTCCTCACAATGAACCACAATGAATGATTAGATGTGTGTCGACACTAATTCTAATGTAATTAGCCACTAATTCTAATGTCATTTTTAACGAAATAATTTTAATAAATAATATAATATATATCAAAAAATAACATTTTATTAATATTAAAATATGTATAACTATCGAATGTTGTACTAATAAAATCTTAAATCAAACTAAATAACTCTCTTTTTAGGTCCGATAGATCAAAAATTGGTTTCAGTGGACGTTAACCACCATCATCATCATCATCATCAAAATTATTTAATTTTACACTATTTTAAAATTTAAATAGATTATAAAATTGAAAAATTAAATTAATTATTATGTGATAAATTACTTAAATTATTAAATATATACAATCAAAATTACAATAATAATCCTATATATATAGTATATAAAATACTTACTGTATTAAAAAAACATATAAAAAAGTAACATAGTATATCTTCCTATTAAAAAAATACACATTACAAATGAAACAAAAATATATATATAACTATATATGAAATAAGAGTTCTAATAAAATAGAAATTATTTCTTACTATATTAATAAAATTTAGCAACATAGTATCTTCTAATATAATAAAATAAAATAATAATAAAAAAAAAACATTACAAGAAAATATACAGATATATATGAAATAAAAGTTCTAACAAAACGAAAAATATAAAAAATAAAATATTTATATATAAATTGATTTTACATACAAATAAATTAATTAATTATATATATATATATATATATATATATATATATATAATTAATTAATAAAAAAGATTATATTTCAATTAAATAAAATCCTCTACTTAATAATATATTAATACTTAAAAAATTCATGAAAACTGTATTCTCCAGATAGTTATCTTCCAAATAAGCATCATGCTTGTTCCATAATATGGGATACTTATTCATAAAGAGTTATATTCCAAATGGCATATTTCTAATAATGTGGAACTTCAACCGATGTTTGTGCAAAATACCCTTCGTATTAAAAGAGATACATGTTCCAAGTGATATAATGCATTATATTTATTAATTAGTCCATAACATACAATAAGAGAAGTAATGCATTATATTTTTTTAATTAAAAATAATTGGTATAAAATATCATATAGGTAGAGTGGAAAAGATTTTTCAAAGTTTTTATCTATATAGAATAAAAGAGAGCAATCTATCGGTTAAGAATATTTATTTTTCTGTTAAAGAAAACCTAAAGAGAACAGTAAAATATATATTTGATTAAATCTTTGGTAGGAAACCGTATGTTAAATCATCACTTTGAAGAAAAAAAAAATTTCTCTCAACTTTATATACTAATTTAATATCTAATTTATTTTCAAATTATAATATTATTTTTACAAAGAAAATATAATTAATTAATAAAATATAAATTATATAAAAAATAATTTTCAATCAAATTATATATATATAAAATCATTTTTATATAATTAGCTAAAATCACTTAAAACAATTAAAAAAAAACAATTTAATATTCATTTGAGAAATTTAAAATGAATTCTTTTATTTTATTTTAGATAATAATAATAATACTAATATATTTATTAAAATAATAATAATAATAATATATTTTAATATAACATATCCAAATTTAAAGGTAAGTTAATCCAACAACCCAAATTAAAATACTATAAACAAGTGCATAATCTGCCAAGCTACATTGACAATATACATACTTTCTTGTATCACACTCCCAGATTCTCATTCATAAAAAAGATGTTGAAAGCTACATTGACAATATACATACTTTCTTGTATTACACTCCCAGATTTTTATTCATAAAAAAGATGTTGATTTTGGGAAATGATGCTGATTTTACAGGTGAGAAATTGGTGATTGTGTGATTTTTTGGATTTTATGGAATTGTTTTTTGTGTAATTTTTTGGAGTTGTCTTTGGTGCTACTTTTTAGAATTGTCTTTAGCAAGAATTATGCTGATTTTTTTTAAAGTGAAATATTGATTTGTGTTATTTAAAATGGTTCTTTTATTGTATATATGGGATTCAGCACCATGAGAAACGCCAAGTCATTTCCATTGTGCAGGAATTACCACCTAACTTTTGATTTCAATAAATTCTTACCTGATTTTAAAGAAATTAAACCAAAAAAATTCAAAAAAAAAATTCTTAAAAACTTCCATGTCAAAAATATATTTTCAACAATTCTGTTCTATATTTCCTTTTAATTTAAAACCCCAATCAATTTTCTAAACATATATTAAAATGGGACTAACATAGAAATAAAGGTTACCCGCTGCATAAAACTTTGCTCATACAAAATTCAAACCATCACTGAAATTTCAAATTTTAGCCAAATTCAACTCAAATTTAAACAAGTTGGTTTGTTTTGCTTTCTTTTCGGTCTGTTAAAAAGGAATAAACACCTATTTGAATAAAATTCTCCACTACACACTCTGTGGGGTTTTTGTTAAACGGTGAAGAGACAGGCTATTATAGCCCTCATCACAGGTTCAATAGTAATGTATGTGGAAATGTTGATGAAAATGAAGTTAAAAAAAAAAAAAAAAAAATTCTCCGCTACATAAATCTTAAATTATACACAATTTAATTTTAGCCATATTCAAGTCAATTTGTTTTAACTTGGGCTTACCGCAAAATTACCCTCTTCCATGAACAAGCTGGTTCTTCGTGACTTCTCTTTCGTGAAAAAGCTGGTTCCTCGTGACGTCCCAGCAATAGCGAAAGTGGGCCGCCTCTGCGTCGTGACTTGAAAGCAACTTCATAATTTTTCTTATACGAATCATTTCGTACAAGACACGCTGCTCAAGTAATCAAATCAAATCAATGCAATTATGGCTCGGCGCGTATCTATAAATTATATGGCTCGGCGCGTATTATGTGATGTCAGTGAAATGCAATTATGGCTCGGCGCGTATCTATAAATTATATGGCTCGGCGCGTATTATGTGAGGTCAGTGAAGTGAACGTTTGACAATGTGTGTCATAATCCGTGAACCTGTCAAAAATCACTTAAATAATAATTATGTTACTTCCTTGAAGGCAGACGTTTTGTTTTTTTCAAATAACATTTTTGGTTAATTTTGATCTTAATGGGGTTTTAAATTTCTGTGTTTTCTTTTTTAATAATATGTTTTTGTTAATTGGGCTTAAGAAGAGGGGTTGTTTGTGGAGGTCACAAATTTATCAAGATTATTATTTTTAGATGTAATACATTCAACACCATTAAAGCCCACTTTGATACCTAAAATCTTGAAATTCAAAAACTATAACCCAAAATTTGTAGCCTCGTTAAACTCCAGTTATATACTGAGTTTTCTGCAAGTTCACGCATCTTAAAAATATAACCTAAGTTTTCCGCAGGTATAACAACTTTTATTCATAATTTTGCTAAAGTTATATCACGAAATTGCAAAACAAAACACACAAAAATCTCATAGTTAAACTGATTCCCTGGAAAGAACCCGGAAAAAGGCGCCCAAGAAACGAAGAAAGCAGGAATGTCATTGTCCTACTATCGCTAAGTCTCGTCTCATATGTTTGTCATGAAAAAGATAATTAAAGCAGCCTTCACTTTACCGTATCGAACACGAGGAAAGTTGGTGAAACGTCAATATCATATCACGCCTTCTAATCAGTTTCACCCGCTGCTGTTTCGATAAACATGCCTACCAGGTCCCAACAAATGAATTTCGCCATGGACCATCCAGCAGCTTTCATTTGTCTTCCTGGAAAACATACACCAGTGGGACCTTGATAAACGTTCAACGTACAAAAATTTAGATATTGACGTCAAAGAACAGTGGACAAAGATAAAGTATAAAAGTACAAAACAGTAAATATCGAAGTAGCTTCAAAAGTAGATATATTTGAATGGTTGAAAAGTAGCTTCATAAAGGACAGAGGATGGATAGGTTTAATTCGTAGACGTTTAGATAGACTGTTCACAGGTCTTATTTCGACCAGTTCATCGGATCTGTTTGTTGAACATAAAGGCACCAAATGAGCAAAATCCATTCTACCAGCGGTGCATAGGAGCCCTCTGGAAGGGCGTTGAATTCTTGAAGAGATATGAGAGAACCCACCATTGAATAAACCATACACAATTTATCAATATCACTATATGATTTCGATTGCAAAGCAGGATATTTTCTGAACCCACTTTTAAAGGTTTGAGTGAGAGTGAGAGTGATGTGATGGATACATTATCAAATGTTTAAGTGAGAGTGATGTGATGGATACATTATCAAATGTTTAAGTGAGAGTGACGTCATGGATACATTGTTAGTGACTCGATCAAGAGTGAGTTGTTAAGTTAGAGTAGTGATCGTATTAGTACCTTTGCCAACCCTTAAAGTGAGAGTGACGTCATGGATACATCGTTAGTGACTAGATCAAGAGTGAGTTGTTAAGTTAGAGTAGTGATCTTATTAGTACCTTTGCCAACCCTTAAAGTAGTGATCTTATTAGCACCTTGCCAACACGTAAGTAAGGAGTTTGCTAATAGTAAATGTTTAAGTGAGAGTGATGTGATGGATACATTATCAAATGTTTAAGTGAGAGTGATGTCATGGATACATTATCAAATGTTTAAGTGAGAGTGATGTCATGGATATATTAATCAAGAGTGAGTTATCACTTAAGTTAGAGTAGTGATCTTATTATTACCTTGCCAACATTTAAGTAAGAAGGAGTTTGTTAATACTAATTGACCCCGTAAGAAACAAACATGTCATAAGAGGGATTTAAACTTAGGTAGGGATGATAATAACTTTTCTCCTTGGTCGTCCAAGTTAGATCCAATTCACAATTTCTTGTAGATGAAATGGTTCACCCAACTTCTTCTAGTTTGTAGACTCTCAAAATTCACATGTTCAACACCAAAGTGTGTCCACTATACCTAGCACCATGGAGGTTTCTAGGTCATGAAGAAAGGTGTGACCTCAATAGCGAGATTGCAACTCCATTATTCTTAAGTAGGCTAAAAAGGATTAGTTCCCCACATTAGACCGTTGATGCCTCCTCTCTTAATAGGAAAAAGAAACACATATGAATATAATATATAGCTTCATGGGTGAGGTCAAGTGGTTAGCATCATGATTTACAAGCCAAAGGTCTTGAGGTCAAGTCCATGGGTTGGTTGCCTCTATGATATGTTTGATGTCTTTGTTTGGTTGCCTCTATAATTAATTATTTCCCTACAAGGAGGGGAGTCTTGGGTAGATATTTGTTATCTGGAAAAAAATAAAATTAAGATTGAAAAAAGGGATGCAAAACCTTGACCTTTTGCGACCTTCTTTCATTCTTCATTCATTTCTTGTCCTGGAGATGGATCCATGTTGGGATTTTGAAACGTCGACCATTGTTTGATGATATTGTGGATAATCTGGATTCTGTAATTAACAACAACCACAGAAGTTTTAGAACCTTAATTATTTCCCTACACGGAGGGGAGTCTTGGGTAGATATTTGTTATCTGGAAAAAACTCGAATTAAGATTGAAAGAAGGGTCGCAGAACCTTGACCTTTTGCGGCCTTCTTTCATTCTTCATTCATTTCTCGTCCTGAAGATGGATCGCCATTGGGATTCGAAACGTCAATCAATGTTTTATGATACTAAGGATAATCCAGATTCTATAATTAACGACAACCACAGAAGTTTGAAAACCATAATTATTTCCCTACACAGAGGGGAGTCTTGGGTAGATATTTGTTATCTGGAAAAAAACTTGAATTAAGATTGAAAGAAGGGTCGCTGAACCTTGACCTTTTGCGACCTTCTTTCATTCTTCATTCATTTCTCGTCCTGAAGATGGATCCCCGTTGGGATTCGAAACGTCGACCATTGTTTTATGATACTGTGGATAATTCGGATTCTGTAATTAACGAAAACCACAGAAATTTGAGAACCATAATTATTTACCTGCACGGAGGGGAGTCTTGGGTAGATATTTGTTATCTGGAAAAAATTCGAATTAATATTGAAAGAAGGGCCACAGAACCTTGACCTTTTGCGACCTTCTTTCATTCTTCATTCATTTCTTGTCCTGAAGATGGATCCCCGTTGGGATTCGAAATGTCGATCATTATTTTATGATACTGTGGGTAATCCAGATTCTATAATTAATGACAACCACAGAAGTTTAAGAACCATAATTATTTACCTACACGGAGGGGAGTCTTGGGTAGATATTTGCTATCTGGAAAAAAATCAAATTAAGATTGAAAGAAGGGTCGCAGAACCTTGACCTTTTGCAACCTTCTTTCATTCTTCATTCATTTCTCATCCTAAAGATGGATCCCCGTTGGGATTCGAAACGTCGACCATTGTTTTATGATACTATGGATAACTCGGATTCTGTAATTAACGACAACCACGGAAGTTTGAGAACCATAATTATTTCCCTACACGGAGGGGAGTCTTGGGTAGATATTTGTTATCTGGAAAAAACTCGAATTAAGATTGAAAGAAGGTCGCACCTTTTGCGACCTTCTTTCAATCTTCATTCATTTCTCGTCCTGAAGATGGATCCCCGTTGGGATTCGAAACGTCGACCATTGTTTTATGATATTGTGGATAATCCAGATTCTGTAACATTAAATTTCACATAATATAGGCACATTGTCTTGCATTCTTCCAATCTCACCCATAATACCATTCAACCAAATTGCCTCCTTACACGCATGTGAAATAGCAATATGTTATACCTTGGTAGTGGATAAAGAAACTACTTCTTGAAGCTTTAACAACTAACTAACGGATCCTCCTGCAAGGGTAAAGACATAACCTAAAATACATCTCCCCCTATCCAATTCACCTGAAAATCTAAATCAACATAACCACAATTAAAATCATTACGGCATTAATCACTTGTGCCTCTATGATATTAAAGCACCCATTTCATTTTTTTTTATGCCCTCTTCTTGGATTTTCCATGTATCTACTAACAACACCCATTGCATGTGAAATATCTAGTCTAGTACATACCATTGCATACATCAAACTTCCAACTACATTAGCATATGGCACAAGAGACATATAATCCTTCTCTTCCTCACTATTGGGTCATAAACCTAAAGAAAACTTAAAATGATAAACTAAAGAGATATTTATAGGCTTCACATTATTCATATTGAATTTCACCATTATTTATTCGACATACTTTTGTTATGAAAACCCAAGCTAACCATTTTTATTGTTGCAATGCATTTCTATGACCAATATCTGTTTTGCTACTCTTGGATCCTTGATATCAAAGGTCCTAGCCATATAAGCCTCCAACCTATTGATTCCTCCATGATTTTGGTTGCAATAAGCATGTTGTCAACATATAACACCATGATAATGAATGTACCCATCAAAATTTTGAAGTAAACAGAATGGTCATACTCACTTCTAGTATGTTTTGGCTCGTCATGAAAGAATCAAACTTATTGTATCATTTCCCAAGAGACTACTTTAGGCCATACAATGACTTTTTGAGTTTGCAAACTAAACTTCTTTTACATTGCTGAAAAAAATCTTCTATTTGTTCCTTGTATATCTCCTCATCCAAATATCCATGTAAAACTATTGTTTTTATCTCTAATTTCTCTAACTCAAAATCCAATAAGCAACTAGTTCCAACACAATACAAACATAAACAAGCATAACAACTAGTGAAAAAATCTCGTGAAAATCAATACCTTCCATCTAAGAATAACCCTTTGCTACCAATCTAACTTTATGTATTTCAACTTTACCATCAATGTCATTCTCCAATTTGTAAACTCACTTACAACCAACAAATTTTGTTTCCTTGCAAAGTTCTAGTGAGTCCCAAGTTTTGTGTTTCTCTAAGGCATCCATCTCTTCTTTCATTGCCATCTTCCATTTAGCATTGTTGATCTCATCTAGTATTTGCTGGTAACAAGAAGGTTACCCATCATTAATAATCAAAGAAATAGAGGAAACAAAATATGTATTACATTTTATGAGGATTTCTATCAAATGTAGATATTCTCAGTTTTGTTTGTGGAATTTCCTTATTTTCTTGAATATATTTAGCATCCATAGATTATTTATCACCATAAACTTCATCTTGCTTCCTATTTTTTATATATGGTTGTCTCCAACTAAATTTGTTGATTTAATGCCACTTGTTCCTGCTTAAAATTAACGTTTACAATATATGATTTAATGAGCGGGGATTCGTCGATATTACATCTTTGTTAATGATGATTTTGTTGGCAGTGGGATCTCACAAACTATATCTTTTAGCTACATCATCATAACAAACAAAGATATATTTCTTCGAATTGGGTCCAACCTAAAACATTTATTTTCAAGAGTAATAGCATAAGCTTCACAACAATAGATAAATAAATAATGAATAATCACAAGGATGATTTGTTCATATGTGTTCAATAATTTTACAATCAATTGCAACTAATGGTGATCGATTTATAAGATAACAGGTAGTAGTGATTACTTCTTTCCACAATGCTTGTGGCAAATTGACATTGTTGAGCATGATCCGTACACTTTTTAGAAGAGTCATGTTCATGTGTTTTGCCACATCATTTTGTTAGTGAGTGTATATGGTGGTTTGTACCTTTTTCATCCCATCTTCTTTGCAATATTTTTGGAATTCTAAAGATGTGAACTCACCACCATTAATTGTTCTAGAACATTTTATTGTCGTGCAAGTTATATTTTCTGTCATAACTCTAAATTTTCAAAATGTATTAAACACATTAGATTTTCTTTTCAAGACATATGTAGCACACCCAACACCCTAATGTCACATTAGGACTATGGGGCATGACTAGAAGTGACCTTCAAGGTTTATTCTGAATATGAGCTTATCAAGATTTCCTCTTTTCTCCATTACCTCAAATCATATATCTGATATCTCCATTATCTTCTTGTCATCGAGAACTTTCTAGTAATAAAAATTTCACTTTATTATGAGCGTCAGGAATAAAATTATTATTGTTTGAAGGTTTAGCCCTTTTAAGGCCACATCACCATTTGTACAACCCATGAGGCTAACACATGGTGGCCCTTTTGCATGTGCCACTCCTACACTGGTCAACATCCATTACCAAGTTATCATACTAAAGCCCCATCATATTGAGACTTTCCATAAAATTGGACTGTCCAAACCTTTGATGTTCTAATATGTCGATATCCTTATGGCCCAATATGTTGATATGGAGATATTCCATCATTATACACCTCCAAGGTGTTGATATGAAAATAATATGGTAATATGCCAATATCAATAAACTTTATACTATGCCATTCTTTACAATTCTTGATATGTGAATGGGTTGGTGGGAAAACTTAGCATGCCACCTCCCCCTTTGACCCCCATTCAACATCCAATGCATAGCAGGTGTTGACATGCTTGACGCGTGGCACTACTAATGTTTATACTAGGATATCGACAATCTTCCAAGAAACCCCCACAAAATATCAATATGTCAATATGGCAACTCATCTTGCCACCCCATTCCTCATACACTCAATCATAAACCAACACATGGTGTATGCTACCCTACCCTCTTCCATGTGGCACTATTGACGTGTGACACATATCACTTACATAGGCATAGCTCACAAACCAAAAATGCCAAATTAGGGTTACATGTCCTCCACTGGAAATGACATGTCATCATGGGTAACAACATCATGACATCACTCATTGATGCTTTTGATACTATAATACTCTGAGGTCTATGTGCTCTCGATTAATCCACCCAATTACCATAAATGGGTGTCATCGAGTGTCATTCCATTGAGAAAAGTTGTGCCATGTCAGGGATTCCCATATAATGTGTGTTTTCCAAATCCTCTAGTGGCTTGATACCCCTATAGTCCCTCTACCTGCTAGCTCTTGGCCATAACCCTCTTATTGGCCATATGACTAAGGATTTGGTATTAAAGCCTAAATCCCAAAATTTCATATGAACTACTAAACCAAAGGGGAATTCCATCCTTGCATTTCCACAAAAAGTTGCACTAAGGGGGGCTTCGTCCCCAAAATTATCTCTAGCTCGAAAAAAAGAGTTAATCCCCAAATTTCTCCTTGGTAAGGTATACCTGTAGACGAAATTTTTAGCTTGATATACATTTAACTTCTCGTATGAAGCCATAAATGCCATTCACATAGTCTACACCTTTTAATATCTTCAAACATTTTCCCTCCGACAAACGAAACCTTCCAACTACTCAGTAGTCCAAATAGATAACATCAAAGTTACTAGATCCTCCTATTTGTCTCGGCAAAGGCCAAAATCCTTCGCTCCAAGGCCACTGGATATCTTCTTTAGACTTTCTACAATCTCAAGAGTTCTTTGATGAACTCTTCATTATTAATGAACTCTTGGGTCTCGCCATTAACATGACCTTCTCACTCTCACAAAAAACATAGGAATTTTTTGGCCTATCCAAGGCAATCCAAACTTACAGGGAACTCCTTACACCCAACTAGTCATCAAGGTTATCCAAGAGACTAAAGGGTTAACTTCCCCTATCTACTTAACCATAATTCTTCTTTGATCAAGGTCTATAACAACTAGGGACATAGAAAATGACCAGGGTATAATTTTATCTATCATATCCCCTTTAATCACATCATAAGAGCACATAAAGGTACCTAAGTAGGAATATGCAGAGTATACAACTAATAACATCCTTAAAACCAGATCTACTCTCTTGTATAGGCATCACTGACAATTTGAAAATTCATAACATAAACAAGAAACACAATTTGTATTAGGCATTCAACAAGTTAATTACTAGGGTTATTACAACATAGACCCACACTTTTCTTAAGAAATTATTTATAAATATTACAAAATATGACGATTCCCCAAAAGAAACTATAGGGGATGGTTCCTAAACATATAAATGGATATAATAAAGAATGCCTTTACTAATATGACTACTTATTTTAAACGTTTGTCAACGTTGTTTTCCAAATATACAATGTTTGTAGACATTCAAATTCAAATTATTTAAATTTGGAAGTAGTTTGTGAATTATCAGTACATGTAGCCCTTTCTATCTCATATGACCCATTCACTGATACCATAGACAAGTGGATTCATTTTCCTCCTCAAATACCATTGTTGCTTAATTGATTTGAGTAATCCCTTTCAACTGGTAAAGGTGTTGAGTCTTTGTAGCCTTCATAACCACCAAAGCACCCTTAGACATCTTTAGTGCTCCACCTCAACTTGTAAATTGTAACCTCTAGAATCCAAAGCTCCCAAAGAAATTAAATTCTTCTTTAGTTTAGGCACATGTCTAACTTCTACTAATGTCCTTATAATACCATCGAAAAATATAATTTTGATGCTTCAAACCCCAACAATCTTTGAAGAAATATTACTTCCCATGAGAATAATACCATCATTAATAACTTGATACAAAGAAAACCAACTTCTACATGGACACATGTGATGGGAAGCATTAGCATCTAACAACCATTCTTCACATAATTAAGGGACATTACAATTAGATAAAACTTCATTAATCATATATGGACCCAATCCAACTGTATTTGCTTCCTATTTTGAGTCTTCCTTGGATGTTTGCATCTTCCAACAATCTTTCTTGAGATGCCCCAACTTGTTACAATACCAACATTTAAGTTTGCCCTTCTTGCCTTTTGAGTTTGATTTGTATGTACCTCTTGACTTCTCTCTCTTTTCTCTATGATAACCTATAGCCACCATTTATTATGGTGTGGAGGTTTCAATACTATATTTCCTTCGCACTTACCTAGACAATAATGCTCCGACAATAGAATCATAATTAAGAGTATCAATTGTACTAAAGCTAATGGAAGTGACTAAATGATCCCATGCTTATGACAATGAACACAACAATTTTTGTGCATTATCTTATCAATTTTAACATCCATACTAGTCCACTGGCATATAAGAGTATTAAATATATTTACATGATCTACATTTTTTGTACCTTCTTTCATTTTTAGACTATATAATTGCCTCTTTACAAAGATTTGGTTTGTTAAGGATTTCGTCATATAAATTCCCTCCATCCTACTCCATAAGCCTATTGTTGATCTTTCTTCGAGAATATTAAATAGAACATCATCTATAAGATATGACCAAATGGTTCTTACAATTCTTGTGTCTATATCTTTTCGTTCCTCATTAGTCACGCTTGCAGGTTTCTTTGTCTTTCCATTTAACACCTTCTACAATCCTTGCTACGTTGATAAATCTTGCATCTTTAGAATCTATAATTTGAAGTTATTTTACCATTAAACTTCTCCACCTCAAACTTAGACGTCACCATATTTTCCATTAATTATCTACGCAGTGGCTTCATCCAAATTGTTTTTTTTAAATATTAATTTAGGAAAATATATAGATATATACATCTCACCAAATTTTATGGCTTTCACTAGACTTGACTTCTAAAATAATTTTACATGTCACCCAAATTAAAAAATCACACAAACACACACACACACCCTTCTCACCAAATTTTACGGATTTCACCAAACTCAACTTCTAAAAAATAAATTCTAGATGTCTTCCAAATCTCTCTCTCTCTCTCTCTCTCTCTCTCTCTCTCTCTCTCTATATATATATATATATATATATATATATATATATATATCATCATAACTTCCCAAGAATGGGTCTGATCCACCTCACAATAATCTAACCTATCTCTAATTAATCTCCATATCTGATGATTAGGGTATCAAATCCTAAGTGTAGACTCCTTCAATATTGATATGAGAAAGAACCTTATGACCCCCAGACAACCTTTATCCTTTATGCATGGCTCAACTTGCTCTATGCATAGCTTGACCCAGACAAACTTCTCTGCAACTCATGGTTAATAACCCCATGGATTGAACTTTCACTAGCACTACTTCAGACCTTAAACACCTCCCTATATTCAACGGTCAAGGCCTCGCAGCCCAGGCTCCTTCAACGTTGGAATTTAGTTGATCGATAGGATTTGCTTGGTGATTATTGGCCCTTTAACAAAATATTCTATACAAACATGGGCCTACAAATAATCACTTGCTCCTCCTCTATGATGGGTTGCCTATTGAGTTTTCTCTCTACAAAAAGTGGCTATTAATTTATGTGTGTACTTTGACCTCCCTCTTCTTCTATGTGCAGTGGTCAAATTACCGCTCCCTTAACTTGGCTATAATACCACCTGTTAGTATTTTCATGCCTAGAGAAAATTAAATAAAGGAAAAATAATGGCATAAAGATGACATGGATCACTCAGACAACATGAGTTTTTATCTAGTAAGATCTTGACAGTTTATTGGGGAAACATCAATGAGGCAAGAGATGGTATTTTATTAATTATAAAGAAAGATGCAACTTGTAACCAATTCAATGCACCTCTCTCTCTCTCTCTCTCTCTCTCTCTCTCTCTCTCTATATATATATATATATATATATTGAAATTAATAATTTATCAATTGTCATCACATATATATTTATTTTCACATGGAATAAAAAGGAAATTTTTTGTTATTCACATGGAATAGAAAAATTACATTCATAATTAGGAATATATAACATAGTTCATTACAAAAGGTTGTAAAAAACATAAGGACATCATTGTCCAAAAACGAGCAAAAAAAGCTGATAAAAAGCCCCATAAATATTATAGCTTTTAACTGAAAACATAGCATTGACAAAAAGATTAGAGTCGTGAAAACAAAATTTGTAGAGTAGATTACCATAGCCTTAGAGGGTCCCCGACATTGTGAGCAAAACTTGTAAATTGACTTATATATTTACTAAAAAAAAACCAAAAGGTACCAACTTAGAATATATGCACAAAATGTGCACTTTGAACTAAGTTGCCAACAATTTCTTCATAATATATCTAGCATGTGTCCATGGTAAGAGCTATTTTTGATAGAAATTTTGTTGTTATATTTAGCTTTGTGTGGATGTGTTGAAAGTTGATTTCTTGGAAGTGATTCATTATCTCCTCAATTTTGATTTTCCAAAAGGATAGGTTTAGTACTTCCAACTGTGCTTTCCGTGCCAACCAGTCTATTTGGCATTTGGAATCTCCAAGAATTTGAATGCATTTTATATTTTTCAAAAAAACAAGAAATATTAGATCTTGATAAGCAATTATCTCATCTTTTGTATTTATTTCTCTTCCTATACCAATTATGAATTGTATAGGGTTTTTCCCTGACATTCTAATCATTTTTTCTCCCCACCCCCTCTCCACATCTATCCCCTTGTGCAACTCCATAAAAAAAACCAATCAAAAGGCATTGAGAAATAATTGGGAAATCAATTCTTATTTGAATATTTATGTTTTCTTTTAGGTTATACTCCGTTAACTAAGACACAAACTTTGAATATTGTTGAAGAATATTGATTTGTGAGTTTTTGAAAGTGACCCTATTTCTGAGTAACTAGATTCCCCAATCAACAAATATTGCAAGGGAACAAAGATTTGTGTACTTCTTGTTCCAAAGTTGAAGTGTATCCTCAAAGGAGGATTGATCTATGTTCTCTCTCACACCTAAAACCAATAAAACCACTTTGCTAAATTTCCTTGGCAATCTTGCAGCCCAGAAAAAGATGGACAACTAATACTTCCTGAATCCTATTGAGGCAACATAGATTTGGCATAAAATAACCTCTTTTCTAGATATTTTCCCAGGTTAATATTTTATTTTGCAAGGCTAACCAGATGAAGCATTTCAACTTGTTAGGGATGTTCTATCTCCAAATTGAGATATTCTACCAACAAACTTCATGGACCACAACTGAATGAGCAATGGCTTCGTAAGAAAATTTTGCTTACATCCTACCATAAGACATGTACAAACTCTAGACAAGCAAATCCTTTGAGTTATTTAAGATAACCCTATTGTTATATAACTTCTTTATGAAGGAGTTCCATTCATACCAAATGTCCAACCAAACCCATTTCCATAGGAGTAAACCAGTAACCATTAGAGAGAAATGTTGACTATTGACATTGTTTATGTAATAATAGCCAAGTTCAAATTTAAGAGGTGAAACAATTTCTGAGATAATTTATAGCAACAGGTTCCAAAAATAAAGGGATCCTTGCCAAGAATCACATGTTTACCATCTCCAACTTTCTAGGCTAGCCAGTTGAAAAGAAAAGGAAAAGAGTTCGTGAGGGCCTTCCAAACAATGGAGCCCCTATAGATCAACTTATTTGTAGATTTTATAAGACAATCCACCACATACACCCTTCTAAGATACTTTTCCTTTATTACTTGGCTCCAAAGCCCACCACCAAAAAAAACCTCTCCACAATTTTTTCAGAGCTAGTGCCTTACCAACTAGATCAAGTTCTTGAAACCCCACCCACCAATTTTGTTTGGCTTGGACAAAGATTCCTTGCTGACAAAGTGTATCCCCTCCTTACTTTTCTTACATGTCCATATAAAACTAAACATCATTTGCCTTATATTATTTAGAATTAATTTGGGAAAGTTGGAAATAGACCGCCAAAAGACTGTAATGTTTTCCAATACATATTTCACTAAAATCGTTCTCCCTCCTAGGGAAAGCCAGTTATAACACCACAAGTGTATTCGCTTCTCAAGTTTTTAAAACAACCGCATCCAATCTTCTTTTTGGTATCCATTTGGTTAAGGAAGAAGCCTAAGTATTTAAAAACCTTTTTATAAAGAATCCACTTAAAAGGGCATAAAAGACCCCATGGAAGAGATGGTATCTGAGTTAACACCATTTCGAAGACAAGTAGAATTTTTTTACACTAATCTACATTATGGTGTCTTGACAGAATAAGGTTATCATCCGATGGAAGACTTGCCATCCCAAAACATAACCAAAACCCAACAACAATACATCATCCACAAAGAGTAAATGAGTAATATAGAGGAGACTTTAATTCCTTTTATGTTTCCTTCTTGATTTTCTTTCAACAAAAGGAGACTCAATCCTTCCATTGCTAGTAGGAACATTAGGGGAGAGAGAAGAAACCCTCGTCTAAGTCCTATGGAGCTTGAAAAGGTGCATGAGGGGGATCCATTGATCAAAATGGAAAAATTTGTTGAGATCACACAACCCATGATCCAATTAGTGACCTCCAACCCTAAGCCAATTTGTAACATGAATAATATAAGGAAAATCTAGATCATTTTTTTGAAGGCCTTATTGAGATCCATCTTGAGAACCAACGCTTCCATGTTTTTTAATTTTATGAAAAACCTCTTGATCTATGCCAATTGCTTTATGGATTGTCTATCAACGAGAAAGTAAAATTGATTAAGAGATGTCTTCTCTACTAAATTTTGTTTTATCTTATTTGATATCACTTTTGAGATGATTTTGTTTAGCAAGTTACACAAAGAAATGGATTTATAGTAACAAAAAAATCTTAGCTTTTGAGCTTTTTGGAGTAAGAGTTGAAAAGGTAGCATTCATGGCTTTTATGACTTTCCATGTCCTTATTGATTCCTCCACTAATTTACAATGATCATGTCCCATGATTCGAAAAAGGATAGGAAGTGTTCAACAGTCTAGCCATATGAGCCTGTACTATTATCTTTTGAAAAGTGCTTTAGAGTGCCTTTAATTTCATCAAGAGAGACAAGGCTCCTTATCATTTTAGAGTGCTCGGGATTGAAGAATCACAAATTGTTATGGATGAATTGTAGTTGAGAGATAATATTGTTTGCACTCGAATCTCTAAAAAGAGAGGACAAATAACTAACAACAACAACTTTTAAACAATTTTGACTTGTGACAATCTTACAATCCTCCACCTCAAACTCCCAAATGGAGCTTGTATTCCTTCTATGATTAGCGAAAATAAGGAAAAAAATGTATTTTAGTCCCCCATCTTAATCCAATTCACCCTACTTTTGAGCCTCTGGGTCTCTTCTTCCAACCCCAAAATTTGCAACTTTATGGCTTCTAAGGAACTCATCCTATGGGCTAACTCCACAAATTTTTTTGAGCTAATAAAAGCCTGAGAAATATGTTCATATTATTTCTCCAAGGCCTCCAACTCTTCAGTTTGTTCAACTTTCCTTTTCTTTTCCCATTCCACAACCATCTTCTTAAGTTTTGAAAGTTTCTTAAAAAGGGAGCCCATATCAGAGGAGCAGTTTAAAACATAATTGTTTTGCCAGGGACTAGACACTGGAAACCTGAAGGACTCCACCTCCATCCATGAGTTATTGAATTTAAAAGGGTACGTGTTCCTATATTTCTCAAAATCCAATTCCAAAAATATTGGAAGATGATCCAATATTTTTTCGTGACTTATCCATTATCGTAATCTCCCCACATTATTCAACAAATGTCCACCATCAAAAACATGTCTAGGCGCTTGGCAATACCTCCCTCACCAGTGCTTCTATTCCTCAAAGTAGGGGCTAAAGGGAATGGAGTAATATTGCAAAGGTTATGATTCAGTAACATCTATGAAAAATATGAAGCCAATGGATTGGAACATGCTCGAGACCCCCAAGATTCCCTTGACGAGATAATAAAATTCAAATCACCTGCTAAAATAAGAGATTAGTTTGAAATAAGGCCATTAGATTGGAATTTATCCAAGAACTTGCGCCTCTCTCCATAGGGCCCATAGTAGTTTACCAACTTGATTGGGCGGGGAAAGCCTCTTACAAAACCTTCTAAGATAATTCCAACAAAAGAAGAGAAGTCCTAAAAGTTTGCAATTTTGGGGTCCTAGAGAGAGAGGAGACTTCTTGATAGACATGTAGAATCCATAGAATAGGAAATCTAACCAGGATAAAGTTGTTGAAAAGCCTCCATTTCCTTGTCTCGTAGGACCATGGCTTCTTAGAGCAAGATTATGGAGGGTTTGTGGATTTCAACTGAGTCTCTTGAGGTAGTTTAATTCATAGGCTCCCCTAATCCCCTTGATGTTGAGGGACATGATAATCATTTTGAAAAAACCTTAGAGGGATTTTGTGCCCTAAGTGCCCTAGAAAATTCTCCTTGTCTAAAAGTGGTATCACACTTAGAGCTGCATGGATGACCTCGAGTGATTCCTTCTCTCACCAATGATTTTTTGTTGAGTTTATTTTTTCTAACATTTACATCTTGGAATGTAGGGGAGGTTTAATCAATTGATGATTAATAGGGTTATACCCAAAGAAAGCATGAATGAGGTCATATTTAGGACATCCTTGTAGGAAGCAACTAAAGATTGTAAAATAATATTAGTAGAGACTGTGGAGCCATCATTTTGGGACACAGGAGGAGGGAGAGTCTTCGAGGAGAGATTAATACCAAGAAAAAAAGAAGTAGAGGAATTGGAACAATAATTAGAATTCACTAAGGAGTCATTCTTATCTGAAGAGGATATGTGAATATTGACCTTGAGGGGAGTAGTCATAGGGCGGACATTCTTCCTCAGGACATGGTTTTGACAAGGCACGCGATTTTGACAAATTCCCCAGTCAGAAAGGGTTCTTACTACAAGGCCCTACCACCGAAATAGGTTTAGAAATGTAAGAAGGATTATCAGTTCCATTAGAGTTCAAAAAATGAAAGGCAGAGGACATCTTGTTCTACTTGATCAATCAATATAGTATCTTCATATGATAGATATCGAATGAGAGAGCTGGTAGAAGAGAAGAACTTACTAGCAACTTCTCCGCTTTGAGGGAAGGGTTCTACTAGCTGCACTTCGACAAAGTCAGCGATGTCGAGGGGCTTCAAGTCTGAACTACCAACCACTAAGGCTTTGTTAGCATCCTTTACAACGTAATCCTAAGATTGTAGCACTGAAACAATATTATGATAATTTTCATCTTCATTAAACTTTTTGTTGCCTTTCAAATCCGCAACCTTAGACAAACCAATAGGGTTTCGGGAAGGAAGAACGAAAAGAGACTTCAAAACCCTTGCATTTTCACTAGCACACACTTTCAAGGACACTCTTGACTCTGAGTCTGACCACCAAGCCATTATGATGCCCTGGATGGGAGAAGGGGGCTTTTGTAATTCCGACAGATCTATATAAAATGCCCCAAAATTACAATTCCCAAAAATTTTCAAACCCTGGCAAATAATGTGGGTCTAAAGCCCCTAGCAAGGAGGAGCCGCACAATTGCAAATCATATGCCCCACTCTTCTATATTTTAGACATCGAAAGGGGGTTTTCCAATAATCAAGGGGTTAAAGTATGACTTCCTCTCTCCACGAGATTTTCAGCTTCCTTAGAAGCCCCTCTGAGACATCCATATCCACAAGGATCCAAGCCATCCTCTTGTTAATTGTAACCAATGAGGCCTCTTCAAGAAGTACAAACATGCCAAGGGAATTTGTGATATTAATAAATACCTCCTTAGACTAGAGTTTGAGAGGAAAACCAGACATCATAACCCACATGTTTCGATGATTTTGTTGCTTTGATCTTATATAGAAAGCATGATGCCATTGATATAGCCACAAATTTCCCTTACCTAAAACCTAGAGCTTGCTGAGAATCAATTCCAGTTATGATTCCGCCTGGAAGTGAAAATTAATCCATTTGTTCACCAAAATGCTCATTATGAGAGAATAACCCACCAAGGGTTTTGAGGTCGCCGTCACCTAGGATAAAATTTGATCACGGGTCAAAGAGATTTAGCTAAAATTCCCCACTAGGGTTCACTGAGACATGGATTCAACCCTGTCAATGTTCACATCAAACCCTAGGGTTAACTCCTTCATTGCAGAGATAGATTTGCAGGTTTTCTTAGCACACATTTTCTTTGCCATTTCTCTCGTACACTTTGGGACTATCCGTTCTCGTCCCACTCTAGATTCCTGAATGGCTACCTGAGAAGGTTGACCCACTATGACATTATGGTCAGAAAACAATGCCCCCCACAGTAAAACCAAGAACGATAGACATTGTTGCTCTATAAACTCCTTATTTGACAAGAAAGCAAGTGGAGAGACTATTAGGTCCTCACTTGTAGGCCTGAAGCCCCATAATCAAGGGGCTCGAGATCAGTGTTTACACAAAAAAACGCCAAACACATTTCATCTTCCAATATTCCAATCCTTGAAAACCTTAAACTAAGTCAACTTAAACCTTCTCCTTCTCCACTCACCTTATAAATTTTGAAAACCCTTAACTCTCACAACATAATTGTAAAAACCCTAAACTCAAGACGATGCTAACATCACTAAATACAAAGTGTCTTCTTTACCTTATCACTATCATAGAAGTGAATAAAAATTATTCATCTCGCTAGTCGCACCAACATATCATCTCTCCTTTCTCCACACCTTCCTCCACCATATCATCTTTCCTTCTCCACACCCACCTTCGACCTATCATCTTTCCTTCTCCACACCTTCGTGCTCATGATAAAGGTCTCCCCACTACGTTATGGTGAGGGTGCACTTTTGTAGTTTGCTCATGATGTAATAGGGTCCCACGTCCCACTCTCATTTAGGTAAAATAAGGCTAAGCAATTTGCACATTATAGGAAGAGATGATAACAATGTCATTAATTTATATAGGGATTGTCTTAATTTGTGAGTTAAACGTTAGGTACAAATAATGTGAATAATACATATCTCGGAGCCCAAGGACATGCTTGCCACCTCATGAGCACTATAAAATAAACGTTCATGATGCAATCCACTAATGTATTAAATAATTTAATTTATAATTATAAAATGTCTACTCCCATTTTTCTTATCTAGCCTTTAAGGTCACATCCAATAATTTTCGGGTTAAACAATTCAAGGATATATAATTCATGATAATGATAAAGTCCATGGTTACATCATTGTCATAGATTTTTCTTTAACCAATAAGGTCAATTCCTTTTTTGGGTTTACCTAACATTTTTTAATCCTAGTAAGTTCAAAAATTTATCTTTAATGTCACTATTCTAGAATATGATACTTTTCTTGGAACAATTACTTTTTCCTTGATTTGAACAATTCCTTTTGGGTCTACCTAACATTTTTTAATCCTAGTAAGTTCAAATATTTTTCTCTTTAATGTCACTCTATTCTGGAATAGAATATTTTTCTTGGGCCAATTACTTTTTCCTTGGTTTGAACCATTCCATTTCAGAGTTTTCTTTTTGAACCAATGCTTTGCATCATAACTTTGAACAACTCTTGAAGATAAAGGGGCCTTGCCTAGAAAGAGAGAGGTTTCTTCCTCCTTTTTATATATGGTATAGATTACCTTCTCTTTATTTTTGCTCAGCAGTCACAATAAATGAGAAATTTTCATGGTTGCATCTTGATTTTGAATAAATCCTTTGTGATGGAAAGTATGAAACACGAAAGACTCTTCCTTATGTTCATAGATAGTACACACAACCAATCTTCCTTCTACTTGTGGCCCCATGTGAATGGGAATCTTAATGGGTTGGCATGCATATCTCCTTTTGAATTAATAATGGTAGGTGGTCAATCTTTTAATAAAATGTGATATGCAACTGCCAAGTTTCAGTGGTGAATATCTCCTTTTGAATTAATAATGGTAGGTGGTCAATCTTTTAATAAAAATGTGATATGCAACTGCCAAGTTTCAGTGGTGAATATTTAATTGCATGTGAGATGCACATGCCAAGCCATATACATTTTGTGTTGTTATCGATGACTTCATATGCGCTGTGGTCCCTGTATTAAGTGTTTTCTAAATCAACGATAAAGGTTCTCCATATAGATGAGTCAGTACAACAACAATTACAATATTCGCTGGTAGTGGTTTATTTGGTCACTATAATAAAATACGTGTATCAATGGAATCTGTCCATATAGATAAGTCCGTATTTACGGCGCAGAGAGCGAGATTTAACTAGTCAATAATTAAAATATTCGTTGGTAGTTGTTTATTTGGTCACTATAATTAAAATACGAGTATCAATGGAGTCTGTCACCGTTCGATTACCCAACGGCTATTGTGACCAATGTGACCAATGTGACCAAAAGACAATAAACCGCGTTAACTTGCTAGTAACCAGCAGGGTAGAACCAAATAAATTGTGTGTGTTTTTTGTTTTTAATAATTCAACGGTCGGTGTCGGATCGTGCAAGCTACGCAGAAATTTCAATATTGCAGTCTATTTGAATATTGAAGGAACTCAGAAATTTCAATATTGCAGTCTATTTGAATATTGAAGGAACGCAGAAATTTCTTTTGGCAAAATATATAGGTGGAAGCGGTCGAATTGCAAAAGATCCCAAAGCAAAATCAGTATTTCACTGGAAAATCTTCCGCAGAATCGGTCGAATTGCAAAATCCCAAAGCAAAACCAGTATTTCACTGGAAAAGCTTGCGCAGCAGTGTCTGAAAGCTGATATCGAAATTGACGACAACTCGAAAAGATCCCAAAGCAAAACCAGCGTTGAACGGGGAAAACTTCCACAGCAATCAGTGAAAGCCTATATCAAAGTTCAGATCTAGTCGAGGAAAAATTAGTAGAAGTTAATGATGTTATCATATCTCGAATCATTTGGTGTAGAAAATCATATCCTTCACAAGATGGATATGTTTAATTGCAGGAAGCTATACAGTCGATTCGATGATCTGGTTGAAGGCCTTATTCCAAAAGTTCAGGAGCTATATTTGCTGGAACAACGAAAGCCGAAAAAACAGCAAAATCCCATCTATGAGCAGTTCCTGAACATCCTCAATAATGGCGTTTCATTGGTGAAAAAGTGTGAGAATACCAGCCGTTTTAACGTTTTCCAGAAACTCAGATATGCATCTCAAATCCACCAGCTGGAAAGGGAGATCCTTGACTTGGTTCAGTACCAGATGCCTGTCCAATTAAGTGTTGATGTTACGAATCTTGTAACAGAGATGAAGCGCATTCGCGAACTGAGCGACCAGTCCATGGATGAGAGAAAGGTAAATGAATCAATCGTGCCCAAGCTCACTAATGATCCCCTGAAGAATGCCATGATGCTACAACAAATGGGTTCAGATGATATGCTTGACGGAGATTTGGATGAAGCTCCTGCATGTAGCTCGGCGAAGTCTGATTTTGTCGTGGGGTTGGAAGAAAATATTTGGAATGTGAAGAGAATTCTGCTCCAGAGAGATGTGTCCGTTGTTGGGGTGCAAGGTATGGGGGGCGTTGGCAAAACGACTATGGCGTTGGCTCTCTCCGATGACCAAGAAATTAAAGGTGATTGGGGTTTTCATTCTTCAAACAGTTCAAGAAATTAAACGCGTTTGGGGTTTTCATTTATTCAAACAGTTTTTTGATATCCTGAAAGAGTACTAAAAAATGTGATTTCTAGCTTATTTTTCTTCTCTTTCATTTTAATTGATGCGATGATATTTAGTTTATAATTTCAGGTTCGCCTTATTATGTTTTGCAATATGCTTTCGGGTAGCTTAATGCTTCAACCCCAACACAGATGGGTGTCGCTGGTTCTAATTTTTGGTTTCACCGACCTTTCTTTCGGTCATTTTTGGACTTGCCTGCAGTTGCAGATGTTTTCAGCTTCAAGTTTTTCGAGTACTCTTTGCTTTTGATTCTAAATGTGTTGCTTGATAGCCCGTTTCTTGTTCATTTCTCTGTTTTCTCTTACTACCACGTGAAATTTGTTGTATAACTTACGCAGATGCATCCAACTGCCAGGCCTAAGATGCACAGTCAGGTTGCAAAACTGGAAGATGCAAATCTTCACTTTCAATATTTCAGGTCTCTAAGTCTTATGAATTTTAGGTATGCATTCTCAGGTCTGAGAACCGGCTTTTGATGGGTTTGTGCTCTTGTCCATCTTTTATTCATTCAATGTACTGTCTATATTCATAACACTGTTGAATGGACACAATACATGCACACAAGTACTTGATGGGTTAACCCACCCTCACCTGAGCAGTAAAATACACCTCGATTTGTGTGGTGCATTTAAATGGGACGTAATTACAATTGTAAGCCATGTTTGCAAGAAACAATCCTTTCCCTACTTGCCTAGCTGCCGCATTTGACTTTTTACAGTCATTTTGTCTTAGTTCACAGTGTTTTCTTCGGGAAACCAGATGAGCTGAACATTGAATGAATTTCCAGTATTGAAACATATGGCTCTTTTCAGTCTAGAAACTTATGGCTCCTAGGATGTAAAATTAGTGGGTGGTAAAGAGTACTGTCAAGTCAATTGTTGTGACATAGCTGGTTCAAACCTAGGCTAGCTCTGTAGTTATGTAGGCTGCATGCCGGACCGAGTGCCCATAAAAGTTATAATGATCTTGAACGTAATTAACTCTTTTTTAGGAATATTGCTTCTGTGATCCATAAATTGTGAAAAATTCTTTCGGTAAAAATCACATCAAATAAATTTGGTCTACGCGTTTCGAACCAGCCAGTGTGGTTCATCATCAGGACTTGTTCTGATCCAAGTCCTGATGATGAACCACACTGGCTGGTTCGAAACACGTCGACCAAATTTATTTGATGTGATTTTTACCGAAATATTTTTCGTAATTAACCCTTGTCACTTGACTAAGAACCTGTCCTAATTACTCATTCAACTAAATTTAGGAAAAAGAAAAACAAGCGGATACAAATTTTAAAAAATGGAGAATTTATGATTCTAATTTATTTGTAAGAAAATCTTGGATCGTTTTAGTACATATTCCGCCCACATACTGTAGAAAAATTTGTAGTAATACCCCGAATCTCGAAAGGACATTCTACCAGCGAAGTTATAACATTTATTAAGTAAGGCTATGTAACCAAGGCCAGACTTCCTTACCAAATGCGCACTACCAAAACAAGATCAACATCTTCTTTCTCACAGTAGCTGTAATTTTCTTTTCTGAGTATTCTTGCATGAAGCCTCTTTTAAAGCTGAAAACGTCCTGTATAGCAAGAACCAGGCTAGGAGCCTCATTTTGAAGGAAACCTGGAATATTTGGCACTTTTTTGTGCCGTTTATGCTGGTCATCATTGAGATTACACTTCCTATAGGTATAGGACTCCGTCAAGTCTTCTGGGAACTCCCATATTCAAGTTGGCTTGACAAACAACAAAATAAAAAATAAAATAAAAAAGTTAAGTCAAACCAACATCTGAAAGTCTTGGCCAGATTGATGTGAGCGTTACCCCTAATATCACAAGGAAATTGTTATTTTTAACCTGAGTGAGACATGGGTTATGCTTAATAATCCCAAAAATGATAGGTCAATGTGTCGGAATGTGGAAGCCCCTTAGTTGGTTAATATAAACAATCAAATGAATTCTACATTAATAGTTCACAAGGCAGGACACTTCACAAGGCATTGTAATTGGTGTAGCAAATTAAGTGGGTTTGAATGTTGGAAAAACTCCATGGTTAAGTGCACTTTGAGTGAGAAGAGTCTCCGGGATGGGTGACTTCCAGGAAAGTCTTGCTTACCAGATGTAATGAATGCCAAGTGTGCTAGTCAATACAACAAGAAATTGGTTCATTCTGATGAATGCTCATGAGATATTGATCATGCTTGATGACATGTGAGATATATTGGACTACGGAAACCCCATAGTTCTTAAGCTGGTTAAGCTTGTGTAACTTGTCACGTTTGACTGTGACCAGAAGAGGTTGGTAATGTTTGCCTGTACTTGGCAAGTTGGATCAAAGAGTTTGCTGAGTTTGACCCTTAACCCCATAGTTCTTAAGCTGGTTAAGCTTGTGTAACTTGTCACGTTTGACTGTGAGCAGGAGAGATTGGTAAGCTTTGCCTGTGCTTGGCAAGTTGGATCAAAGAGTTCGCTGAGTTTGACCCTTAACGCCCAAAATAAAATTCATTTTCTGAATAAAAATATCAAAGGCTGAGTCACAACCTTGGCTGAACTCTTTTGTTTTTCATATTGAGATAGGTGTCCTATAATGCCATCTCCAAGTCCACCAATCTTGGGGAAGGGGGGCAACAAGTCAATAGTAAAATCTTCGTAGAAACAAGAGAAAAATCCTTTAACTCCAAACATATCAAAGCATTCACCATGAACAACACAATAATATAGATAGAAGAACCCTTAAGGTAAGGAAGTACCATCATTTACTCCTGCAAAACATTACAATCCAATGCACATGTTCTTGATTATTAGACGCACTCAAGTTGTGAGCTTTATATGATAATGAAAACCAACATGGCGTTTGCTTTTGGGAAAGTATCATGTATTTCACCAAATAACCCATTTGTTGCCGATGTTTCTTTTGATTTTAAAGAGTATTTTACTAAATAACCCAGCTGTTGCTAATGTTTCTTTTGATTTTAATTTGTTTAAGATAAAAATTATGGTTCAGCTTGGGCGCCATTTAATTCTATTATATGGTACCCATGAACACAGGTTTATTGAGAAGTTTAAGATTAAGAAAATCGGATTCTGATGGCAACCAGCTTGGTTTTGGTTGCCATCTCTATCGCTTGTGGCTACATGTAACTTGGGACATGCAGAAATTATGTGTAAATTTCAATGTCAATCTCTTTAGCGACTTTTCTGATAGTGAAACTACTTAACTTAATCTTGTTCAGATCTTGGATTTTGATCTATAAGCAATTGTCTCTTTATGAATGCCAGGTGCTTTCCGAAACAATATCATTTTCATCACAGTGTCACAGTCCCCAAATCTGAAGGTAATTTTAGAGACTATGTGGGAGAAGATTGTTCGCAGGAAGAAACCTGTTTTTCAGAGCGTGGAGGATGCACATAGACAGCTGCAGCAGCAGCTGCTGAGGCAAGCTAAGCCAACTCTGGTGGTGTTGGATGATGTCTGGTCTAGGGCAAATTTGGAAAACTTGTTATTTGAAGGTGAAGGTTATAAGACCCTTGTAACAACTCGAATTCGTTCCATCATACCCGCAGCCACCTCTACCCAGATTTATGAATTGCCGGTGCTGGATGATGCCAATGCTCTGTCCCTCTTTTGCTTCTGGGCTTTTGGACAGAAATCAATTCCAACAGATGCAGATGAACATCTAGTCAAGCAGGTCTGCTTCTTACAGTACTGGAATGCTATTTATATGCAATATATTGTTGTACTAATTTTGGTGAGAGTCTGGTTGAGTTTAGTGATTTTAATATTCGCCATTACACTAAATGTTGCTCACTACAAGCTATTATGATATTGGCATATCCCTATAATTGGATTTCTTTCCACGTTCATATTTACAATTTTATTTATAAACATTGGAATCAATGTCTCAATAAAATTGATTCTAGAAATATACTCATTATTTCTCAGTAGAATCAGTTTTTCCTAAAAAGCTATAGATTAATCTTCATAAGCAACAAAACAAATTCTGTAAATGGGCATTTAATTTTATTTGGCATGATATTCTTGCTCTCAACAACAAAGGCTACCCACATATAGTATTTCCACTTATTGTTATTGACGTATGAATCACAGGTGCAAGCAGAATGTAAAGGCCTGCCACTCGCTCTGAAGGTGATTGGCAGCTCGTTGCGTGGTGGAACTCGTCCAGTGTGGCAGAGTGCCAAGAACAAGCTCCTGAATGGGGAGTCAATATCAGATTATCATAAAGAAGGGCTTCTTAGATGCTTGGAGAGCAGTATTGATGTCCTGGATGAGGAAGTACGGGAATGCTTCTTAGACCTGGGGTCCTTTCCAGAGGATAGGAAAATATCTGTGGATGCATTATTGGACATCTGGGTTTATGTGAGAAAGATGGAGTGGCACGATGCTTTTGTTATCTTATTGGAACTTGCCAGTAGGAATCTGTTAAATTTAACAAGCAATCTCAGGTAAGTGCCTGCTCTTCTATTTGTTGTATGCTCTGGATCGTTTATCTTAGTTTCTTCTCTTATACATTATCTGCTCTTGGCAATTGGATCTAGCAGGAGTTGTGCAATCAATTATGGAAGTACCTCTGAGCTCTACTTTTCTCAACATGATGTAATGCGAGACTTGGCCCTGTATTTGGCATCCCGAGACTGGATTGTTAACAGGAAGAGGTTGTTTATGCCGAAAAAGGAGATTGGTTTGCCAGGAAAATGGGAGCTACTCAAAGACCATGCGTTTGATGCGCAAGTTGTTTCCATTCACACAGGTGGGTTCATTCTAGCTAAAGTTTAATTAACAATGGGCATAGACAGACACTACTATCATGGACCTGGACTAGAAACACCACAGAACATGGCTAAGGAATCATATGGGACTCTTTATCATCAAATGATTATTTTTAAGCATTTTCTTTGACTGCATCTATCCAATCACCAAATTATTTAAAATTTTCTGCTAATTCTTTTACCTCTATATCATAATTTGCTATATAGCCAAAATTGATAATGCATCCTGGATGCTTTTCTACCACATTTTACCTTTTTGCTACTTAGGAGTGCTAGATTTTGTTGAACATTCACCATATTATTTCACTTGCATTATTTGAGTGAGTAAATCCTCGAGATTTTGTGTGTTTGTCGTAGGTGCATGAAACTGGCCACCGACCATTTCTAGGTTTTGGCCATTGATATGAAAAGATCCGAGTAAAAGATATATAATGATTTCATAATTTGGCCGATAACCTAAAAGTTTCTAAATAAACTTTCGCATTTGTGGTTTACCAATGTAGGTGCAATGGAAAAGGATCAGTGGTGTGAGATGAATTTTCGACAAGCAGAAGCCTTGGTTTTAAATTTTTCTGCGAACAGCTACTTTCTTCCTTCGTTTTTAAGTTCTATGACAAAACTTAAAGTCCTCATAGTACTCAATTATGGATCAAAGAGAGCCACAGTAAACGGTCTACCGTGGCCATCTTCTCTCCCACAGCTTAAGACTATTCGTTTGGAGAGGTTGAATGTGCCCCCACTTCAAGAGCAGGTTAAACTCTTTCAGAACTTGGAGAAACTCTCGTTGAGCTTATGTGAAGGACTTGGAAATATGTCCGGGTTTAATGCCACCCAGTCGAGCCTAAAGCTTCCCATAATGCTAGATTTTAACTTGGACCACTGCTGTGATTTGGACGAGTTGCCTGCTGATATTTGTGACATGTCTTCAGTGGTAAACTGGTCTATCACCAACTGTCACCTTCTTCAAAAGTTACCTGATGACATGGAAAAGCTTAGCTCTTTAAGAATGTTAAGGCTATCTGCATGTCTAGGCCTGAAAGAGCTACCAGCATCCATTGGAAAACTTGGGAAGCTTGAATATCTGGACATTTCGCTGTGTGAGTGCTTAAAGGAACTTCCCGAGGAAATAGGACAACTCAAGAAATTACAAGTACTCGACATGAGAGAGTGTTCTCGTTTGAGGAAGCTGCCTAAATCAGTGGAAGGCATGAAATCTCTGAGGCATGTTATATGCGATGAGAAGATTGGGCAGCAATGGATGCGTGTCAAGAGCTCTGTTCTCAACGAGCTTAAAGTTGAAATTGTGGATGCACATTTCAGCTTGGATTGGCTCGATGGTTGATATCCAACCCAGACAGGATGCAGGCGCAACTAGACTGGTAAGAAATGAAGACATGGATCTAAATTTTGCTAATATTAACTCCTGGTTCTGATGTGTGTTTACTAATAAACTGACAATATTTCTTTATGAACTTTTCAGCAATTCACCTGCATTCATGACGAGGACATACATAGTGCGGTCAATACGATTTCCGATATTAGCATTTGCTGAAGGTCCAACTTGGCGTACCCATGTGGCTAGTCTTTTCAACGGAAAGATCGAACATACCAGAAGCATTCTCTGCGGGGGAGATAATCCGAAAAATGAATCTCATATCAAAAGATTTAGCAATATGGCATTTTATGGCATTTTGAATTTTTACTATTGTGTTTATGGTTTAATGTCGTGTGTGTGTGTGCACTTTATTTTGAATAAGGACACTTTATTTTTATAATATATGAATTATGCACGTAGGTTTGACGTATGTGTGGAGTCACAGGTATTAAGAAGTCACCAAGCTTATCAGTAGTCCTTGGAGCTCATGAATGTAAAGGTGATTTCCTTTACAAGCTTATCAGAAGTCCTTGGAGCCCAGAAGTCCTTGGAGCACATGAATGTAAATGGTGATTTCCTTTACAATGTCTTGGTTTATATTGTAATGACAATAGTTTACATACAGTGGACACTATTAGTATTTTATATCTTGGTTTATATTAAATGGCTTGTTTGTTCGTTTGCTTTTTTTTTCATAAAATTAAGATTTACGTTTCTCTAGTATCCTATTCTATTAGGGATTTAAATACCATATTGAATAACTAAGCAATGAAATTTGTAGATAAATAATATATTTATAAAATAATGATTAAAAAACTATAAAATTAAATTTATATTCAGGCTCATAGTCAAATAAATTATCTTAATTTTTGTAAAATTCAAGTATAATTCAATTGATCTATACTTCGGTCAAGGTTAATATCAAAGAAAATAATTATGGTAACGGTCATCGTAGGCTTGTCACTATGATCATTATAGTGATATTATAATGATAATACTACTGATTATAGTGATGGTTGTTTGTTTAGATTATTTTGGAATATGTTTTTTAAAATTAAAATTAATTACCATTAAATATTATTTAATAGATGATTGGGAATTTTATATCTATGAAATATTTATCTCATTGAAGAGTTTATTTTTATTTTGGAAAAGAGTTTTTAGAATATTTATAGTATTATAATATTTATAAGAGATTTATTTTTGAAGTAGTTATTTTATTTTTATTTTTTAATTAAATTTAATAGTTAAAAAATACTATATAAATAAGTGTAATATGAAGAAAATGTGGTTTTTTTTGGGCAATTTGGTTAGTTACTACGGATGGATGTTTATTATGTTTTGATGCTTATTATGAATTGAGGCCTATTGTTGTTTACTATCCCTTTAATTTATATAGATGTTTTAGTTTTAATAGTAGTAAAATGGTTGAGAATCATCTCAAAGATAGTTATGCTTTTTTCTTTCTTAATTAAATTAAAAAATGCCATGCCTATAGGTGTTATTTGCAGTTAGGTGTAAAATCATGTTCAAGATAGTTATGCTCTTCTTGTTTTTTAATTAAATTAAAATTTGCCATGTCTATAAGCATTATTGAATTCTTATTGATCACTAAATTACTTTACTATGTTTTTGTAGTTGCATTTTTTAAATGTATTTATATTTAATTTATATATTAATTAATTTTTTATAGTAATAATAATGTAGTCATACTTTTATTTTTATTTTTTTTTAAATATTGAGAATAAGAGATGTATCATGAGATAGTGTTTTGATGCTCACCATTAGTAATTTAATATATATTGCTTTGTTAGTTATATAAATACATTTATTGAGGCATATGGTTACCCTAAACTCTATGTAATATTTTAGAACATTTTTGGTAGTCCCATATTAAATGTTGAGATTTATCTAAAAGTAATTATCTTTTTATAATTTACATTGCTTTGTTACTTATATAAATAAATAGAGTTTCAATCATGTTATCCAGTGATAATTACATGACTTTGTTAGTTATGTAAATTCAATCATGTTATTTGTAGGAATTGAACATTGGTATGGAGGATAAAATTAATTTCTTATGCTCTTTTTGTTTTTTAATTAAATTAAAAAATGCCATGTCTATAAGCATTATTGAATTTTTATTGATCACTAATTACTTTACTATGTTTTTATGGTTGCATTTTTTAAATGTATTTATACTTAATTTATACATTAATTATTTTTTATAATAATAATAGTTTAGTCACTTTTATTTTTATTTTTTTAAATATTGAGAATGAGAGATGTATCATACATTAATTATTTTTTATAATAATAATAATGTAGTCACTTTTATTTTTATTTTTTTAAATATTGAGAATGAGAGATGTATCATGAGATAGTGTTTTGATGCTCACCATTAGTGATTTAATATATATTGCTTTGTTAGTTATATAAATACATTTATTGAGGCATATGGTTGCCCTAAACTCTCTAATATTTTAGAACATTTTTAGTAGTTCCATATTAAATGTTGAGGTTTATCTAAAAGTAATTGTCTTTTTATAATTTACATGGCTTTGTTAGTTATATAAATAAATAGAGTTTCAGTCATGTTATCCAGTTATAATTTACACTGATATAAATTCAATCATGTTATTTGTGGGAATTGAACATTGATATGGAGGATAAATTTAATTTCTGATGCTCTTTTTGTTTTTTAATTAAATTAAAAAATTCTATGTCTATAATCATTGTTGAATTCTTATTGATCACTATTACTTTACTATGTTTTTATAGTTGCATTTTTTAAATGTATTTATATTTAATTTATACATTAATTTTTATTTTTTTTATAATAATAATAATGTAGTCAAACTGCTATTTTTATTTTTATTTTTTAAATATTGAGAATGAGAGATTTATCATGACATAGTGTTTTGATGCTCACCATTAGTGATTTAATATATATTGCTTTGTTAGTTATATAAATGCATTTATTGAGGCATATGGTTACCCTAACCTCTATGTAATATTTTAGAACATTTTTAGTAGTCCCATATTAAATGTTGAAATTTATCTAAAAGTAATTATCTTTTTATAATTTACATGGCTTTGATAGTTATATAAATAAATAGAGTTAAGTCACATTATGCAGTTATAATTTACATGACTTCGTTAGTTATATAAATTCAATCATGTTATTTTGTGGGAATTGAACATTGGTATGGAGGATAAAATTCATTTCTTATGCTCTTTTTGTTTTTTAATTACATTAAAAAAATGCCATGTTTATAAGCATTATTGAATTCTTATTGATCACTGTACTTTACCATGCTTTTATAGTTGCATTTTTTAAATGTATTTATATTTAATTTATACATTAATTATTTTTTATAATAATAATAATGTAGTCAAACTTTTATTTTTATTTTTTTAAATATTGAGAATGAGAGATGTATCACGAGATAGTGTTTTGTTTGCTCTTTTTGTTTTTTAATAAAATTAAAGAATGCCATGTTTATAGGCATTATTGAATTCTTATTGATCACTATTACTTTATATGCTTTTATAGTTGCATTTTTTAAATGTATTTATATTTAATTTATACATTAATTATTTTTTATAATAATAATAATGTAGTCAAACTTCTATTTTTATTTTTTTAAATATTGAGAATGAGAGATGTATCATGAGATAGTGTTTTGATGCTCACAATTAGTGATTTAATATATATTGCTATGTTAGTTATATAAAGTAATATTTTAGAACATTTTTAGTAGTCTCATATTAAATGTTGAGATTTATCTAAAAGTAATCATCTTTTTATAATTTACATGGCTTTGTTAGTTATATAAATAAATATAGTTTAGTCATGTTATCCAGTTATAATTTACATGACTTTTTTAATTATATAAATTCAATCATGTTATTTGTGGGAATTGAACATTGGTATGGAGGATAAAATTCATTTCTCAAGCCAAACAAACCCAATCAATTTTCTTTATATTTGTTATTTTGTAACGTTACATCAATTTAGTTGAGACTTTGTATTTTTAGTTTGAAAATCCTAGTTGTGATTCGGATTGGATCATTATATTGGTTTCCTTCCATCTTGATGCTTAATAGTGTAAAAAAGCGAAGGAATCAATGCACTAGGATCATTTTTAATAGTGGGAACTAGTTTGGCAAGATAGGGTTTGAAATATTTTAAGAGCATTTTGAGGCATCAAACAACATATTTTTTGGGGGTAAAACTTCGCCACTTTAGACCCACATCTTTTTTTCATATTATACACACAAACCTTTCCAATGTTCAATCAAAGTTTGTATACGAAACTTGTGCCACTTTGAAATTGACCTTTATGTTTTCTCAAAGTATGTATGTGAAATTTGTGCAACTATGAAATTGACCTTTATGTTTTCACCACCATTGTTATAACATCATTTATCACTTATAAATACTTGATGACTTGTGCATTGGCCTTGGGCAGTGTTTTCCTTTTAGACTTGGTCAACATCTTAAAAAGCAATATTTTGAATTCCATACGTGACTCTGCCCAGACTTTTATGCGTGCAGACGTGGGTCCACTCATATATAACTTGCGTATACATTTTAAAATATTAAAAAATAATAAACTATGAATTAATTGGGTGGAGTTTACAGGTTTTACCTGGAAACCACTTACACTAGCTTGTGGCCAAATTGTATTCCAACTGAAAAACTTATTTGAGAAAGTATAAATACATCTCATTGGGAAGGCCTAAGAGAGGAGAGAGAGTGTTATTGATACTATAACCTGTTATAGCTCAAATCAATTCTGATTATCCTTGTGTTTACTGCACTTCCCATGTTCAGGAAACCCTTGTTTCCTTGTGATGTTCACCCTTCTTATATGACATCCTTTGTGCACTTTTTATGGAAGAAGATTGTTGATACTCGGGTTGGACGAATCTGGAGGATGGTTTCACTTGGAGTTGTGGCTAATTTCAAGTGATATCTCCACTTTCTTTTTACATACATCAATAAAAGAAGTTCTGTTCCGTTCCTAATGTCATGCCTTTATATGTTTCATATACATGTTAATGATCATGTAATCGTTATTTCATGAATCTTTTATGAGTTTATATGATCTAACATACTGAAATTTAAGACATATATGCTGTACAACTAGTCTTTGTGCTTTGTCTCGAGTGAGTCGCAGGTTTTGAAGCATGAATAGTATTAGAGGGTTTGCACCTTGCGAGAACGACTTCAAACATAGAACATACGGGTAAGGTCACCTATTCCTAAGTTTCTAGTTTATGCATTAGGACTTGTAATTTGAATGTTTCTTGTGATTGTATGCCTTTCGCTTTGTTAGGTCCCTCAACCGAGACCATAGGGTAGATTTTTTTGCAACATAATTGGCGACTCCATTGGGGATTACATCTTGTGTAATTCTTAGTTCAAGTTGTTTTCTCTGGATTTTGGGTTCCCTGACTGATCTGAACATTTTCCTAGTTTTCTTGGTTCTTTTTCCATCCAGGGCGAAGCCCTTATCATCTGGATCAGGCTTGGATTTTTTTTGTTTTTCTTTGGTGTCATTTCTATACGCTACTTTTTGAGTACATAGTCGCATATGCATCTGTTTCTGTCCAAAGGAACCCACGTATACGCGAGTTTCTTTAGACATAGTTGCGTATACACGCGCATTGCACACAGTGGATCCGCGTATGGCTAGTGAAACTTGAGAATTTCATTTTTGAGGTCATGTAATTCTTTCATGCTTGTGTTTTGTCACTCTTGTGGAACCTCTTGTATTTCTAGATAATGTTTCTTCTTGCTGAGTGTCAGTATCTCTCTTTCTTGCTTGGAAACCTAGCCAACCTAGGGTTTTGCTTTTCCAGTGAAGTTTCAGTTGTGGTTGTTACACCAGGATTTCTTTTTGAAGTTCTTGGTTATTCTGACATTTCAAAGCAGTGATTCTACCAGTTTGCTCATGCTTGCCTTGTTCGTTGCTTCACTTTTTGGTTTTTGGCTTGTTGGCTTTCTTGGTTTTCTTGTTTCTTGAAATTAGCTTTTTCGGTGAATCTGGAAGTTATCTTTCTTGATTTCTTGAAGTTTTTGTTTGCTGGAAGTTTACATTGTTGTTTCAAGTCTTTTTGTTGAGTTAACTACTTCATTCCGCTTATTCAGTGTAGTCATGAAAATGACATAGTTGGCTTATGGAATTTCAAGTTGCTTGTTGGCTCATTTCCTTGATTTGAGACCTTTGGTAGTGTTGTGATTGTCTCAGAGTTTTATTTTCTCCTTAAAAAGTTAAAGGCTCAAAAAACATTCTTGTTTTTCGTTGCTTTTGCTTTTGTTTTCATTTGATGGTTTTTGTCTCTTTTGGAGCAATTCGTCAGTTTCTCATCTTGGTCTGGTTGCTTAGTTTTGAGAGAACCCTTGTGTTGGGTCTCTTTCATATCAAGTTGTTTTGACATTTCTTTATGCAAAGTTCTTGTTTAGGCTTGTATTTGTTTTGTGTCAAAGGGAACATATCATCTTATTGAAAAACTCATTTGCTTCCCTTTGTGAGTAGTCCTAGAATTTGCATTTGCATTAGTTGCACCGTTAAGCATTGTAGTCTTTTTTTATAGCTTTTGTGTGTGAGAGTGTGATATTAAAACTAAAAGAAGAATTTATTGCTTTGTATTTGTTTCGTAGAACCTTACTAGAAATCTCTTTCATCGAAGACAAAGTTGCATACCATTTAGTAGGTTTCTATTGATTTTTCTTTTGCGTCAAAACACCATAAATTTCATTCTCCATCTTACCCTTGACTTAAAAAGAACAACCATTAAAATCAAACGATTAATCTAAAAATGAACTAGAATTGTTTTGCGTTGTCATTAATATACACCAACTAGTCTAGGTCATAGGGCCTTGGAAAGGCCACTCAAATTTCAAACACAGAAGTTGATTAATGAGTGAAATCCAGCCTCGTTAAGTGGATCCGGAAAGCTCTACCTCCAAAGAGTTAAGCGCGAGGGCTAGTGAAGGAAAAGAAGAGAGATACCCCCTTTTATTTTTTGGATCCTGACCTAAGAGCATTTTGCCCAGTTACCGATACGAACTGGTGTCCATAGTTTTTATTCCTCTGTATCACATAGGTGACTGCAGGGGAGAATACCCGTGGTACCCGCGAGGCAGACGTTGCATTGCTCTCATTAGTACTTCTGGAGGGTTCCCTTGCGAAGCTTGGGTACTTGCACCAACAAAGGCTTTTGTTAGAAGGTTAAAGTAACTGTTTGTTACCTTTGTTAGTAGGCTTGGGGCATAATTACCCCAGACTATTCTTGGAATGGCCTCTTATTCGATTTCTTGTATTTTGGTGTCTGGTCCTAATAACCCGGAGTGGAAATATATGAAGGCTATTTGATCACTGTATCTTAGAGGCATTTGTAGAAGAGTGCTCTTTGCTCATAGATTCCCATAGCTTCATAATTTTTTGAGTCTAGTTTAAAATCTCATAATTATTAAAAGAGGTTGACCGATTGGTTCGTTGATCGAGGAGGCTTCATGGGTTTTCTCCTGCGAGTGTCGAGTCTTCTCCAAGAAGGCGTAGGAGCAATTCTGCTGGTGTTTTTCATCCAGTGGTTGCAAATGCATTAGAGAGTGATCCTCTGCTTGGGGCTATTATTTCTGTGGGTGGTCCTAGTAATAGTGGTGAAATAGAGAGGAGTACTCCATTCATCTCTTGAGTCCTTTTTCCGGCAGAAGAAGTTGAGGTAGAAGAGATTCCTGAACCTCTAGGTACTCCTTCCTCTCCTCTCCCTGTTAGTTTTCCAAACATTCTTCTGTACGTTGGGCCTCCATCTCAAAGACTAGCGAGCCTTCATATCTTTCCTTTTCTTTCAATGACCACCGCTGGGAACACAACTTCGACCATGAGCACTTCGAGTGAGCATACTCCTCTTTCAGTTAAAGGAGGGGGTACTATTGCTATTTCTAATATCACTCCCAGTGCGACAAATTTTGGCTTTACCTCCATTTCGTTTACGAGTGGGGGAACCCAAGATTTTGCTTCCCATTATGGTCCCTTTTAATTTGGAATGTCATCTAGTGCAATTCCTTCTGTTCCTTCACTGTTGCTTCTGCTGTCTCCACACCCATGTCTACTACGACTAGTGGGTCAACTTCATTTCAGGGTTTCCCCTTTGGAAGTGGTCATATTTCTCATTCGAACCCTTCCTTGGGATCTTTTCCTTTCTCCGCTTAGGGTCAAGGTTTCAAATTTCAATCCTTTTCTCAGAGGTTAAAACTATAATGCTTTTTAAGGTTGGAACCCTGCTTTTATAGGGTTGGCAATGGAGAATCAATTTTTCTATAGTCAACAAGGGAATGTACCTTTCTCCTCCGTAGGTTCTTCTCAGGGTTTCTCTCAATTCGACAATGCTTGGAACCCTTACCAAAGGGTTTCATTTTCCTTTAACACTTCGATTGGGGGAAATATCCCTGTTTATGGTAATCCTACGATGGGAGGGGGTTCTACTCCAAATGCTTTTGGGCCACAAGGTTTCTCTTATGGCTTAGTTTTTTCAATGAACAATCTGTGGCAACCTGGTGCCTCTGCAAATATAGGGTATTCTTTTCAGAATGTTAGGAATCCTTTTGCTGGTGGATGGAATTCTCAAGCTCCTCCACGTTTACCATTCTTGGCAACTTTTAATTTGCCAAATTTATCAAAATTGATGAATGATCCAATTCGATATAGCCCGGGTTGGCCTCCAGTCCCCACTAAACTTCCCTAAGTTATTCCAAAATTTGAAGGGAAGACTGGTGAGGATCCGACGGACCATGTTACCACTTTCCACTTATGGTGCTCCTCGAACTACCTTATCGATGATTCGATTAGGTTGAGACTATTTCAACACACTCTAACGGGAAACGTTGCAAAATGGTACATTGAGCTTACTGGGGGCAATTTTCCTCATTTGGCGAGTTGGATACCATGTTTCTGAACCATTTCCAATTTTCATGTTCATTATGATGCTAAAACTGATTTCCTGGCCAATTTTTAGCAGGATAAGGCAACACACAATTATGATAATACTCAGGAATGGTGGAGAAGGAAGAGGCTCATCAAAGCCTAAATTCCTAATGAATTCCTTCTCGAATGGTTTCTTAAATCCTTACAGCTAGAATTCTCAAAGGATCTATCCCTTTCTTGGGTATTCCTCGAGGAATAGACTATCTTTAGGGCCCAACAGTTAGAACTGATCTATTCTCAACCCGGGGTTCTTAATAAGCTTTTGTCGGATGCTACTCATTCCAAAGTAGATTTGGCCAAATCAAAGCCAGGTCCTCATGCTGACGGGCTTGTAGGTTCGATTGATAGTGGCATGAAAAACCTATTGAATCAACTGCAGCAGTTGTCTTTATAATCTACTCCCATTTAGGCTACACCGTCGGTGTCTACTCCTTCCCAACCCTTAACTAATAATATTGTTCAGTGTTTTAACCCCAAACGAAATCAACACTCCGATGGAAAGAAAAAGGAACGAAATAATAAGAAAGACAAGGATGAGATGGGTAATGCAAACAGATCCAACAATAATGTTGGAGAGGGTAAGAGAGATAATAAGAAAGTTAAGTTTTCGTGCACCGGAGACCATCGTTCTCATCTCTGCCCAAAAATTTAGGATGCTCAGCGCTTGTTAGCTCAACAGGTTTCCTCTAGTTCACAGGATGTCCTGAGAAACCATTTTCCCAAAGAGCAACAGCTACTTGTTGGCGCGAATGCTAGTACTGGAGCTCCCGTTGGGGGCAACCAGGAAGGGTAAAATTCCTCAAATGTATATATGATGAGTGCTCATGCTGATATCGCTACAAGATCTCATGATTATGGTGAAGCAATGTCTTCAAAAGCTAAGGGTGTTCCTAGTAATTTTAAGCCACTCCATATAGATAGGCTTGCAGTTGAGCCTATACCTCGGATGTCGAAAGGGTGTACTAAGCGTACGACTATCAACCCTAATGCCAAGGTTGCCTAGAAATACTCCATTGTAGAAGATTTGACGTAGAGCCCTTGCGCTATGTCTGCGTTAGAGGTACTCCAGTCATTCCCAACATAAAGGAGTGCATTACTCATTACGATCAGGGAAGTTTATCCAAAAAACTCTATTGTGATTAAATTTGATATGTCAAATCTTAAGAAAAGACTTCCTGATCACATGGCTTTTCAGATTAAGTCTACATATCGGAAGATCAATATTTTTCGAAAAGTAGTCGATGAAGATGCTTCCACGTGTCATGTCTATCTCATGTTGGAAAGCCATTGGATCCCCTTCAGCCATACTTTCACCTACTCTTCTCACTACATTTGATGTTCATTCTCACAAGCCACATAGCATTGTTCCGGCTTTTCCCATTTGTGTTGGGGGTAAAGTTGTCAATATCGAAGTCGAAATAGGCGATGTCAATTTGGACTACAATCTTCTATTGGGGTGGAATTGAATCTATGAAATGGATGCCATTGCTTCATCTTTATTTCGCATCTTGTGTTTCCCCCATGAAGGGAGGATTGTCACTGTCGATCAAAGGGACTATTCTCTGATAGATCCAAATGCATCTCTTGACTCGACGGTTCCCTTGGTGAATGATGCCAAGAAACCTGTGCAGAATTTGGGGGTTGGAATGTATACTTCTTTGATGGGTACCTTTGATCTTCCGCCTCCTTTCGTTCATATTAATGCTATCTCATCCTCCAGGGTTCTTACTCGAAGAGAGTTATTTCGAACTCGTTATTTTTCAGATCCTTGAACCTTGCCTTCTCCTACCTCCACTTTAGAAGAAGGTCAAGTGGGTGGAATGGCATTTCCTATGTCTACAGCGAAGATTTCTTATAAATCTATTGTTGACCCTGCATATTTCATTTCAGTTTCTCTTTCACCAGAGGAGTTGGACGAAGATGTGGCTCTGACTTGGACTCTTAGTTCATCTTGTGCTCAAGATTGCCTTGATACTGTTCTTCCATTTGAAGAGGCTATCCTTGAAGCAATCACTAGCGTGGAAAGATAGTGGGATGATTTGCATCATCAGTGCTATTTTCTATCAGACTTGTGAGAATTTGAATCAAGATTATCTAGCCCTGTTTCTTTTGGGCTTGTTCACCTGGTCTTGAACCCTTTAGCTCCAGCAAAGGTTTTTGCTAAGGAAACATGGCTGTAATTTCTGAGACTATACCAGTGAACATTTCTAGAGATGCCAACGTTATTTATAATGTCTTTATCGACGCTGAATGTTCCCCTAAAGAGATTCATACTTATACTAATCTCTTTAGAGAGTTTCGAGATGTGTTCGCTTGGTCTTATGAGGAAATTCCTGGAATTGATTCATCTATTGTCCAACATGAGATCAAGACTTACGAAAATGCAAAGCCTATTAGGCAGAAGCTTCGTCTGATCAACCCTAAGAGAGTAGCAGCTATTAAGGCCGAGGTTGAGAAGCTGCTTAAGGCGGGTTTCATATACCTCGTTTTGTTAACTGAGTGGGTTTCGATTCCAGTGCCTGTGGACAAGAAACAAGGAACGATTTGTGTTTGCATTGATTTAAGGGATTTGAATAAGGCACATCCGAAGGATAATTACACCACACCATTTATTGATAGATTATTGATGAGTGTGCGGGGAGTGATATTTTCTCCTTCATGGAGGGTTTTTCGGGATACAATCAGATTACCATCCATCCTGAAGATCAGAGAAAGACTGCTTTTATTTGCCCATGGGGTACATTCGCATACAAAAAAAATGCCTTTTGGCCTTAAAAATGTCGGGGCTACTTTCGCGAGCCATGTCCTATGATTTCCACGACATCAAGCATATCATTGAAGCTTATTTGGATGATTTAGTTGCTCGTTCTCAAAAGAGAATTGATCATCCCTCTCATCTTTGACAATTTTTTGAATTGTTGTCATTATAAAATTCGGTTGAACTCTAATAAGTGCGTTTTTGCTATCACATCCGGTCGGTTGTTGGGATTCATCATGTCCGTTGAAGGGATTCGGGTAGATCCCTTTAAGGTTGAGACAATACTTCAGTTGCCTCCCCCGTCGTTTATTCGTCAACTTCAAAGTCTACAAAGAAAAGCGAATTTCTTAGAAGATTTATCGTTAACTATGCTGAGGTGACGAACGGATTTATGAGGTTGTTAAAAAAAGGAATTCCATTCCTCTGGAATGACTTTGCTCAACGCTCGTTCGATGCATTGAAAAAGGCATTGACCTCTACCCCATTATCGAGTCTACCTGATTATCGCAAAGACTTCATTTTGTATCTTTTTGCAACATAATCTACTATAGGTATGGTTCTAGTTGAGGAGGATGATGCTCTTTGTGAGCATGTCATTTATTACCTAAGTCGAGGCTTGGTAGATCTTGAGTTACGATATTATTGCATTGAGAAAATAGCTTTGGCAACTATCCATGTTGTCCAGCGACTCAGACATTACATCCTTCTCTGTTTCAATTTGTTCTTAGTAGGTGAGTGATTGGGGGCAAATACAATTAATGGATTGTCATTTTGCATGAGTTTGATCTCGAATTTCTGTCTTTCAAATCCAAGAAATCTTTGGTATTTGCATAGTTCATCTCTGAGTTTCCTTGTGGAGATGAGATTATTTATGAGGATTCGTTCCCTGATGAACATCTTTTCCTTATTTCTTCACAAGATCCTTGATATGAAGATCTCATTGTTTATGTCCAGACTTTGAAGTTCCCCTTGGATTTTTGAAAGATGAGCGTTAAAAGTTGCATCACTTAGCAAAATGTTATCTGATTGGTGACACTCTATATCGTTGCGGGGTCGATTCGATCCTTAGACATTTCTTGACTCTCAAATAAGTTGAGGTTGTGTTGAATGATTGCCACAATGGAGCTTGTGGTGGTCATTTATCTAGGCTTGCTATAACCCACAATATTTTGCGTGTAGGATATTTTTGGCCCTCAATTTTCAAAGATTGTGTTGAGATGGTAAAAAAATGTCATCATTGTCAGGTTTATACTTGGAAGATGCACATTCATCCAACTCTGCTCTTTCCTATTGTCACTATCGGTCCATTCACAAAGTGGGGTATTGATTTTACTACCTATAACTCGCCTTCGACGAAGGGTCAAAAGTATATTATTGTAGAAATAGACTACTTTACGAAGTGGACTGAGACTATGCCTACTTTTGCAAACGGTGTGTTATCACAAAATTGGACCTGATAGGCTGCGTGATCAGTCAACCTTGTGTAACTATTTCAAACCTAATATTTTCACTGAGGCATAGCCTCCTCAGCGTGAGAGGGCTCTCTTAAGAGTTAATGATTTGGATAAAAGTATAGATGGCTAACTCTTTGTAGGATAATAAATAGATAAATGATAGAGATAGGTTGAGAATCACATCAACAAGTACACGTTGGGCTTATGGACTCAAAATAGTTTCAGTAACCAATGAATCTACTTAACATGGAAGTTGAGGCATATCAGAGTTTTAGTCAAGAAATAACACACATGAAACTGTAAAAACACAGTGAATTCATTTATATAGGAAGTCGGAGCATCTAAAGATGAATTCTGAGTAATATAGATAAACACCACTGCAATAGGATAATAAGAGATGCAAATAGAATAGGAACAAACCAAAACTCCTTCTGAATTTCAAGTTGGTTAAGTAGAAACTCTCTGTATTAGTTGAAAACCAGTCAATTACAACAAGCACAGTCTTTTGCTAAAAATGTCCCACCTTTGACTAATTCAACTTCTTAGTATTTAATAGACAATTTACAACATCGGATGATCTCATCTTAGGCTAGATACATTGAATTCCTGACTCTTGACACCTTGCATAACCATAATACATGGGATTTATTATAAAAAGACAGCTAATCTACTAAACAATTCTATTACAAATAGGATTCAAACTTTTTATCTCTATCCATAACAACCTTTTCTAAATTAAATTACATCATTTACCAAGTGTATCAACACATGGTCGAATCTGGATTATAGGCTTCAACTCTTCATAACCATATTTCTGTCCTCCACCAAAATAGAAAACAATGCCCTGTTTTTTAGGCATAGGGTCCTTTTCACTCTTGGAACATTCTGACCATCATGAACTCATTATTTCGAGGTCCTTAGCTGTTGGAAATTGAATTAACACATGCCAAAACTCCTCCTTAAGCTCCAGCTGTCCAAAACCATCTTCAAACTGTTCAAATGAGCTGTAATTCACTGCGCTACGAAAACAAAGCAGTTTCGTAGCGCCTTTCGTAGTGCTACCCTTAACCCTTTTCTCTTCAAGTTTTTGACTTCTTTCCTCCAAAATTATCTTAATTGCCTTTAAATACATCCTCCCAAGCAATTTCATTTCTTGATCCATTATTTTACCCCTCAAAATTTGATTAAAATGGGCAAAAAAAACTACAACAACAGTTTCGTAGCGCTTTTCTCCCTTTTAACACTATTTGCGCTATGAAACTGCTGAGTGGGCAGTTTTGTCAAAAATTTTCCAAAGTGTAAATTGTAAATGTGCCAAAAACTCAAAATAAACCCGGTTCATCACTTAAAAACCATATTAATTGAAAAACACAGTCATTCCAACCTTCATGAGGTCCCTTCTTCAATTTCACTTGATTTAGCTATGGACTCTTCAATGATTGTTATTTTAATACTTTTGCTCTTTAACTCATCTTGAATCAATTTCAGTTGTTGCTCGAAGTCCTCCACTTGATCTTTAAGTCCTCTGTTATTAGCTCTCATGTGAGTATTTATTACTCTGACAAACTTGGCTTTCTTAATTGCTGGGACTATCCATTTGAAAAACTGCTCTACACTACTTGGAGTTTCAGAAATAGAACCAGTTTGACCTTCCCACAGTGCCCTCTTTCTTTTAAACTCTGCTTTCTCAAAACTATGCTTTCTATCCCTCTTTCTCAACCTATTTCCTTGGCTTCAGTTTTGCAAATTCCTTTGGTTTTGCAACTATAGGTTGACTAGTCTTTGTTGCTGGTGATGATGGAACTCCTTTAGTTTTAGGACTTCTAGCAGGAGTTAGGGTTTCTAACTCAAAACCATTTATAAACAAAAAATATGACCAATCCCTGCCTATCTTCTGAAGTTAATTTAAAATCAATAGTTTCATTAAACCATGATGAAACAAGGATGTTTCACTACCTTCAGATTTTTCTTGTACTTTATCAACCATTTTTGCAAGACTCCTGTGCAGATGAAAAGGCAAATCGAGTGAAATCTTACTAGTGAAATGCAGAAGAAACTTGAAATGATATGTGTAAATCTTATGATATCTGCCTTCACATGTAAAATACTTATGAACGTTGAGAAACAACTTTGCATAAGTGTCTTTGATGCAGCTTCTAGGGATAGCATTATTGAGGTCCATATCTGCATACTTAGACTTCATGAACTCTTTACATTGCTCCATATCAAATTTGAAACCTTTGAACCAAGTTTCTTGACCTCTTGGTATCTCTGTAACTGTAGCAATAATCTCTGGTGTAATTGATACACTTAGCATCCCAACCTTGGTAGCTGTTCCATTGAAGTTCATGGAAAATTCCTTTGAGATCTGTGTGTGACAACCCTGCAATTTTTCACAAAACCGAAGGCAACCTACTCTTCTGAACGCCTCCATCACTGCTGGGTCTTCAATTATTGCCTTCATATTTTCAGGCTCATGCCTTAAGCAGTGTCTACCTTTGTGAACTTTCGTTTTCTCTGCCATGGGAGGGTGAGTGAGGGGAGGGGAGCGGGGAGGGTGTATTACAGTGAGGGGGCGGATTGGAGAGGTTGGGGCGGGAACCATGAGGGGGAAGGGTGTAGGGGGAGAGGGCCGTAAGGCAGGGAATGTGTGATGGTGCAGGCGGGAGTGTTGGATGGGGGAGGGAGGGTCGTGGAGAGGGGAGTGTCGAGGGGAGAGGGGGTAGAGGAGAGGCAGGGCTGTGGGAGTGAGCGGGTTGGGCGAGTGTGAGCCGAGCGTAGCGTGGGTTGAGCATATGTAGAGCATAGGGAAGAGGGGGGGCCAGAGGGGAGGCCGAGAGTGGAGAGGGGGATCAGGTTGGGTAGTGTGGTGAGTGCGTGAGTGTAGTGTGGTTCGCTGTGTGTAAGGGTCGAAGCGCAGAGGTGAGGAGAGCGAGCGGGTTGAGGAGGCCGAGGGGCCAAGGGGAATGGGTGAGGCCGAGGGTTGAGAGCCCTGCTTAGATTTTTTTTTTTTTTTTGAATGATAGTAAAATACAACAGAGAATAGAGAATTGTAGAGGGTGAGTAGAATTTGCATGGAATTTGTAGTAGAAAGATTTCACATTAACATAATTTGCAGGATTGTAGAAAATTTCAGAGATGTGTAGAATTGTTTGCAGAAATTTTCAGTAAAAAACCTAGAATTTTTTCAGAGACCCACTTTAAACAGTGGTAGAAAATATTTTTTCTACTCAATCCTTTCCATACTTTAGAGATTGCACAGTAATGTGCAGAAATAAGAATAGGCAGAAAGTGTAGAAAAATCACAAAATTGGAAGGAGCAGTGAGAAAACCTGCAAAGTTTAAGATGCACAACGCTGCTCTTCACAAAACTGATTTTTAAATGTTGCAAAATATTTTTGAATGCTGCAAAAATCACTGAGTCTGAAAATCTCTGAGCGCCGCTGTCAAATCAGGAGGTAACTCCTCAAATCAGAATGTGTATTAGCTGAAGAATGTACATGCTTTTATAGATGGGAGGTGAGACTATTGGGATTCATCTCCCAATGACTCTTGGCCTTCCTTATTTCCTAATATTAAATAATATACAAAAATACATATGCACACCCATCCATAGGATTAGGTGTCAACATTCCCCCCTTTAATCCGAAGGGATGTTGGTGAGTCCAAGCATCGATCTGAACTTTTCAAACTTTTCTCTTCCAAGTGCTTTGGTGAAGATATCAGCAGTTTGCTCATTTGTGGAACAATGATGTAGATGGATGGTTTTGGCCTGAACATCATGTCCAATTAGATGGTACTTTGTATTGATGTGCTTTGTTCGATCATGGAACTTTGGGTTCTTGGCCAACTTTATTGCAGAAGTGTTGTCGATCATGAGTGGTGTGGAATACATTTGTTTTATCTGCAAATCTTCCAGGATTTTCCGGAGCCACACAATTTCCTTTGTTGCTTGAAACTGTTGTACATATTCTTGCCTACATTGACAGAATACTGTGGGCCCATTATTTTTTAAATCTCTATGAGAACGACAAAGATAAAACCATGGTACCTTTTAATGAACACCCATTTCTTTATGTGCATGTCAAAATGCAAATCGGAGTATCACTGCAAGTCAAGTTAGGTAACCTACTGTGTATGTTGGAGTCAAAGTCTTGAGTCCCCTTCAAGTACCTTAGCACTCTTTTTGCAGCATACCAATGTCCTTCACAAGGTTTTTGCATGAACCTTGAGAGGATTCCAACAGCAAATGAGATGTCAGGTCTGGTGGTGGTCAGATAGATAAGACTTCCTGCAAGCTGTCTATACTTAGTTGCATCCTCAAATTCCTTCCCTTCAATAGATGTGAGCTTCAAGTTTTGTTCCATTGGAGTGCTTAAGGGTTTACAGTGATCCATGCCAAATTTGTTTAA
>CM076576.1:142860858-143158931 GCA_034641835.2 Pinus albicaulis
GGATTAGGTGTCAAAATTCCCCCCTTTAATCCGAAGGGATGTTGGTGAGTCCAAGCATCGATATGAACTTTTCAAACTTTTCTCTTCCAAGTGCTTTGGTGAAGATGTCAGCAGTTTTCTCATTTGTGGAACAATGATGTAGATGGATGGTTTTGGCCTGAACATGATGTCGAATTAGATGGTACTTTGTATTGATGTGCTTTGTTCGATCATGGAACTTTGGGTTCTTGGCCAACTTTATTGCAGAAGTGTTGTCGATCATGAGTGGAGTGAAATACATTTGTTTCATTTGCAAATCTTCCAGGATTTTCCGGAGCCACACAATTTCCTTTGTTGCTTCAGCTGCTGCCACATATTCTGCCTCGGTCGTGGAATCTGCTGGAACTGACTGTTTGCGTGATCTCTATGAGACAGCTCCTGATCCAAGACTCATGGTGTAACCTGTAGTAGACACCCCTGTTTCTTTGTCGCCATCAAAGTCTGAATCAGAGTATCCGATCAAGTTGAAGTCGCCTACCTGTGTATATTTGAGTCCAAAGTCTTGAGTCCCTTTCAAGTACCTTAGCACTCTTTTTGCAGCAGACCAATGTCCTTCACAAGGTTTTTGCATGAACCTTGAGAGGATTCCAACAGCAAATGAAATGTCAGGTCTGGTGGTGGTCGGATAGATAAGACTTCCTACAAGCTGTCTATACTTAGTTGCATCCTCAAATTCCTTCCCTTCAATAGATGTGAGCTTCAAGTTTTGTTCCATTGGAGTGGTTAAGGGATTACAGTCATCCATGCCAAATTTGTTCAAGAGATATCCAATGTACTTCTTTTGAGAAATAAATATGAATTTAGGATGTTGAATTACTTCAATACCCAAATAGTAATGAACATGACCCAAATCAGTCATTTCAAAACCTTTCTTCAATTCTTTCTTCATGGATGCAATATAGCTTTCATTGTTTCCTGTTATCAAAAGATCATCTACATATACCACAAGATATACAACTGTTTTTCCAACTTTCTTAACAAACAAAGTTGCATCATCAAGATCAAAATGTTTGAAGTCAAGTTTGAGAAGATGCTCGGTCAATTTCTCATACCAGGCTCGTGGTGCTTGCTTGAGGCCATACAAGGATTTTACAAGTTTGAAAACTTTGTTTTCTTGACCCTTTACAACAAATCCTTCTGGCTAGGACATATAAACTTTCTCCTTTAGATCTCCATTCAAGAAGGCTATTTTTACATCCATCTGATGGACTTTCCATCCATTCTGAGCTGCTAAGGCAAAGAGAGTCCGGATGGTGGTCCATTTTGCTGTGGGAGCAAAAGTTTCTTCATAATCGACTCCTTCTTTCTGTGCGAATCCTTTTGCCACAAGCCTGGCCTTGTGTTTGTCAAGTGAGCCATCTGCTTTGTACTTGTTCTTGTAGACCCACTTACAGCCAATTGATTTCGTTCCCAAAGGTGGATCAACCAGCTTCCAAGTGCCATTCTTTATCAAGGCATCATACTCCTTCTGCATCGCTTCTTTCCATTCATCATGAGAAGCGGCTTCTTTGAAGGAATTTGGTTCATGATCTGTAGACAAACTCAATTCACAGTTATAAGTAATATCCATATCAACAGGGGAATTAGAATTATCTACATCACCTTCAATTTCTTGAGTGGAACTTCTTGTTCCTGTTTTTCCAACCTCATCAGGATGAACATCCTCCAGTGTCTTTGTCAGCCATTTGGGGGGACCTTTCTGAGATGGCCCTGGCTGGTCACTTGACTGAGTTGGGATTGATTCAAGATTCAATCTCCCAATTTTGTCAATCACATCATCCAATGTGTCATCCGTGGTTGTTTCTTCATGTGGGGGAGAGTGTGGTTCAGGAAATGATTCCACAGTTTGATTCAATATCGGAATCCGTGGAATCACATTATCAAATTCTTGGAAAGACTTTGCATGTGTGAATCTGTCCAGGCGATCAAGTTGCCGCTCAACAACCTTGTCACTCTTGGAAGATTCAAGAAATATAACATCTCTTGCTATCACAAACTTCTTATTTGTTTCATCATAGAGACGATATCCTTTGGAGGTATTGGAGTACCCCAAGAAGATACATTTTCTGCTTCTAGCACCAAGTTTGTTCCTTTGACCCTTGGGTATCAAGGCATAACTGGTGGACCCAAAGACCCTGAAATGCTTTACCGAAGGCATGTGGCCATGCCACATTTCAAAGGAGTTTTGTTTCTAATTGAACTTGAAGGACACCTATTCTTTATGTAAACAGCACATAGAACTGCATCAGCCCAAAACATCAATTTTACATTCTTGAAAAATAACATGGAGCGGACCATATTTAAAATGGTTCTGTTCATTCTTTCAGCTACACCGTTCTGTTGTGGATTATATGGCACAATTGTTTGATGTTTGATTCCATGTTGACGAAGATAATTTTCAAATTCGTTTGAAGTGTATTCTTTTCCATTATCAGTACGTAGAGAGCCAATATGTGTTTGTGCATCATTTTCAATCCATGCATGAAAATTCTTGAAAGTTTGAAAAGCATCGGACTTATTCTTCAGTAAGTAAATCCAACACATTCTGGTGTAGTCATCAATAAATGTCATCATGTATTTGTTTCCATTTTCAGAAGCAATAGGCATAGGGCCACATAAATCTGAATGAACAAGTTCAAGTTTCCTATGTGCTCTTGAGTGTGAATCATGAAATGGCTGTTTGCTATGCTTTCCTAGAATACAAGCATCACATTCCTTAGGTTTTCTAGGAATTGTAGGCAGTCCATCAACACCATTTTTCTTCAACAAACGAAGGTTGTCATAATTTAAGTGTCCAAATCTAGCATGCCATAAAAGACTTGATGGGAATGTACCTTCATCATGATGTGAAATGAATGCAAAGTTTTGAGCATGAGCAGATGAACCTTTCAGCTTCAAGAGTCTCCCTTCTTCTATTCCCTCCATGACAAGTGAGTGATCTGATGCTTTTCTGACCTCTACCTTGCCATCAAACAAGTGAATGGAGTGTCCTTGCTGGCGGATTTGGACCAGGGACAACAAGTTTCTCCTCAACTCAGGGAGGTATAGAACCTCATGTAGGATATGATCTGGAAGACCAGGCAACTTAAGCCTGACTATGCCAAGCCCTAATGGCTTGAGTTTGGATTTATCTGCGAAATATACTGCTCCATCAACTTTGTCAGTGAATTCTTCAAAAAAAATCTTTTCTAAATGTCATGTGACATGTTGCTCCTGAATCTAGCAACCAATCATCTCTCCATGAAGTAAATGAAACATCAAATAGGTTTTCAGTTACTCCATTGTTACAATGTGCTAGAACAGAATGAGCTGATTTAGCTGGTTTACCTTTGTCTTTGTCATCAGTTTTACCTCTATCTTGATTTGTTTGCTGCTGAGCTTTAGATTGTCTGCCCCCCTTCTCTCTGAAGTTTCTTCTTCGTCTTCTGCCTTCTCTTCCTCTGGATGGACCTGAAGCATGTCTCTTTTCTCTCTGTGCCAAGTAGGCAGCCTCTTTAGAAGATGAAGGGACTGTCATCTTCTTTTGAAGGAGGAGAGAACAAAACTTTGCTGGAAAATTTTTCTTGAAAGAGAGAAAACAAAAAAAATCTTTGCTGGAAAATGTACTCAGTTTAAAAGGACATAAACTCTTTTTGCTAAAACACTGAATTTAAAAAAAAACACAAGCTCTTTGCTAAAAACACTGAATTCTGCACCAAAAAAATATATGTATTTTTTTTTGTTTGGGGAAAAATTTATATGAGTAGCAGTTTTATGAAATGGGAGGATGGTATTGTGAATATGAATGGGGCGGTATTGAATGGATGTATTGTGGGATGGTATAATGAATATAGAAGGGGCGTGGTATTAAAATATGGGAGGGCGGAGTTATAGCCAGCGCTGGAGGGCGTTATTATATAAGTGACAGCGTTATATGTAAACAAGAAAGGCGGTATTACAAATTTGAAAGGGCGGTGTCATGAAATAGACAGCGTTTAAATATGAAATAGATAGCATTTAAACGCAGAAGGGAATGCAATCAAAACGATGTATTAAACCATGGGCGTGATATATTAAACTATGCAGACAGCGTTGTATATAAACGTGTAGACATCGTTATATATAATATGGAACGCTGTATTAAATGGTGGTAGATTTGTAAATAGCGTGGACAGACAACACTGAATATAAAATGGAGTCGATATACAACTGCGGATAAAACGCTGGAGCGGAGGTAGTGACAGCGCTGGATTGACTGTGCGTGGAATGGGAAGCGTTGTGTAGTGACAGCGCTGGAATGAGAAGGGTTGTATTGTGTGGAGATGCGCCTGTGGAGGTATAAGTGCTGTATAAACTATTACAAAGCAAATATATACCACGAGTATTATATGAGCGCGGTATTAAATGGCTGTGCAGCGTTGTATGTACGCAGGGAGGGGTGAATAGGGAGTCGAGGGTGAGGGGTCTGGTTCGTGGTAGGAGCGGCAGGTGGGTATCGATTTGTGGGAGCGTATTAAAATTTGGGCGCTGGTGTATGGAGAGTATGGGAATGCAGTGGACTGTAGGAGTCGAGGGAGAATGGAGGATGATGGAGAATGGAGAATGAAGGAGGCCCAAAAAGGCCGTTACAGAAATTTTTTTGAAATGGAATCTTGTAGAATGACAAAGCCTGCAATTTGCAGAATGACAGAGGAACCTGCAGTCTTCAGGAGCTGCAAATGTCAGGACTATATAAGGAAAAAATGCAGAATAACAGTCTAGCAATTAAGAACAACAGAAAACTATTAATAAAATTGACTGAGCAAAGGAGAGGGGGTTACACCACAGGGCAGAAATGCCAATAGTGGAGCTGGCTTTGATACCATGTCAAACCAGGAGGTAACTCCTCAAATCAGAATGTGTATTAGCTGAAGAATGTACATGCTTTTATAGATGGGAGGTGAGGCTATTGGGATTCATCTCCCAATGACTCTTGGCCTTCCTTATTTCCTAATATTAAATAATATACAAAAATACATATGGACACCCATCCATAGGATTAGGTGTCAACAGCTGCAAAAATGACCAGAATTTTTGCAAATATATACAGGCCACAAAAATAAATGGTTTACTCAAGGTTGAGCTGCTTATGAACATATCAGCTCTGATACCATGTTAAACACACACATGGTGTATGAGGAAAGATAAACACACACATAGAAAGATAGACATTCGTTGCATCTTTATTACACATAGATGTACATTTATAGTACAATGGTGTGACTCTTGGATTCATCTTCCAAGTTCACTTGGACTCCTTTGTGACTTTTCGCCTTCCACACCTACCCATGGAGGATTAGGTGTTCAACAGAAATCCTATTAGCCTCACTTGATAAATTGAATCAGCCTCGCTTGATAGGGATGAAGAAAACCTTTGTATAAAACAATCACAGGTTTGGCTTTAACACTTTAGAGCTCAGACATCTCGAATGAAGGAAAAGGAAACGAGAATGACCAATTAGGCAAGATTTTGAATTTAAAATGTCATCTCATAATTGAATGATGCCTCATTCATACCCTATCATGACAATGATGACTGCAACATGGGTAAGTACATTGAATTTCATCATTAACTGACTCATCACACCACTAACTTACCATTTCCCAATGGTTTCTGACCTTTTCCAGCTCAGATGACAAGATAGTTTAGAAATCGCGCTTTCGTAGTGCTTGTAGTGTATTTTTTCCTGTTTAAGCTACGAAACTATTAGCGCTTTCGTAGAGCAAATCAACTTTTTTGAACTAGTGGCGCTACGAAAATGAGGTTTCTTGGCTAATTGAACAGTTTTGACACGAAACCTTTAGGAAATGACCCACATATGAAAATGATGGATATTTGACATGAAGGGACTTAAAATAAGACTTTATCATAACCTGAGGATGGGCTTTGAACCATAAGAATCTAACCTACCCTCTATCAAATCCTAATTTGACTTCTAAACTCAATCTTGAATCATGATCAAAGACAAACTTGACACAATGATGTTTTGATTTTTTTTTTTTTAGGTGATAACACGATGGTGAAACAATAACCCTGTTTCTATTCAAACAAGTCATTTCTCACTTCGGTATTCCCAAAGACATTGTCACTGACCATGGCAGTCATTTTCAGAACACCATGATGGGTGAATTGGCTCTTCATTTGGGTTTTCGGCACGAGTATTCGTCTCCATACTATCCTCAGGCCAATGGGAAGGTTGAAGTCGTAAACAAGTCCTTAAAGGTTATCCTTCAACAGACAATTGATAAAGCCAGATCCAATTAGCATGTCATGTTGTGTCCTGCACTTTGGGATACCGAATGTATGTTAAGACTGCAACCAGTTTCACTCATTTCCAACTAGTTTATGGGCTGGAATCGATCTTTCCTGTTGAGTGTGAGATTCCTTCCCTTACGCTGGCTGTCGAGCTTCTTCCTAACACTTAAAGTCTCGAAGAACACATTGTTTATCAAGAACATCTCAATGAGCAGCACCGAGATGCAGCTACGATGAACGAGGCTCATAAGAAACGAGTGAAGGTTCAATATGATAAGGCAGTCAAACCTAGGGTTTTCTCTGAATGTGACCTTGTTTTGATTTATGCTTAGGGAAATGATGCCTTGGGGATGGGAAAATTCAAATCCATGTGATATGGCTCTTTCATTTTAAAAAGGTCCTGAAGAAGGGAGCTTATGCCTTGGTTGATTTCAACGGAAACGAGTTGGCAGAGCCCAGAAATGGGCTCTACCTGAGGAAGTATTATGCCTAGGTTGTTGCCTAGCATTTGCTTTGTCTGTATATGCTGTATTTTTTGTGCATATCTGTCTATCGATTTTTGGTGTGACTGATGATTTTGATCTGATTTGGCAGGTGTTTTTGGATGAGATGAGTTATTTTGGCTTTGTCGATGGTGCTAGTCGACATACACGTAATCTTTCTTCCGCGGCTTGAGTAACTTATTATCCATCCAGTTAGTTGCTAGTCTCAAGGGGTGTATGCATTGATCCTATCTCCAATAATGTGGCAGAGTATACAGCTTGGTCAATCTACTTTCATAGGGAATGTCTCTTGGTATTGATTTGTTAGTAGTGTACTTGGATTCACAATTGGTGGTTTTACAATTAAATAACACCTATCGTGTCAGAGACCCATTTTTACATTGATTATTTCTGAGAGTGCATTTGTTGCAACGTTCATTTCATTTTGTTACATTCATTCACATTTCTTGTTCAGAAAATCCGTTTGCAGACTCATTAGCTAATCAAGTAATTGATTGGCATATTAATCATTCAATACATATAATATTAAAAACAGCAATCATCATTGTACATATGAGACAATCACATCATATAAATCACTATATATATATATTAGAGTTGTGTTCAAAATATACAAAAATCGGACAATTATGTCTTACAAAATTAGAGCTTATGTTCAGTCATGTTCATCATTAAAAAATATTACAGACTTTCGATCAATAAAAATCTATCCCTGTGGGCCCTGCCCTGGGTAGGTGTTACAGAAGAACACTATCGCTATTGCCACGCGGCAAAACAACTGCACCCAATCGTGTGGTACTCCAACCATACGTCTCTGTATAGCCTCCGAGAGATCCTCTATAACAACAATAGGGACTTGGCGAGTCAGGCTCTCCAAGTTTCTCTATATAGCATGGAGTGTCCTCCTTGGGTCTTCCGCGACATCCTCAACTTCTCTTCCACAACGCTTGTGCCTTGGGAAGCCCTCAGGTCTCACTGGTCCAATATCTGCAACATGATCCATAAATTTGTAAGTCAAATTGTCCTAACAAAAATATTTTTCATTTTCATATATATAATGAAAAGAAGAAGAAAATAAATCGCATAATAAAAAATCATTGTGCAATCTTACCAATTGCCCCCCATGCTGCACTGAGTGGCAGGGGGAGATTTGTATCTCCCTTGGAATCCATGTCAGCATAGGGATAGTCCTCTATTGCAATGATTTGTTCTCCCCACCAAAGGAAGAACTCATCAATTCAAGTAGTCCTAGAGACTTCGCCACCCCTAGCCTCTTCATCAGATCTGCCCATCTAGCTATCCATGGATCACGAGGGGTGTTGATGGTAGAGATAATCTTGGGGTGAAGCCCTGGAATCCTCTCGAAGAAGAATGTGCATATGATGGTCCCATAACCAAAATGTTTTGTCTTATTCTTCTGGATCAAGGTCAAATGTTTCTTCAAGTTTGTCAATAAGGCTATGCACTAATCATATAGTGTGGTCAGGAAATCCATTGCCAAACTCATGTTTCCTCATGAAGCTTGGTGCAAGGATGCCGATTCGGCTACTCTGACAATGGCAAAAAAAAAAAAGTATTTTCATGTGCAACCCTTGCACATCTCTGACTGGGATTTGTATCTTGACCTTCTCCGTACCCTCAGCACAGTAAAATCGAATATAATCTTTGACATTTAGCCCTCTTGTGGGCTTACCCTGCAAATTTACTGGTTCCCCTTTCCGAAGGAGTCCAGTTATGAAATAAATGTCCTCAATTTTGATCCTTAGTGGCATCTGATCGATCATGAAACAATCCTCATCTGGGTCTCGATAACTTACAAGCATTTCGAGCAATATGGTGTTCATTTTCATGTTTGGAATTTTAAAGAACTTCAAAAATCCACATCCTCGGTGTATATCCAAGGATAACTGGTCCTCCATGGCTTCATTATCAATAGTGCTATGCTCTCCTTCCCTCCAGCTAATGGTCATCCTGCATCATTTCATTCAAAATCCATTTAGAATTTAATTTTAAAATTTCGCTCTGTGCATACGCGAGTTCCTTCAGACACAGTCGCATCTGTATGCGACTTCAGAATTATGAACCCGCGTATACGTAAAGGGTTTCAGAAAAAAACATAAGTTCCATGGTAAAATTCCTAAAAAAATAGCTTGAATTGATAAAGAAATTAATGACTGAGGTGATTGTGAGGCTTACCTGAAATATTTGGGCTGGTTCGGTGGGTAATTGCTCCATTTCCAAGAAAGGGATTTTTTGCTCCAGAGCTCTTTCACAACTTCTTCACAACACATGACCAAATGTGAGTCCAAAAGGCCTATTTATGCCCAAAATTCAAAACAATTTCACAAATTTCTTGTGTTTATTTTTAAAAAAAATTCATGACTTTTTAACCTTTTGGCTTGTAAGTGCTGGGATAGGTTGTTTTCAAGTCCATTCTAGTGATTTCAAAACGTTTCCATTAATGCTTCAGTTCCTTGACCGCTGACCTATCATGGCAGGTATTTTGTTCAAAATTGGCATATAGGTTAGGGATTTTACTTTTCGTTGCACTTATGCATATTAGGCTCCATACTAAAATCTTGCCATAGGGTCGACCCCATCATGTTATGATTATTAAACCATTTTCACTCGCCGAATTATAAATCATGATATGATGGCAGAGCCATCCTTTACATAGGCTTCTTAGTTAGATCCTGGCTAGCATATGTCGCCCATGCTGCAAATTGAGTAGACTCAGGATTCTTCTTTAGTTCCGCCATGACTTATGTGTTGAAGCTTCATTCTTCTTCTTCTTCTCTATCTTTTCTAGCTTTATACCCTAGAGGCTCTCATTTTGTTGTTGAGTTTTTTCATTGCATTGCATATTGACCATTTGTATATCATGGCCTTAAGCCGGCTTCACTTGGACTCGTGTATAAACCACCTTTTGACCCTGTCTTTCTGCAAAGTCAGCCATGCAATCACTTAGATTTTGCGACTCGACCCCTTTTCCCATTGAAGCAACATTCCTTTGAGTGTCACTTACCAGTTTCGCCACCTTTCATTAAGCATAAGATTGTTCCTATCTCAGGAACTAGTGCATCTGTTTATCGACACTCATTCTATCCATTGTACTATAGGCATTATTTTATTCTTTTTCAGGCTTTCAATATGAAAAAGACAAAAAAATTAAATATCCCAAAAAAGAACGGGATCGATACATTACTTCCACATTTGATGGCAGTTAAAGAGTTGGTTGTGTCGCCCTTGAACAAAGCACAAAAAAGCTAAGTCTTTTCTCCATTTTGGGATGGGTTTAGTTTGACTTAGGAGAAGCCATAACCTTATTATCAACTCAGTACTCCCTCGATTGGATATCTCTCCCAATCATATGGAGGGTTTCTTCGTGCCTCTTGCATGACAAACTTATACAAAGTTATCATATGCTTCCATAGTGAAAATGAGTCATGCTTTTGTTCAAGGGAAGTAAACCTGAGTTGACCTTTCTACGGTGTCCCTTGACTCATTTTTTAGTTGGCCATCCTCGGTTTGTCAGAGTCTTGTTATATCATATTAGCTGTTTGGTCCTTTGCTCGTGCTGGTTTGAGAAGGTCTCCATTGACTTCTTGCTGATGGGTTTGTCTCTTATCGACTTTGAAAAATTGCTATGAGAGTAAACCTAGTGCCGCACCCTGGCCCTATTTACATTATTGATAGGTGACCTTGTGCTCAACATTTGATCAACACCATGGGTCTTTGACTAAGTGGTTTCCCTTGTGTTTGACTTCAGCTTTTATTATCACACCTGGGATTTGTGCTGTACCTTGGTTTCCATTTGACCCTATCGGTGGATTCCTCGCCTCTTTGTCAGCTTTCATTATTGGTTGGTTCAGAGGGTTTTTGTCGTGGGCTAGCTACATTTTGTGCATGTTGGAAACGTGCTTCGGGTTGGTTACTTCACTTTTCTTAGTGTGATTCCTTCCAAATTTTGGCCTGTGGGTTACACTCGCGCTGGACTTATGTGAGATGCCTTAATACCTTCTTTCCAACAGATCTTTTCCCATCGTCTCCAACTCATTTCTCTGGGAATAAGGTCTAGAGTCTTTTTTCAGTACCTTAAGGTTTACAGTCATTAGTGGCAGATTCCTTCACTATCAACAGTGAGAATACATCAATGTCTCTTGATTGGTAGATTCTCTCAAGTGTTCGACTTCAATTCATTTATTCGCACATGTTAGATTGTACTGGGTACCTTGACTCTAATCATCATTATCGACGAGTTGTCTTGCATTTTTTAACAATATACATGAATGACCGGTAATTAAAAGATTTCTCACATGGTCGACTTCAGTTTATTTATTCCCATTATGTAAAATTGTACTATAGCGATCGGTGAAAACCTCGTGTTTGTATCAACATGTTTTGGTTCACTTTGATAACTCCTTTAGTTTTTTTCTAGTGACACCATTCACCCTTATATGTTGTAGTTCATCACAACAACATTCTATATGTTGGCACCTGAGTTGCGTGCAGTACCATTTTTCCACCACTTATGATTTGGTACTTAGAGATTCAGTTGTGACTTCAGTAATCAGACATCTTTGCAACATCATTGATCAATCTTCTATATGTGATACTTGGACATGATTTTGATATGTACTTTTTGGGCAGTGATCAGATGATTCACTATGTACTTTACAGTTCTTTCTATACTTGTATATATATTGGATCTGCTTCATACTTGTTATGCAGACACGCTTTTATTTCACTGAGCATGGGTATGCCTGCCTTAGACATGAGCTTTCTTTCTAATTTCCTTCACTGGTTTTCGGCAGACAGAAATTTGGTGAAGTCCTCCCAAGTCCCCGCAAGATTATTTATTATGCACATAATACATTTTGGCCATCATGCACCCCTTCCGACTTCATATATTAGGGGGCATATGTTATAACATTAGTTATCACCTCTATATACTTGATGACTTATGCGTTGGCCTTGGGCAACCTTTTTCTTTCATACTTCATCAACTTCTTAAACACTTGTTAGATTGTAATGTGGTACCTTGACTCTCATCATCATTATCGGTGAGTTGTCTCGCATTTATTAACAATATACATCAATGACCGATAATCAAACGATTTTTCACATCGTCGACTTCAGCTCATTTATTCCCATTATGTAAAATTGTACCATAATGATCGGTGAAGACCTCGAGTTTGGATCAACATGTTTTGGTTCACTTTGACAACTCCTTCAGTTTTCTGCCAATGACACCATCCACCCTTATATGTTGCAATTAATCACAACAACATTATATATGTTGGCACCCGAGTTGTGTGCAGTACTGTTTTTCCACCACTTATGATTTGGTACTTAGAGATTCAGTTGTGACTTCAGTGATCATATATCTTTGCGGTGTCATTCATCAATCTTCTATATGTGATACTTGGACATTATTTTGATATGTACTTTCCGAGTAGTGATAAGATGATTCACTATGTACTTTACAATTCTTGCTATACTTGTATACATATTGGATCCACTCCATACTTGTTATGCGGACATGATTTTATTTCACTGAGCATGGGTATGCTTGCCTAAGACATGAGCTTTCTTTCTGTTTTCTTTCACTAGTTTTCGACACGCTGAAATATGGTGAAGTCCTCTCAAGTCCTCTCAAGATTCTTTCTCATGCACATAATACATTTCAGCCATCATGCACCCCTTCTAACTTCATATATTAGGGGACATTTGTTATAGAATCATTTATCACCTCTATATACTTGATAACTTATGCATTGGCCTTGGGTATCCTTTTCCTTTCATACTTGGTCAACTTCTTAAAAAACATTATTTTGAATTCCATATGCGACTATGCCCAGACTTTTATGTGTGTAGACGCGAGTTCACTGATATCTTATTCGCGTATACAATTTAAAATATTAAAAAATAATAAACTCCCTATTAATTGGGCGGGGTTTACGGGTTTTACCTGAGAAACACCTACACCAACTCGTGGCCAAACTGTTTCCCAACTGAAAAACTTTTTTGAGGAAGTATAAATACACCTCATTGGGAAGGCCTAAGGGAGGAGAGAGAATTATATTGATACTATAGCCTGTTATAGTCCAAATCAAGTCTAATTATCCATGCACCTCCTGCACTTCCCAAGTTCAGGAAACCCTTGTTTCCTTGTGATGTTCACCCTCCTTATGTGACATCTTTTTTGCACCTTTTATGGAAGAAGATTGTTGAGGCTTAGGCTAGACAGATTCGAAGGACGGTTTCGCTTGGAGCCATGGCTGATTTCAGGTGATATCTCCACTTTCTTTTTACATACATCAATAAAAGAAGCTCTGTCTCGTTCATGATGTCATGTCTTTATATGTTTCATATACATGTTAATGATCTTATAATCGTTATTTCATGAAACTTTTATGAGTTTATATGGTCTAACATACTGAAATTTAGGATATATATGTTGTATAACTAATCTCTATGCTTTGTCTTGAGTGAGTTGCAGATTTTGAAGCACAAAGAGTAGCAGAGGGTTTGCACCTTGCGGGATCGACCTCAAACGTAGGACATACAGGTAAGGTCACCTATTCCTAGTTTTCTAGTTTACGCATTAGGACTTCTAATTCGAATGCTTCTTGTGATTGTATGTCTTCCGCTATGTTAGGTCCCTCAACCCAAACCTTAGGGTAGATTTTCCTGAAACAACCATGATTTAAGAAGAAGCCACGCCAGTCTCTATTATTCATGGAAAAGGGGATAACCATGTGATTTTGATGTAAAAAACTCTAGAAGAGCCCATATTGTAACTCTGGTTAAAATTTTATGTAGTCAAACCTATAACAACTAGTAGGCTATTGGATTGTGTTATAACCAGGTTACTAGGAGGAAAAGGGGCTCCATTCTTTTGAGTGTATTCGTTCCGTAGCTGAGGAAAAATAAGCAAGAGGGATAGGATATAAAACACACAAAGAGGAATTGTGCACTGTAGCATCGCACACACATACCATGCTTCTTTATACTCACATCCATATTTCCATTCAGAGAAAAAAAGGAGTGGCCTCACCTTCCAATTGGGTTTTTCTCTCGAAAGGATTTCCTAGAGAATATTTTGTGTCAATATGTGTGTGAGGTTTTATTTCGTTGTTCTCTATTTTCTACATAATTTTAAATTCTCATGCATGCACTATTAACAATAAATATTCAAATCAAGATATCTACTAAAATTTTGGAAGTGTAAAATTTCAGATTATTAATACAATTTTATCAGATTTGTTGCAATGAACTATCCAATGGAATATCCACGACAATTTACAGATCAATAATTTTAAGTTGTTTACATAAAATCAATAATTATCTTATTTTTATTGTTAAGATACACATGACTTAGTTAAATAATGAGTGAAAACTATTTTAAGTTAATAGTGGTCATTTCTAGGCTTGTGGTCTTGTGAGTATATATTTTGATGTAATGAAACCTTTAAATAAGTGTGAAAATTCCAAATTGTGTGTGTAATATTTATGCTTATGTTGTTGTTGGTTAATTATTTCTTTAGTAAGTCGTGTTTATTCCTCAATAACAAAGGTGCTTTAACAATAGAAACTTGACCAATTAAGCCAACCCCCAAGACAAAAAATTGTTTTTCAACTACATGTAAACTATGTAAATTTGTAGGCCTAGTTTAGGCACTTGTACTCTTGATAAATATTTGATAAATTATGGAGATAAATATATATGATAGGGGCATTTCATATTTTAGAATACCTTGCTTATAAACTTTGAGGGAGGGTAGGATGACACGACATGCGACACACTGGCTTATGTCGCACTAGAGGTCATTACGATAAAGGGCTATGATGGTGCCAAGGCATACATCTGGTCCTGTGGGGTTATACTGTTCATGCTTCTAGTTGACTACTTGTCGTTCCATGGCGCGAATCTGATGGTGATGTATAAGAATATCTACAAAGGGGACTTCAAGTGCCCAACCTGGTTTTCCTGGGAAGCATGACGACTTGTTTTCTGACTTCTGGACCCTGATGCACAGACGAGGATCACTATTCCACGGCTGATGGAGGTCCTCTGGTTCCGTTGGGGTTTCAAACGCCCATAAGGCTACAATGAAATCAATGTCGTACTTGTCAACTTGGCATTTTCCGGCCCGAAGCCGGCCTACTTGAACGCCTTCGACATAATATCACTCTCGTCGGGGTTCAATTTCTCTGCCTGTTCAAGGATGATGTCTTGAAGCAGGAGAAGGAATCGAGGTTCACATCGACTCAGCCGATGTCGAGCATAATGTCGAAGCTGGAGGAGATTTCCAGTCCGTTTTGGTTCAACTTCAAGAAATCGAAGGAATTCAAGATGAAGTTGAAGGGCTCGAAGCAGGGTCAGAAGGGGCATTTGTCCATCGATGTTGATATTTTTGAAGTCACCCCGTCATTGTTAGTGGTAGAGCTTCGAAAGACCAACGGGGATACATTGAGATACAATAAGTTCTGCAACTAAGATTTGAGGCCTGACCTTAAAGACATCGTGTTGACATGAGACGAAAATAGAGCAAAGAAAGAATAAAATATATTCACTGTATATTCACCATGATAGATACTCAGTTTTGAATTGTTATATTCACTATATATGTGCCGTGATGGTTGTTTAGTTTTAAATAGTGTTTGTTTTATCAGACAAACGTTCAGTAGTCATTATGAAATTTTTAGTTCATACATCTTTTCTGTGCTAGACTATACCCTTAGCATTTTCACCAATGAATGTTCAATACTCATAAGTTGGAACATCCAACGAGTTTATTCAATCCATAGCCCTTATTCCTTCCCTATTTTCCTTGGTTCAACAGACTACAGAGAGAGCAGCGAGCCGTTACAGGACCAGAGTCATTTCACCTTCTTCTCCTCTTGTTTCAACAATATACTGCACAACCAATCACACATACAACATAATTACTGCAATTCATTCATAGCATAAACAACAACAACAAACAAGCAAACAAAAGCATTTTATTATGTGCTCAAATATATTTTCCGCAAAACATGTAAATCGATAAGCGCATAGAAAAGGGTATGATAGAATCCCATACATGGGTATACTGTAGTCTACTCTGTGTCATGAGAGGGTTCAACAAATTTTAGAGAAAAAAAACTCTCCAATTTAGATGATTTGTCTCAAGAAACACTAACTCTTCGTGTCGTCATAGTGAGGGTTTATTCTTTATCATTAAATTTGCAGAGAATTTGTAATTAGTATGGCTAAAAATAACTGTAAATAGGGTTAGATTTAGTTATTATGTAATTTATTCTCATTTGAAAGAGAGGAACGAGATGAAGAGAGGCCTTACAGTAAACTTTCATGAAACTTCTCGCGTTTAAATTACAACTCCCACCTTTGACATTGGAATGGAGAATTCAGAGAGTTATACTTGTGTCACATTCCATGGTCCAAAATTGGCCACAAAACACATATATTCTCATTGTGGTATGGAGAGTGAAACTGTGCAAAAGGCTCCAGTGTTTCTTGTTGCAATTTTTCTCAATGTCTGCTATCTCTACAAACGACAGTTGAGTCATGGGGGGACATCTACATGTACACGCCTGTTATAATGATCATACCATTTTTTCTGTTAGAGATTGCTTTAAAGCTTGGATAATCACATTGAATTCATTACAACTTTCCCTTAAATAGGTCAATGATCATTTTTCAATTTTAATGAATTTTGTTTTCAAAAAGGTATGTAAAACTTTGGTTTCAAATCTTCCTTTGCTTGTTGATTATTACATATGTGACAAAGTATTCTGCAGTGTGGAATGTATTTACCAGCAGATTTTGATTGATGAACAAATGGAAACATTTTTTTCTTCTACACCATTTGGGTCAAGTGCTCCTTCTTACAGTGCCAAATTGTTTTAACCAGTACAAATGTGCTTCATAACATAAGCATAGGAGCTCTCCGTCATCCATACTGTGTAAAATAAAATGTGTTTTAATGTATGTATTATTGCCTCTGAGGAGCCATAGCAAAATATACAGGCTTAGATGACATAAAAATATATGTGTTTTTAATGCTGAGGAAAAGGGACGGGATGGGGTAGGATTTTCTGAAGCACACTTTTCTGGCACAGGATTTGTTGTGCACATTGACACAAGTTTTAAATCCTATCATAAGCTATGTATAAGGATGCCCCCAAATGCTTTTAAATGTACCTCATTGATTTATTTTCATCAAAGACGCGTTTGATCCTATGAAAAAAAAACTTTAATGCCTTACTACCCAAATTTCCACTGTTTTCTCACCTTTCTTTACTGTCTTGAGAATTTATACTTGTTGTAACTCTTACAATCCTTATTCCTATTGACATCATACTTGCAAGGGCTATTTTTTCAAGGTAAATGACAATAATTCAAGAGCTACTCGAAGAAGTATCTATTCATGGAATATTACGTAAGAGGAGTAGTTGAAGAGTTTTACTTTTTTAGATTTATAGATTATTAAAATAAATGAAATTATGGGAAAAAGCAATGAATGTACGACCAAAAATAGCATTTAAATAGAAAAAAATTTTAAACAATTCCTTATCAATGTTGATGAGAAGATTCAACTAGTTATGAAAGTCAATTTAAACTACAATCTCCTTTATGTTATTATTATTATTAGAGCCTCGATGTTGTTGTTATTACTATTAGAGGAAATCAATGGAAACTAATTAAGCACACAACAATGGAAGAGGATTACTCTTCATTGTCTAATGGCTTTGTTGGAGATGGATCAATTGATTTCCATGGACACGATGTTAGGAGAACTCATATTGGATGCTGGAAAGCTTCACTCTTCATAATTGGTGAGAATTTATTTGAATTCTATTCTCTAATACATTAAATTTTATTGTAGTAACTCGTATGTTTGTTCCAAATGTTTTCATCAACATTACAGTTAAATTCTCTTACACATTCCATTATATTATAGTAGCTTTTGTCTGGTCCATATGTTTTATCATCATGTTATTCACAGGAGTGGAGATAGCAGAAAGGCTAGCCTATGCAGACATTCTTTCAAATTTGCTGACTTACCTTACAAATGTTATGCATGATAGCACCACTAGTGTTGCAAAGAATGTGAATGTCTAGTCTCGTGTGGTTTGACTCCTGAAATTTCTAGGAATGGCAACAAAGTTGTGATGTTAATATGTTCAGAGGAAACATACCTTTAGAGCCTGGGAATAATGTTAGGCTTATGTCTATTTCATTCTCTAGGAATAAGTTCAATGGAAGCATTCCTCCTTTATTATGGAATATCTATGGGCAGCTTGTGGACCTTCTTCAAGATGGTAATGATTTGAGTAGTTACATACTTGAGCCTGCTTTTCCTAACGTTATATGCAATAATTTATAGATTTTAGACTTGAGCAGTAACAATTTGCAAGGGCCCGTGCCTCTGTTTCATATATAGTTTCATGGCCTGCAAGAGTTGGACCTGAGCAATAACTCTTTGTATGGTACAATACTTGAATCTCTTGTCCAACTAAATTTATCAAGTTTGAATTTGGATCTTAACAATATTAATAGACCCATTCTGGTGTTTTCATAGTGTTTTGGAAATGAGTCACAGGAAACAAACTCTGTGTGCCTCCTCTTGCACCTTGTGCAGGAACTCAAGTTCAGAGGCATTTTGGACTAAGCCCTGGGGTAGTTACATGAATTGTTATTGCATTAATGACAACCATTTTTGTTTGTGTGTCCTTGTTGATAGGAGCTAGAAGTTCCCACAATATTAAATCGATGGGAGGAGGGGACCCTTTTCCATAGGCTGCTTTGAGTGGTTACATACCATAGCCCGCTTTTCCTAATGTAACATGCAATAATTTGTAGATTTTAGACTTGAGCAGTAACAATTTGCAAGGGACCATGCCTCTGTAATCACTTTCCTCGGTCGAGGTGACCAACCCTTCCTTTATGCTAAATTCAATGGGGGCACATCAATCACATGCTAGAGATGGAAGGTACTCCTGTCTACACCTCAACCATGTTAGGAGTTTTAGCAAAAACTATAAATGTTGGCAGAAGAGATAAAAGGTGGAAAGGGGTAGAGGACCAATGGCTATGAGCATATAGGGTAAGAGTAAAGGTAGAGGTTGAAGAGACAGTCCCTACTTCTGAAGCAACTCACCATGTCAAGATTACAACCCAAATATCCAGATTCAGTGTCAATAGCCAAGAAAGAGTAGGATTAGGCCCAAAGTACACCAATGATCCAACTGTGCCAGTCACATCAATAGGAGAAGCATACTAGACTTTTGTAGCAGGTCAGAGTAGGGCAAAGGTTAGGTCCCATGCAAAGGTGACAAGACCGTGGGGCTGCATGGTCAAGACAAAGGATGAGCACTTTCATTTTGCTACTTCTATGAAGCAAGAAATAGACCATTCTTTGGAAAGGGCAGGGAAAACATTGAAAAAAGTGGAGGTAAATTGAGAGGTAGTTCTACACAGTTTGGTAGAGGATCGAGAGAAGAAAAGGGCACTGATTGGAAGGATCATTCCAAGATGACTTCTTGCATATGAAGGATAACAAATATGCAAGATCAGTGAGATTGCAGAGGAGAAACAAGCACAAATTGAAAATACTTCTACAGATAATGGACCAAAAAATAATAACCTCCGTAATATTCCATACCAAGATATAAACAAAACACTCACATATAAGGGGTGTAAAAATAGTTTATTACCCATAGATGTAACACATGCACCATTCATTCAACCAATGATCATCATTTGTTGACTGATATTTACTAGATATTTTGATGCCTAGTCATTTCCAAGCTTAGCACAAGAGGACCAAGGATGTCACTGTCAAATCAATTATATAAAAAACCAACTAGGTTTAACAGTTCAAACCTGATTTCTAATTCATTTCACATATCAGGAAGTAGACTTTACCATCACTAACATGGACAATACTGATAAATATTGTGTGATTTTTGAGCCCTAATTTCTGATGTTTGAATTAATGTTGTTGGAGAAAAAAAATGCAACAAGGTAATGATCAACACTAATTCCTAGGTTGATATATTTATTATGTATTGTAATATTTTGTCATAAGATATCATATTTGACTCTTGACATATGATTGATTTAACTTTTCCCTTTTTGGTCACGTAACTTCATTCAATTCTCAATGGTGTTTTTATATATGTTGTTTTGATAAAATTTTACACTTGAATATGTTATTTTGCATTATATTATGTTTTATGTCCTATCTAAATTCAATGCAAAAAATATCGTTTTTCATTCAAATCTATAATTCACATATTTTATCATGCGTCGAGTGATGGTGGGTTAATTGGCGAGTCTTTGACAATTCTTGTGTTGAGTCTGACTGGTGCGCCAAAACAGGTCCTCAACCAAAATGAAGTTTGGTCACTTTGGTCCTCAATTCATCCAATGGGGTCAAGCAGCAGTACATCAAAGAAACATGAAATCCTTAAAAGAATTTTGGCATTACCCAAGCTCCCAACTTAACTATTCATTAGTCAAGTGTGGCCATTTGCACTTTGTCCATCAATTTCACTTCAAGCAAGGGCCAATTGGCTTCCATTTCCTCTCTATGTTTGACACAAAACTAGAGTATCAGTTTCATCGAGGTAAAAAAAATGAGAATCTATTTGAGAAAGATAAGTAATACCTGGATACTTCTTGCAAAAGCTTTAAAGGATTTTAATCTCTTTCCATTGGCATTTGTGTAATCTCTTCAAAAAATTATAATAGAGGCAACTGCTATAGTAACTAAGGTCACCATTAAAGACAACCAATGTAGGCCACACATAAGATTTATAAGTAATAGACCGCAACTCCTTTGGGATTGGTTGAGCTTAAATTTGATGAAGCCTCAAAAGGGATCCCAAGTCAGGAAGGGGGGTGGGGTAGTAAGGAATGATGAATAAAATTCATAACCATTATATAGGTGAAGGAAGCAGTAAAAAGTTCAGTTAGATAAGAGGGGAGCTAATTAAGTGGTAGAATTGTTTGTAAAATTGGCCTCTAAAGATAGGGAGTTGAACTCATGTTCACAACAATGATGCCCATAAATAATTAAGCAAGATGAGGATTGTAAGGACAATAAAATAATATTTGTGTTAAGGAACTTATTAAGAACGCCTTAGGGGGAGGGGAGTTAGAATGGTGTTGACATTATAATCAACCTCAACCATGTTGGGAGTTTGAGCAGTAGCTATGAATGTTGGAAGAAGAGTGAAAATGTGGAAAGGGGTAGAGGACCGATGGCTATGAGCACATAGGGTAAGGGTAAAGGTAGAGGTTGAAGAGACAATCCTTACTTCTGAAGAAACTCACCATGTCAAGATTACAACCAAAATATCCAGAGGTGTCAGTAGCAAGGAAAAAGCATGCCACACTTTTTTGGCAGATGGAGGGAGAGCAATATTAGGCCCAAATTACACCATCCAAATGTGCCAGCCATAGTAGTAGGAGAAGCATACCAGACTTTTGTGGCAGGTCAGAGGAGGGCAACATTTAGGTCTCATGCAAAGGTGATAGGACCGTGGGGCTACATGGTCAAGCAAAAGGATGAGCACTATTAGTTTGCCACTTCTATGAAGCAATAAATATACCATTATTTGGAAAGGGTGGGGTAAACATTGAAACAACTGGAGGTAAACTGAAAGGTAGTTGTACATAGTCTGGCAGAGGAACATGAGAACCAAAGCAAGCTGATTGAATCCTTTGAAGATGACTTCTTGCATATGAAGGATAAAAAATATGCAAGATCAGTGAGATTGCAGAGGAGAAACATAATTGAAAATACTTCTACAGATAATGGACCAAAAAATAATAACATTGGTAATATTCCATACCAGAGATGTCATCTAATGGCAGATATCCTTGGGCATGGACAAGCTACTATGAAATAGGCCAGCCTACATGAAGGAAGTACAACACATCCAGGGAATTCGATCTCAACCCAAGCAACAGTTGATGATCCATCCATACCAAAGTACAAATGATGATGTTGTTTTCAGTTTCGTATGCTAATATGGAGGTATTTTGTTTAATAAATTTAAGAACCTTTAGTTGTTTCTGGCTAATTATTGCACAAATTTTGTTAATGGGCTTACTCTTAAGGTGTTGCACAATCTTTGTCGCTCAAAAAGGCAAATATATTTCGTCATGGACATGGAAAATCTTGCTAGGCAACATAACATACAACATCAAGGAAGCACAACACAACTAGGGAAGCCAATCCTAGCCCAAGGAATAGTTGAAGATCCATCCATACCAAAGTAGTAAAAAATTTGCTTTCAGGTTTGTATGCTAATCTAGAGTGTGTTTTTTTTTTTTTTTATAGTAAATTTAAGAGCTTTCAGTTGTTTCTGGTCAATCATTGCACAAACTGTTAGCGGGCTAACAGACTATTACGATCATTAGAGTCTTCACCATGATTACTAAGGTCAAAAGAATATTGATCTCTAAAATCAGTATCAGGATCTAGATTTTGAAAGGAAAAATCTGGCTCTGTAAGGTATGTTGCTAGGTAATATTGTTTTGGGTAAGCAACTGAATATGCTCATTTCCCTACGTGTGCTTCAAAAAGAGAATCTACTGTTTCAATATATACCTATACTTATGGAGATTTAAAAAGAATGAAACTCTTTGTGTGGCTTGAATCTCTTGTCTAGTTGAATTTATCAAGTTTGAATTTGGCTCTTAAAAATATTAGTGGACGCATTCTGATGTTTCAATAGTGTTTTGGCAATGAGTCATTTGCCAGAAACAGGCCATGGGCCTCCTCTTGCACCTTGTGTAGGAACTCAAGTTCAGAGGCATTTTGTACTGAGCCTTGGGGCAGTTGCAGGAATTGTTATTGCATTGATGACAACCATTGTTATTTGTGTGTCCTTGTTCATAGGCATTGGAATTTCCCACAAAATTAAAGTGTTGGGAGGAGGAAAAAACCCTTATTTGAATGAATTGTAATATGAAGAAACAAGTTAAACTCTAACAAAACATCGTTGTCTGTGTGTCCTTGTTGATAGGCATTCAAAGTGCCCACAATAATAAATTGATGTGAGGAGGAGGGGACCCTTCTTTGATTGAATTGGAAGATGAAGAAACCGGTTAAACTTTAACAGGCTATGAGAGAATAAAGCATGACCTACATCGTGTGGTTGAAAGTGCCCAAAACTAGCATTGTTCAATGCTTTACAGATCATATTGTGTTATAAACCATGGGGGCTTGATACCACTCTGCCCTATATCTAGCCAATGATACATGCGTTGGGGTAAACCTTGAGTGGAAGTTCAAATTATGACACATTTAAGAATGGGAAGAGGAAACTTGTGATATTGTCCAAATAGAACAGGGTTGGCCTGGCCGATAGAATTTTCATCACCAAAGGGTATAATGGTAGTAGGAGGGTGTTGGACAGGGGTGAATTTGATGAGTTTGAAAAAAAACAAATAGGGAGTAAGTTTCTGATTTTATGTATGATATTAAAGTTAAATATTGTTCAAAATATATCATTTCGCTGGATGTAGTTTTTGTAATGATCATAAGGGATGGGTTTACGTATTTTGTTTAAATTACCTTTTGGTTTTAAATTAAGACCTAAATGTATTTATAAATTAATTTGTCTGAGTAAACAATAAATCGATTGTATCATTCATTTGTTAATCATTTTTTTAGGGCTATTTTTCACTTTCTATGTAGGCTACCATTTTTTATTAGGCACAAATTTGTCCACAATTGATGCACTACACATCACCAAATTAAATCCATATCCTACAACTATTATTTTCCTAGAGTAATTTTTTTAGTTTGTAAACGTTTCCTTCTTATCGATATTCTCCTTTATGAAGCGTTAATATTCCTGTGTGTGTGTCTATTGTTTGACTCTTGAAATTTCTAGGAATGGAAAGAGAGTTATGATGTTCATATATTTAGAGGAAGCATACCTTTGGAGTTGGGAATAATGCCAGGGTTAGGTCTGTTTCATTCTCAGGGAATAAGCTCAATGGAAACATTATTCCTTCAGTATGGAATCTCTATGGGCATATTGTGTATCTTCTTCTAGATGGTAATGATTTAAGTGGTTGCATACCAGAGCTTGCTTTTCCTAATGTTACATGCAATAATTTTCATATTTTAGACTTGAGTAGTAACAATCTGCAAGGGTCCGTGCCTCTATTTATTCGATAGTTTCATGGCGGCCTCCAAGAGTTGGATCTCCACAATAACTCTTTATATGGTACAATACCTTAAGCTATTTTCCAAGTGTATTTATCAAGTTTGAATTTGGCTCTTAACAATCTTAGTGGACCCATTCCGGTGTTTTCATAGAGTTTTGGCAATAATTCATTTGCAGGAAACAGGGTCCGTGGTCTTCCTCTTGCACCTTGTGGAGGAATTCATGTTCAAAGGCATTCTAGACTAAGGGGAAGTTGCAGGATCTTTTTTTGCATTGATGACAAACCTAATTGTCTGTGTGTCTCGTTGATGGGAATTGGAAGTGCCCACAATATGAAAGCGCTGAGAGGAGGAGGGGACCCTTCTTTGAATGAATTGGAAGATGAAGAAGTAGGGGAGGGGAATCTCACGGTGGAGGATGTGCTAAATGAAACAGGTCAAGCACTCGGTACGACCAACTAAGCTAAGCTCAGCCAATGAGGAACTATTGCTCTAAGGCTTCTCGAGGGAGGGACTTGCAAGGGTCGAAAAGAACTCTTGCCTGTAATTAAGGATTTGGGTCGCTTTTGGCATGAACATATAGTCCATCTTAGAGAATTTTGTGAAGTAACAATAGAAAATATTCTTGCATGTGATTATTAGAAGAAAGGAAACTTGGCTGACATTCTTCATGGTAAGTTGTCATTTTGAAACCCAAGGCTGAGGAATATTTTCTTTCTTGTCTTTTGTTTCTTCTCCAAAAATAGGAAAATTTCTTAAATTACATCCTCCAATCACAAGATATCAATAGTACATGGACTACAAATATTCAAATAAAGTATGGCCTTGAAAGTTGGCTATATCCTCTATTACCAACAAAGCAACATTTGTAGGGTCCCATGAAATGGGCCATTGCACTTATATAACTCGCGGCCTTTTTGGCCTCTAAATTTTAGAATTTTTCTATTGTTGACAAGAAATCGATTTCACTTCCAAAATAAATGCAGTTCTCCCAAAGATATAACACAAATAGCAAATACTATCACTTTACCTTGCAAGTATCCATAGTCTGCTTCCACTTGCAAAATGAGGTTCAGATTGCAATAATAAGGTTCAAGAGGCCATGGTCTAGCCATATATTAAAAATATTGAAGAATGCACTAGATTTTTGCATCTCACATATGTAGAAGTTAGGGTTTAGATTCAATATGATTATTTGCAATTCTCAATTCTTCATTCAGGGAAATCCTAATTTTGTATGTTTGTGAGATGGGTCCTTACTTTGTCTTACTGATGCAAAAAGATCCTTTGTTTTGCAGATGCTCAAGGTGGGAGGCCCTCTTTGAGCTGGGCTCATAGGCACAAAATTGTTTTTGGAGTGGCAAGAGGGCTTTCCCACCTTCACAGTGGGCTTCAACCAATTTCTTAAGAAAAAATTCAAATTTTTTTCTCACATGAATGCCAGTTAAGAAACCAAATTGTCATCCCTTGTACCTAATAAGCCTTCTTCATTGAATAATTTATTAAATAGCATTGTGTTTACTAATTTTTATCGTTCAATGATTTTTTATATGTCATAATTCTTCTCTATTTTATGCCTTACAATGTTTCCTTTGCAACATCTGCTGCAATTTCTAGTAATTAAAATACATACATACAAGTTTACAAGTTTACGATGATGATATCGTTCTTTCTATTTTTAATTAAAATACATGCATATAAGTTTACGATGACGATATTGTTCTTTTTGTTTTTAATTAAAATAATTATTTTTAATTAAATATTTGAGAATCAGGTCATTTTCTAATAATTTGTTATCTTCCTTGTGGCTAGGAAGAGATTACACATTGGGTTTTTAAGTTGACCCATTATTATTTAATCAAATCTATCAAATATTTTTGAATTTTATAATGTATAAGTTTAATAAATTTTTTATTTTTTATTTTTTTAGAGATTATTTTATTTATATTTATCTGTGATTTAATTGGTTGTTGTTTGCTAATTTGATTGCCAAATGCCTCGTTTGGAAAACTAGATGTCGGGGTATGACGAGCCAAAGTTGAATGCGATGAAACTGTTGAGCCATACAATCAATAAATTTGCATGTTACGAGTAATTCATTACCATATTTGTGTTGTGCATCTGGCTTTAATGACAATTGTAATGTGCTATAAATGTGCATCTCGTTTTAATTTAACAACACTTCTCTTAATCATTAAGTTTATCCTCTTCCTAATAGTTAAAGTGCAGATGTTCCACTTGCGCGTCAAGTTCCAAATTTATCCAGTCGAAGTCTCAGATGCGATTTTAAATATGGGTGGTCAATAAATCAACTAAACACAATCATATTTTACCAACCAAACACTTATTTTATCCACTTTAAGAATAATAAAGTTAAAAGTTAATGCTTCAACTTATTTTGATTGTAGTTTTTGAAATTTAATAGACAAGTACACAATAAAGTTTAGAAATTTATTTTGTATATGTATTGTTAAATCAAAATTTATATGGATATAATTGTTTTATTATTATAATTTTGTTTTTGTAAGTTTGGTAGGATCTTTCTTTTTCATTAACATCAAATACCGCAAGTTACATCTATATGATTAGTTGGCCTCAACCTGCCCAGAGGGAAACTAGATTTGTTGGCCACCCAACGAGATGATAAGCTATCCGAAAATAAAATATGATAAGTCTAATCATCCACACCAAGTAAGTCTAATTGTCCTTATACTGCCAAGAATTTAAATAACCGTAAACATAACTATAAACATATTGGAAATTATAAGACTGTTGCGTACAATAATAGGTAAGTCAGAGAGGCATACACCAAGCTAATAATTTTCTGCAGACTCGACATGAGTAGGGTCCTTAGCTCTAGAGATGGGGAGCTCAATTTGAGAGATACATGGTATGTGTTGATCAATACAGTTGAGGCACTCATTTTGCTTCTGGAGATGAAATTGAATTTTCTGAAATTCCTTGCTAAAATTTGGAAACCCATGACTGCCCGCAGCCACACCGGACAGAATATGTTCTAAGGCTTTGGCCAGGAGTTTCTTCATCAACCAATACAAGTGCAACATTTGCTTGAACTGAGTTGTCCTACCTTCGGTATGCCCATGATCAGGCACTAAGATTTTCCAATCATCCAATTCAATATCCATAATTCGTGGTTTATGGTTAATCTCTTCTTCCCTTTCCTTAATCAACTGACGAACCTGGGCCGAGGTACCCTCATGATACGTTGTTTCCACTTCATTAATAATGCTGGAAACTGATTTTCGACCCTGAGCTCTGCCCTCAGAGGAGATGGGATGGCTAGCCACTAGGGATTCCTTGGAGCTTTTCCCTCGGCCTCACGAACTCTGAGCAGCCTTGCACTTTTTAGAATCCATACCCGAGAGACGGTTAATAAAGTTCAAAATTATACTAATTTATATTAAATCAAAGTATTATAATAACAAAATCCAATATCCAATAAAATATAATAAAAAAATCCAATGTCCAATAAAATATAAAGTTTTAGGCTATTTATATATGTATATGTATTCAAGATTTTCTAGATGCCAAAACAAATCAAATTTCTCTAGTTGTCGAGATGCTGAATTTTGGATTTGATAATAATGTACAATTACTTCACTACTACAAATCTTGCCAAATATATGGTATTTCTCCACATATTAATACCTCCTTTGTCCTTTGGGAAACCAAATATCTCTATGCTATTTGGAGAGTTTAGAGAGGGTATAGAGCACAAAAAGATTGCAATGAGCACTTTTAGCTATGAGCACAAAGATATCAAAACTATGTGTGAATTTGAAGAATTGTAAATTAAAGGCAAATTGACCGAGTCGATTTCACTTTTTGGTCAATTGAGAATGGATACAATAGGAAATAGAATGTTTAATATGTCGAAATTATAACTATTTTTGCTGATGCGATTATTTTTTACAATTCTATTTCTAATATTATTTTTTGTAATTCATAATCGCTTTAGATAGTTAAATTGTTCTTTTTCTTGATGGTTTAATGAAGTGAGGTCCAGTCTGTTAGTTTCAATGGAATCTATTAAAAATCTATCTTACGCAACTGTGAATAACTTCGAATCAAGGAGTGTGATATTGTGCAACCATCAAAATCGCTACAACAACTCATGGAAGAAGAAGGAACCGATAATCACAAACAAGATTGTGGAGATAAAGCAAAGGAGAAAAAATGTGGTGAACACTTTGAATATAGATATCGTAGTTGGTGCATTAAATGGAAGTTAAATTGGTGCAAATGCTGCTGTTGTGTACAATATATTTGTTCATATCCAAAAAACACTGAATGAGTGTCAAATGGGCACCATTGAACACATTTATTTGTGCCATTTAAATGATAAATTTGTTTTTATCACAAAACCTCGTGTAAGAGAGATATTTTACAAATTATAATGCTAAAATCAATTGATATTAGATTGAACTCTAGATGCCACAATAATTTATCGTCTCTATTTATACTTTTGATCTTTAATCCAAGATGAATGGCTATAGAAACCAAAAACTATTGCATTGGCAGTTGGTTGAATGTAATATCTTTTACTTAAATTAGCATATTAAATAGGGTGCATAGGCAATTGAATGATGTTACAGTATGTGATTACATTTGATACATGATTTTTATTTGCAAATTCTCTAGTCATATGTAGATAGAACGTTATTTGTTAGTTATAACATTGTAAATAATGCTTTCAATTCCTAACAAACACTATTGCACAAGGCACATAAATAAAAACCTCCACTAGAACTAAATATATTGTTACTTTGTCCTTGTACAGAGGCCCATTGTTTCTTAGAATTTGTGTTTGCATTGCTATAAATGCTACCATTAACAACCTAAATAATGCTTCCTTTGAAACTACTATAATTGTTGTTTATTGTCATTGTAAGTACGTGAAAATGTTAATGATCAATGACTCATCATACATACAACTGAAGTATGTATAGCCAACACATCAAGATGAAATATGTAGAAGCGATGTAATTAATTTTATTAGATGGTAAATTGTAAAGGGGCAATTTACATAAAGGAATTCTAAAATCATATATATATATATATATATATATATATATATATATATATATATATAGCAAAAATAGTAGGTATTTTATGCCAAAAATTAACATGCAGTATGTTTTACTAATAAAAACAAATACAATGTTTCTTTGATGCTTCCTATTGTATATGATTCTCACTTATTTGTAAGTAGTACATAACCTCTTTGTGAAGTTCACATATTCACAAATATTGATCAATGTCACATGTGCCAAAGTAGTGCAAAATAGGAGCTAGTCAATTGCAAAGTTGTGTCCCTTTTTTCACTATTCCAAATCACATAGAAAATATCAAAATGAAATCAATATTTTTATCCTACTAAACATTATCAAAGACATATACCTAATAAAACAAAAAAAAGAGTTGAACACTCTGTCATCTTTGAGCTAAACCAATATAACTTACATAGAACTTAGCAAACAAACCATAATACAAATTTCAAGAATAATTACATACAAAAATGGTTGAAATCTTGGATGTTGAAAAGTACCATTCAACAAAACAATGTCGCATAGATGGTAACAGTGATGGCATATTAACCAAGAATAGTCTCTTTGGACTACAAATATTTGTATATACTCCTAGAGATTGTTTGTTCCATGCATTTGAAGTGCTATTGCACTTTTGTTACTTTTCCATATAACTACGAAATGGAATAATAAACCATTTTCTCATCTGTCTACGTGTTATGAAACCAACTCCCAAAAGAGAAGAAAATAGAGAGCAACGCCTTATAAATCAACCACTTCAAGGGGGGAAACCTACTTTACATTACATAAATGAACAATTCTTGGATGACACAAATGAAAAAACTTCCTTTCTATATATAGGAGTCCATGGGGTCACAATATAATCCTAGATGACCTAACAATAAGAATGTAAGGGCACAATAATAACAATATGGGGACTACAGGGTTACAACAATAACAATAAGGGGGATACACTAACAACAATAAGGGACTATACTAGTAATATAGGGCCATAACACTACGTCACAATGACATAAAGGCAAAAGAATCATACCAATATGAACTAGATCCTGATATGGTGTATCAACTTCATGGGATTCATGATGTTGACACATGTAGGCATAAAATGTGATTCTCTGCTTCAAATAGTAATTTTCAATCTCAAAGAGGACCATGGGGAGACACATTTTTCATACGATGGCTATCAAAGTGGTTGAACATATCAATTGGAGTTTGGTCACTATTAGAGCAGGGTCCCTTAGGACTGCATTTTTGGGGTTAAATAATAGTATTTTTTGTAGTTTTGAGTCATGCGCACTAAGCAATGAAGAGTCAAATGGCTTTAGGGTGGGTCAAAGTTTCTTCATGAGTTGTAATGGGTTAAAGGGTAAATCTAGGGGTATCAAACCACGGTTTGAGGACCATAGTATGAGCACAGGCTAAAGTATAAGTAGAAGTCTAGATCGAGTCAGATAGTTCAATTTTGATGAAAGTTAATGCTTGATGATAGAACTCTGAAGTAAGTCTGTAAGCATTTTGTGTCCGAAAGGCTCCTGTTGGCTGTGTGCGTGGAGACCTTAGTTCGGCTATGTGCATACCCCACTTGTTGTGTGCACAGGTAGATCTGAAGAATTGTAAGGGTTTCCGTGAACCGTGAAAGGATTCTGTGGACAAATAATGAATAAAGATCTGTTTTGATAACTCTGTGTACCAAATGCATCTGTGATTCACTCTGTATTCTGTTTTGCGTATGATTTCTGTTTCCTGCATATGATTTATATTATTTGTGATCAGATCAGGTGCATACTTGTTTTACTATTGATGAATGTTAATTGCATATATCTATTGCTGTAAAATCCAAATATTACATTGTTAGAACGGTTAAAGGGATTGCAGATCCACTGTATGTGCGCGTGTGCAGGTTAATATGAGTTAATTAACTTAGGGTTTCTGGTGCGCAAGAGAGTTTGTGTAATAAGATATATCTGAAGACACCCACTTCATTTATTTCTCTCCTAGGGTGTGGAAACTTGGTTCCAACACCCCCCCATACTTCTTCGGGCGAGACTTTGGCATGTGCAAGTAGGTCAGGACCAGTAGTAAGAGGGTTTTGTTAGTTACGCGCTAACTCTGAACCTAGGTCAGGACCCCTCAAACCAAAAAATGGTTCCATTGCCGGGACCAGGATCATTTTGAGAGAGATTAGATGTTGTGGCACCCATCGAGGATTGAATTATAAGACTGGTTTGAGAAAAAGATACTTGAATTATCCATCAAAGAGAGCAGATGTAAGAAGTTGTTTGCTAAAGAGTGGGAACAAAAGTATATTTTCAAAGAGGTCCACGAAATTTTCTTTGTAACCTTTGCACATGAATTACGGGAGTGGTTATTAAGGTTAGATGAGTTTTAGACCTGCTGGAGGGATGATAAAATCACTCAGTGGATGCCTGAGTTGATCCAACAGTTAGAACAGAATGATAACAAGATCACTCGCACTGTAGACCATTGGTTGACAACATTCTGGGTGGATTTGTAATAGAGTTTGTAGTTGATCAGTTTGTGTCATATTTTGAAGCAGAAAGGAGGTTTTTCAAAGGACTGAGAGGTAAGTTCATACGCTCTCTGCCTTTGTTGATTAAGATGCTATTGTGCGAAAAGGGTGTTTTGTGTAGTAACGCCGAGTGAATGACCCCAAACAAAGTTGAGAGCACTACGTGCAACAGAAATCATTTTCAAGTTAACTAGAGGGGTGATAGATTGATATACAACCCTCTAAGAAACCCACCTAATAGTGATACAGAGAGTGGTGAGGCTACGCACGCCGGAGGCAACCCTCCAGCCACCCCACAGTCGAACTTGCGCAGGGGCAGGTCATATCCTACTCCACATCCACCACCACCAAGAGGTGATATGGCTTCACATATGAAGCTACCCACCTTCAAAGGTGCGGGAGATGAGGACATGGATAGATTCTGGTTTGTTGCAGATGTAGTATAGACTGCACAAAATGTCAACACCGATGATGTCAATAGGGCGCATCTAGCTATGGCGTTTGAGGGTCATGCACCAGACTGGTTTATGGGGTATCTGGCTCAGAAAGCTGATCCTACTGTCGATGAAATCAAGAAAGCTTTAAAGTAGCAGTTCAGAAAACCAAATTCCTACTCGCAATGTGTAACAGAGCTAAAATAAATCCAACAAGAGCTAAATTAATCTGTCTGGGAGGCAGATGAGTGATTGAAGCGCACTATCAGTGATGGAGGATTTCTCTATGCTGATAAGCAACATAAAGAATGGTTCATTTCCATGCTATTTCCACACCTGCGTGACCCTTTGAATCAACATAAAATTTATTCTCAGGCTGAAGCTCTTGAAGTTGCCATGAAGTTGGAAGCTACGCCTAGAACTAATGACCAATTTGGAACTCTACAAATCCAAAATCAGTTAGAAGCGATGCACTTGGAAATTCAGAAACTACGCAGAGACAGAGGGAAAGAAGTTGGCGTAGAGGTATGGTGTATATGATGTAAGGGTTTTGACCACACAAAAGATCAATGTACCTTGCTTCAGGAGTACATGCAAGTGGGAGGGCCAAATCCATTGCGACCTAGGGATGATGCAAGACCAAGCGGTACTCCCACACTATGGTGCGCTGACTATCAAGTGGTTGGACAACATGACACAAACCATTGCCCTCGATTAGGAAGTTATGTACCATAACTGAAGCAACGATGGTGTAGGTTTTTCTCTTCGGTTGGCCATTATGAGCACCACTTCCACACATTCGATCTGATGATAGACAATGCCAACCTCTATAGAGTACAAGCTAACCCATCCTCACCAACGTCCCCCTTTGGGCGTGGTGGATCTCCAACCCGAGCAGGGGGAGGAGGGAGAGATGGAGGTGCAGGTCGCCGAAGAGGATAACTGATCTACTACGACTGTGGAGAGGCTTGGCACTTTACGCGTTACTGTCCAAACCCTGCACAACAATCTTACAGGTATTGTAGATAGCTTGATCATGTTATTGAAGATTGTCTTGTTTTAATTGCTAGAATGTAGGAGAAGCAACAACAAACACCAACGCAAAATATACAAATGGTTAGAGTTGAGCTGTGAGAAGATGATCCGAGTGTAAACATAATTACATGAAGTGGTGCTACCACTGGAGAAGACGAAGGAAAGAAGGCTGATGCAGAGCCGTGTATCAGGAAGGCTTCTGAGAATAAGGAAGGACTCAACCTAAATAGGGAAAATGAGACTTTTGTAGAAGCTAGAAAGGGTTTTTTTGCTATAGGTGCTTCCACATCCAAGAAAATCATAGAAGCAAGGATCGATGACAAATTCAAACCCTTCTTGCAAGAGTGCATAAAGCTATTACGTAACCAGAAAGTAGTAGAAAACCTTCAAGCTCTGATATATAGCTGCGTGGATAAGGAGTTTCCTTGGACTGAGAGAAACAAGATATACAAGAATAAGAAGAGAACTGGTCGAGAGATGCGCATGACTATGAAGATTGGGGAATGCGAGATGGATCAAGTCATTTTGGACTTGGGATCTGATGTGAATGTCCTACCTAGTAGACCTGGCAAAATATGGGTGAACCAAAGCTGGAACGGTCCACCATTCAACTGTGCATGGCCAATCAACAGAATATTATCCCATTGGGAAGTCTCCCATAGGTTGTGGTAGAGATTGCTGAAGTAACGGTACGTGCAGAATTTAAAGTAATACAAATTATGTATGATGCAGACCCCTACCCTACACTGCTAGGGCTAGATTGGGCCATCGACATGGGGGGTATCATTAACTTGAAGAGCAGGAGTATGATCTTTGAAAAAAATGGTACTCAGGTTATAGTACCCTTGGATCCCGCTAAAGGGGAGAGATATACAAAACTAGTGTGCGAGGAAGATGATGTCGACCACATCTACAAATTGACTGCACAAGATGAAGATTAGATCAACCCAATTATTGCTGGGATGCTGAATTGGGAAAATGATAGCTCGTGCTTCTCTGATTCAGATGGGGAACTGGAAAACTGGCATAATCACATGCATGATGTGTCTGCGTTGCGCTGCCTCAAAGTCACTAAAAATTTGTAGTGAATCTCCTCAGAGGTACGAGAATTGCTCTATTTTAATGGTGTTAGGTCCCTGTAATTTGCAAGATTGGCAAGAACAAATAGACAAGGGTAATATCAAACCAAATTTGGAGTCCTAGGACCTAGTCTTCCTGGACTCAGAGAGGGCTCTCTTTATATTTATATAAAATATATGACTTGTTTGTTTTAGGAAGCTGATTTTAGGCTAGTTAAAATGATAGGTTTTGTTTGTTCTATTTTGTTTGGTTGGGTTGGTTGTCAATAAGGACATATAAAGTAAGAGAAATTCAAACCATTGGGCTATGGGGTCTGTGAAAGGCTTGAAAAGTACAAAAATGAATCAAGGGTATTTCATAGGGCAAGTTAACAAAGCCACAATGATTTTAATAGCTTTTGTGGGAGTTAAATGAACATTAAATTTGTGAATTTAGTAGGTTTAAAGGGCAATTAATAATCCTTTAACATATACTATAAGAAGAAGAGTCTTTAACAGCACTATGCTTAAGAAAGAATCAAAGGACAAGGCGCACCATAAACTTCTTTGACATAGCTTTATCAAGTAAACTTTGAGACAATAATCCAACAGACCTTAGAGAGCAGGGAACTCCTAAAATCTCTAGCTATTTACCTTCAGAGAAAGAAAACATTCAAGATAAAAAATAAGTGATGATTAAAGAGCAAGGAACTCATAAATCTCTTCAATCAGACTTTTAAAGACCTTCAAAGTGACTATTCAAGATGGACTAAAGGACAAGGAAAACCATAAACTTCTTTATCCAAACCCTAATTAGCAAACTTCAAAGAAAAGGCCTTAAAATAAACGTTTCAAGCTACACCAAAGGACATGGCATACCATAAACTTCTTTGGCTTGACTCCACTAAATCATTTTCAAGACGAAAAGATAAGTGGAACCAGAGAGAAACTAAGAATTCTCTAATCAGACTCAGCAGAGGAAAACATTTGAACAATAGAAGGTAGACAGGCTTAAGGTACCTCTAGCAGCATATCTTAACCTAAATTTTCTGTTCTATTGCAAGAGAAAAGATGAAAAATATGGGAAACATAAGGAAACAATAACTAAACTGGAATAACATCACCATTTGACAAAGTCCATGAACCCTACAAATGTGCTTGTTCCATTATCATTCAGTCCAAGACAATTAAAAAGCTCCAAATCCATAAACTCTTTATCACTCAAAGTCTATGTGATTTTCATCTCAACAATCAACCAAAAACAAATTATGAAGCATTACATGCAATATTTAACTGCCAAATGAGGAAGTAAACCCTAACTAGAGTTTTAGAAGTCATTAATTACATATTAAGTGAATTTGACCTTTGAGACCATGCAATGCCTAAGGCAAAAATATCTAAACTCATTTATGTCAAAAGTAACTTCTAATATAACTCTTTGAGCTAATTTAGGAAAAAAGCTGACTTTAAGGCTTAAAAATACCTTTTGCAATAACTCCTAGCAAGGGCGCAACACCAAGACTGGAAAAATCACCTGTTTTGTAGCTGAAGTCTAGAGGTTTTACCGGTGTCCAAATGAGTTCCATGATAGCTCATTGGAAAGCTTGCCCTGTCTAGTTTCTAGATATTCCTTTAGTTTTTATAATGGTGCCCATTTTCCTAACCAAAAATCACTTCTCCCAATACTGCTAAGGGCACAACGCCAATCATGCTGAGAAGAGGGTAGAAAGGTGATTTTTGGTGGTTTTTGGCCCTTTTGAGGGACCAAGTTTGCTCCAAATGGTATGAACGTTTCTGAGGATGATGTCCTTGACATGAGGAACATGAATATGTTGAGTTTTTTTCATTTGAGTGCCCCAAAAAAGAGCGCAATGCCAGTGGCACTGCGCGTTTGGCCCTTTTTTCTGCAAGCAAACTGTCAAAATTTCAAATTTTGCAAAAATATGTCAAAATTGGAATTTTCTTTGTTGATCATGGTTGGGATGCTTGGAGGGACACATCAGCAAGAATGTTCAGTTTTCCTTCTCTTTTGCCTCATTTTGAGTTTGAATCTTTGTAAGGGCTCATTTGAGCTTGGCCCTTGCATTCCTGTTTCTCATGGCGTAATATTTGGTCATATTTCTCTGAATGTCAATGTCTCTATTGGCCTTCTCTAGTTGACTCTACAAATGTAGATTTTCCCTTTCAAGCCAAGACTCCCTAAAATTGTTGATCTCTATAGAAAGAAACTCACTTGGAGTGAGTTGCTCTGCCAACTCTGCCTCTTTTTGCCTTTCTTGGTGTAATGCCCTCTTCAACCCAATTGTCTTTGGCATCTGCCTAGGAAGTTGTTCTTCCTCACTATCAGTGTCTTCATATCTACCCAAAGCCTCATCCAACAATACTTTGGCCTTTGTGGCCTCCCTTTGGGCTTTGATTTCCCTAATCTCATTGATGGCCTTCTTTGCCTCTAACTAATGATTTTCCACCTCAAGATAGTTTATAACATTCTTGGCCCTACCAAGATTAGCTTGGAGCTCACTAATCTTGGCATCCTTGCTTTTGAGCAAAGCACTAGTAATCCTCTCCTCATCCTCAAGGTCAATTAGCTGAACCTCTTGTTCAATTTCATGCTTGTTCTCCTCTTCAACTATGACATGCTCTGTAACATTTTCCTTACCCTTATCAAGTTGTTTTGTTGATGTATAAGGCATGAACCCTTGCCTCTTAAGGGCAACAAACACATGCTTGTATCCCCTCCGGTATGTCAAAGGAAGTGGCTCAATGTTGCTCATTTTAGTGCCATCTGTCTCAATTATTAGAGGAATTTTCAGGTTAAAATAGGCCTCCTAAGGAAATATTAAAATAATAGCTAAATCAATAAAATAATATTTATGAATTTTCAATTCACTTTTTGCACCAAAATCCATATAACCATAGTTAAATTCAATTCAAAATTTGTACAAAAAATAAAAATAAAAAAATGTATTGATGTGATTATAAATAAGAATGAGTTTCTCAAGAAAAAGTCGTTATCATTGAACAACTAATGCATTTGTCCTTTGTACTTAAATAACTTAAAATAAAATATAAATATAAATTTATAAATTCTTAATTATATTATATTCTATTAATTAAAATTTATATTATTTAAATTGCACAATCACATGTAATTAATAAACTATATTAAAATAAAATAATATAAAATAATATAATATAATATAATAAATGTATAGGGATATGCATTGTTTCTTTCAAAAAATATGAAATGACAATAATATATTTTTATTTAAAAAGTGTGAAATGACATTTATTATGAGTACTTTACTTTGAGTTTAAAAGTACTTAAAGCATTACTATGGTTAACTATGAGTTTTTATCCACCATTGAGAATGTGACAAGTAAGTACTTTTAACTGAAGGAATGCCACCTCAACCATTAGTGATGATGTCATCCCCTAAAATGTGATTGGTTCTCATAAAGTGAATTTTGATTGTACATTTTCCTTAGGAGGCCCATTTTAGACCTCAAAATTTCCCTAATTGTTTCCATCACTGCTTGATGCTTGGTCATCATTATATGAGGGTGAAGGATATGAGTGGGTGGAGATGTATGATCAGCAGGGGGTGATGGAGGAATGGATTCTAGAGGATGGGATGATGAAGGGAGATTCTGCTGATGATGGTCATGTGGAGTAGTGAAAACTTCATGGGCAATGAAGGTATCCCATGGAATGTCCTTTTTCTGGAGTTGGTGCATAACCACCATCTTTGTAAGTGAGTGATGAAACAAGCTCTGCATTTGATAATTGTGGTCTCTCTTTTTCACTATGTAGGCCATTTTGTCAATTCTTCGGTAAAGATAATATGGTATATGTAGCATCCTTACTCTAGTAAAATGCATAAGGAGCCAGATGTGGTATGAGTAGAGGGGAGAAAACCTTCCCTCACATGTGAAATACTTCATTATTATCCTCATCATAGGTGCATATCTATCAAGAAGATGAGAAAAAGGAAAGATGGATTTGTGGTGGTCTTTATACCTAGGTTTAATATATGGTTCAAAATAACTCATGTCTAGGTTTGCTTGCTTGAACCACTTTTCTCCCACACTTGGTCATCCTGTAGCATCTGCAATGGCATTTGTAGAAATCTTAAAGGTGACCCTGACAAGATTAACTTGTTTTTCATGCAAATTGATAATGAATGGTCTTGTTAGCATAAGGTGGTTTTGTACTTGCTACACCTTCTCACAAAAATCAAGGCAACCTACATGTTTGAAGTAGGAAACAATAAGAGGAGATGCCATGAGTTCCCTTGTGTTGAGGGGTTCAAATCTATTTATCTTTCCTCCTTTATGATCATGCCTCCTTGGCATTTGTGCCTCCATACCACTGTCTTCACCCTCAGACATGTTAAACTCTATTTTGGAAACCCTATGGCTGATGTGAAATGAGATAAAGGGAGGGTATGAAATGGTAGTTTTGCAAATGAAGAGAATGAGTGAGAATGAATGGAATGGATGTTGTGACAAGCAAGATGAATGGTAGCCCTTAAGCAATGTAATGACCCCTTCTTATGACAAATTTTCTTTAAGGAGGATGAAGTAGGGATTAAACAATGATTTCAAGCTTAAAACCTAGGGTTTGATTAGGGTTTCATTCCATTCAATTAAGAATCATCAAATAGCTTTTAAAATATGGCTCATGTTATGTACTTACCACTTTAAGGTTGCTTGGATGAATGTGGAAAGAGTTTGAAGGCAATTTGGAGTGATTTGAGTGGTTGGAGGACTTGGAAACCCTTATTGTCCAACTGTGCATCGTCAATGCTGAGGGTGTGGCGCCAAACCTAAGCGCGCAACACCAGTGCTTAGCGCGCAACGCTAAGTAAAATGAGCAGAGGGCCTATTGGATAAGAGCGCAACGTAATTTCAAGTGCGCATCACCACTTCCCAGGCACGCAGTGCCTTCAAAATTTGTATGGGGGAAAATTTTCAAGCGCGCAGTGCCAAGAAAATTTGCCCAAATTTTGCTTGAAAACTCACAAACTCTCCTCTCCTTGAAACTTCTAATGCTTTTCAAGGCAACAATGATTCATTTGAAGTGTGAAATGAGCTTTTATAGGTAACATGAATTTGATTTAATTATGAAAACCCACTTTCTAATGTTTGAAACCCTTTTTCCCTTTTTCACTGATATTCTTTTACACTTTTGTCTTGCAGGTTGATGAAGTCATGAAGTTGACTTTTATTTTGGTCCTTGAGGCATGAAAGTTAATTTTAACAACTTTTGGGTTTAAACATAACATCGTCTTCAAAATCTTCTATAGTTTCCCCCATAAAACTCAACTTAACTCTTCCACCTTCTCTAGCCACCTTTCAAAACCCTAAGTGTTTGCAGTCTTTCAGAGCAATCATCAGTGTTGTCTTCTAAGTTTTCTATAGCTCTTTCAAGTTCATTCATTTCTGTCGAGTTCACCTCACCTTTGTCTATATTCCATCAATTTTTTCTGCTAGACTTTCTTCATGCTTGGCCTTGTGTGCTTCCTCCATGTCATTTTCTGCAAGTGATCACTATTTTGGCACTCAACTGGACAATCAAGTTCATAAACCCTAATCATCTTCAAACCCAAGTTGTTTCCCTTTCCTTTGCTGTAAGTTGTTTTCATTCAGAAGTAGATAGTCTACCTCATTAGTATCTTCTACTGATAAATATTTCAACACTCCTGTAGAAGTGCTAAATTTTTTCCATTTTCCTCATTTGCAGGTCCTGAATTGATAAGAAAAACTTATTTGGAAATTTTAGGTCCTTCTTGAATAACCATTTCTTGAAATTATATTACATACGAGCCAGATTCTAGCAAAGGAAAAGCAGTGCTTGAAACATCCAAGGATGACCTTAAACAATGTAAAACCCTAATGACCTAATGGGGTTGTCCTTTGACCTGATTTTGACTGAAACTTGGCTTGGAGATTTTTAAGTGAAAACAGAGTATTGTTATAGGTTATTATGCCTAAAGGGACATGGGAATGAGTTGGCTATAGAAAACCCTAAAGGGAGGATGGAGCCTATTGACAGGGAAAATAGGGCAATGAGTTCATAGGTAGGGAAGGAGAATGAAAATGAGAGGTATAAGCCCATGATGAGTCTTTTAAGAGCAATAGGGTGGCTTCGGGAAGACTAACTGAGGAATAGTGAAAATAGGTTTATAAGGATAATGAAGGCAGTGATATTTCTGAAACTCAAGATATTCAAGGAATATTGTTTTCAGAAATCTATAAACACCCTATAGTCATCTAAAGATAGTGAAAAATACCGATGACTAACAGATGGTTCTAGTAATGTTGTTTTATTTTTGGAAAAAATGGAAAAGGATGTTCCAAAAGAGAGAAGGTTCTGAGAACTCAATCTTGCCATGCACGCAACTCTATCTCGTTGGTGGGATACGCACAAAGGGAAATTTCAGGGTTGGGAGGAATCCATTAGAATAATGTGGTTGTGCGTTGAGCAGCCCACTACCCAACCTACTGATATTTTTGGTGGTCGAGGTGATCCGCGCAAACACCTGGCTATGTGGATGGAGGTTTGGGATAAGAATCCCATGGCCGAATGGGTTCACATGTTTATCCATACGTTGGGACCAATCCCTATGGCGTGGTATTCAGAAACGAAGCTGCATCGAGGGGCTCTTAATTGGATTACAATGAGTGAAATATTTCTGTTAACCTTCAACATAGTGAGTGGATTAGAGGGTCTGGATGAAGCCCTGCAGGATATAGAGGAAATTGTATTTGATGATTCCGGACCTTAGATAGAATGTCTTGCATCAACATGGGAGGCGCAAATGCAGGATATTGCAAACTACAGGTATTTGTGAGTGGAAGAAAACGATGACGATCCAAGAAATGTCAATATCCCAGAGTCTGAGGGGGAGCGCGCAGTTGAAGGACCCTTGTTTGGAATGATGGATGTGACTAAGCCCTTGAAACTAAAGGAAGTCAACACTGGGACGGAGGAACAACCCAAGTTGGCCAAAATAGGAGATTATTGGGATGATGACACAGTGGGAAAGATGCAGAGTTGTTGACAGAATACCAAGATCTATTTCCCACAATGTTTTCTGAGCTCAAAGGAATTGTAGGAGATTTGGGAGTTATGAAAATCACTTTGAAACCAGATGCATGCCCTATCAAGCAGTGACCATATCGGTCAAATCCCAAATATAAGCAGAAAGTAAAGGGAGAATTGGAGAAAATGGTTGCTATAGGAATCATTGAGCTTGTGGAGCAGTCTGATTGGGTAAGCCCGATGGTTGTTCAAGAAAAGAATACTAAGGGAGAAATAAGGATTTGTGTAGACCTATGCAAACTGAATGATGCATGCGTACATGACCCTTTCCCTACTCCTTTTTCAGATGAGATATTGGACAATGTTGGAAGACAAGATGCTTACTCTTTCAATAATGGATTTTCAGGGTATCATCAGATGAGGATTGCGCTGGAAGACCGAAGTAAGATCACTTTTGCAACACGATGGAGATCTTTTCAATACATAGTGATGCATTTTGGATTGAAGAATGCATTTGCTATATTCTCGTGCATAGTAGTAGTTGTATTCAAGGAGTTCATGCACAAGTTCATGGAGGTATACTTTGATGATTGGACTGTGTTTGGACTATTGAAGAAGCATGTGTCCAACCTGTTCATGATGCTCAACACTTGCAGAAAGCATCAGATCTATCTTAACTTTAAGAAGTGTATATTTTGTGGTCCTTTTGGGATCTTGTTAGGACATATTGTTTGTTAGCGAGGGTTGTTGGTAGATCCAACCAAGATTGCAATTATTATCAACTTGGAGGTTCCTGCCAACGTGAAATAGCTGCGCTTTATTCTGGGACACATAGGATACTATAGACAATTCATTCAGGGCTATGCTCTGATCACTATACCCATGGAAAAATTACTGAAGAAAGATGTGTCCTTTTGTTGGGATGAAGAATTCCAAGAGAGCTTTGAGTTGCTGAAGAAAAATATGGTTACTGCACCTACTTTAATATTCCCTAGCTGGTCCAAGGTCTTCCATGTGCACGTTGATGAATCCGACATTGCACATGGAGCTGTCTTTGCAAGTAGAAATATATCCAATGCAGAACGCAACTATTTGACCATAGAAAAGGAAGGTTTGGATATGGTTTACGCTCTGCAGAAATATAGGCATTATTTGTCAGGAGGACACTTCAAGATGTTCACTGGCCACTCTTCTTTGAAGTACCTAGTAAAAAACCCTGTGTTGGGGGGAAGATTTGTAGATGGATGTTGCTATTTGAAGAATACAATTTTGAAATGATTGTTAAGCCTGGTAGATTGAATGTTGCACCTGATCACTTATCACACATTGAGAATGGGGAAGAACCAACTAGTCTAGAGGACAGATTTCCTGATGCACAACTCTTTGCTATTAAAGTGGTTGATGAACACTATGCAGATGTTAGCCCCCCTATGAAATTTTTGACAAGCAAATAGGGGGCTAAATCATTGTTGAGCCTTCAAGGAATGCATTTCCTCTGAAAACACAGTCTCCTTGAAGCCTCCATGTGTCTTTTATCCTTTGATGAAATCCCCTTTGCTGATTTCCACCATAAAGCCTCTCTGTTACGGAGAAATGGCTAAAGGCATCCTTTTCCCTCTCATTTCCCCACACTTAGCTCCTACTACCTCTCCCTTTATACTTCCTTTCTTACCTCCTAAATCTCCCCAAAATCCCCTTTAAATCCCTCCCCTAATCTTTGTTGGCCTTTTTCCTCCCTTACTCCTCTATTGTTCCCTTCCTTGGCCTCCAAATTCCATTTAAATGGGCCAAAACTCACCTTCCGACCTTAATATAGGCGTAAGCCCCTTTCAAACCACTTCCCCACACATGCCCCGGTGTTGGGACCAAGCGCTTAAGTCCCAAGCGCTAATCGCAATCAGAAGTCGGGCGGGTGCACAAATCCTTTGTAATAGTCGAAACTCCGATGCGATGTATTTATAACGATAACTCTGGCGATGCGTTCCGCACCGTTGATCTTCCACGGAGATCTGACGGTGGAGCGCTAATCGCAGCCCCCCGCTCGATCGTAATCGCAATGCTTCAAGTGTGCCCTCCGATCAATCGCAGCCCATACCTTCGATCCTCCGATCCTACTCTCCCTTCGATCTATTCTTGACCGTTGATCTGTCCCGCAGATCCAACAACCCTGCGCCAATCGCTCCATCGCAATCACATGACTCAATCGCATGCCTTCTTCTCTGTGCTCCGATTGCGATCTCTCGACTTAATCCTGGTCGTCCATCCTCCCGCAGATCGGACGGCCATCGCAACTCCCGATCGCAAGTCTTGCCTTCCGATCCCCGATCGTGTCACCTGCCGATTTAATCGCAGCCGTCCATCTCCCAGCCGATCCAACGGCTCAGCGTTAATCGCACCCGCCCCTCCAATCGCAATCGCAAGTCCCATCTCCCTGTCTCCGATTGTGATGCTCCAATTCAATCCCGACCGTCCATTCTCCCCGAAAATCCGACGGTCATCGCAGCTCCCGATCGCAAGTCCTCTCCCGTTCCCCCCGATTGAAATCTTCCGATTTGATCACGGCCATCCATATGTTTCACGATCCAACGGCCATCGCACGCCCGCCCAATCGCAATCGGAACCTTCAATCGCATCTCCCCATCCGCACCCCCGATTGCGATTGCCCGATTCAATCCTGACCATCCATCCCCTTTCTGATCCAACGACTATCGCTCTCCCCGCCCGATCGCAATCGGAAGTTTGTGAGTGCCTCCCCTTTGTGCCCCTCCGATTGCGATTGATCCAATTACATCTCCACTGTCCGTTTCCTCCCAGATCTGACGGCTCAGGCTTAATCGCCCTCCGCCTCTACCGGGTCCCACATCCAAGGCTCCGCTCCCTTGTTTGTTGGCGATTTCCTTTGTTTTTCTCCCAATGTTAATTGTTGGGTTTTTACACTATGTGATCATTTCTCCACCACTTTCATTGTTTCCACCGTTTCTCCACTGCTCCGCCACCACTCCTCCGGCCTCCGCAACATTTCCTCCGCCACCACTGCCCGGGCCTTGGGACAGGTTATTTCATTGTGTAGGGGTCACAGAGGGGCCAATTTAGCGGCCAAACGAGACAGCAGAGACGTATTAGAAGGGACCTGACCTGTTAATTGAAGATCCAACGCTTAATTCTGCATTCAAAGGACTCAAAACACAGTTTGAAGACTTAGGCACGCAAAGGGTCATACCCGCGTTTTAAATATCAGCAGAGTACATTCTCTCCAGATGTACACCATCCCTACAGGGTTCTCCATGCCTCCTCGAGCCCATAAGCAATTAAATACACAGACAAGAGCTTCATTAAAGACTGTCTGAGCCGCAGTAATGGAGGAATGGAGAAGCCGTGCAAATCTTTCACCCAGTTCATTTATTCAGAAGGCTAGCGCAGAGCTCCAAGCACCAGAAAGGACCCCAAAGAAATATCCGAGGTCGATCTTGGCCTGACAGAGACTCCCCAGACAGATTACAGAGTACAAGCAATGCCGCAGAAAGCCATTAAGTGGTATGGGCGTGAACACTTCCGCCTTACTGTCTTAATGAGACTCATTTATTTGTTTATCTACTACTGTTTCTTCCGCTTCTCCTATAAGAAATCCCCGAGAACATATTGAAAGGGTTGTGGTTGTTGTTGTTCAGCTGTTGGGGTCTTGCTGTTAGAGAGATTCATTCTTGACTGTTAGAACAGTCGTGGGAGGGAGTAGCAGAGTAGTTGTATGTAATAGGTTGGGAGGAGAAAGTCTGGACTGTATTAGCCATTGAGCTTATTGTACATGACTGGTTTTGCATCAATTAATCAAAGCACATTTCACAGGATCCTGGTCTATTACTATTGGTGATGTTTCCCTAACTCTGTTTATTTCATTTTCATACTGTTTCATGTTCTTCTGGTAGGCAATAGAAGTATAACATAGGATTCACCCTTGCTAGGTGACCTATGTTTCCTACTCTCCCTACCTTTGATGTTTTCTACTTCATGTGTTATCTAAGAGTAGATTCACAGGTTTAACCAGTGCAGCGGATGTTATTGCCTCCTGGCTGATGTATGAGCTTGGGGGTTTGCTGCTTGGATGTTTCCTTGTTATCTCCGTTTTTCTCTTAGAGTTGCTAAAGCAGACCTAGAGTTAAATGACCTCTATTCTGATCTATAAGCAGCCCCTTTGTCCCTCTTTGAGAGCTTCCTTTGAGTATGTCCAAGCAGGTCTGGAGTTAAATGACCTCTGACCTGATCTATAGACAGAAAATTGGTTGTCTTTCCTTCTTTCACTTTCCTCCTTAATGTTCCATCCCACCATCTATCTGAAAGATCCTTTAGTGTAGATGACTTGCCCTTTGAAAGCCTTGGCTAGTGGATGCAAGTAATTTCCTTTCATGACTCCATAGCCCAATGGTTGGCACTGTCTTGACCTATTCTCTTTGCTGAAGCATCCTACTGCTATGTTCCTTTTCTCCCATTACTTTCTCAGCCTATGATCTCCTAACCAACCCAGCAACCCTTCAACCAAATCATTTTCAAACCCCCTTTGTGCTTCATAACTAGCCTAACATCTCATTTTGAGCTTCAAAGATATATCATTCTTTGCTCTATTTGGAGAGATCCCTCTCCGGGTCCAGGAGGGCTAGATCCTAGGGCCCCAAAGTGGTTCTGATGTTGTCTCATCTTTTGGTCTTGCCAATCTGGCCAAAACATGGGAACCCCAACATAATGGCAACTCATTGCAGGGACTACGTGCATTTCACCTCAAACATTCTTAGGCACTCATAGACCCAAGATCTCTTGGTTAGATTGGCTTCTCATTGCTGATGGTGGACAGCATCCAGCTCCAAACAGTCATAATCATCCACCTGGCGACTCCACACTCCCTATGATCCAAAGACCAAATGACTCCACTGGTGAAGAACACTGAACTGGTTGAGAAGAGATAGTAGCCTTCTTTGCACAAGCACGAATCCAAGCATGGACAGGGATGCAAAGTATAATGCTTTGTATAATAAAGTATGCAGAATAACAGAAGTGCTTGGTGAAATGCTGGAGACGTACATGGCTAATATGAATGCAGATGATGATTATTTTGAACAGCCCATGTCTCCTTTAGAACAAGAACAAACTCAAGATCTAGAAGATGAGCAGGACCTATATGATGCTCAAGAATCTGTAGAAGATGAAGAGGAAAGTGATCATAAATTGCATGATTTCTTACCTATGTCTTGTGTTACGCTGACCAAAGAATATCAGGACCTATTAGCAAAGGCTGATAGGGAAAGCTGCCTTGAGGAAACAAGAGACCACATAGAGGAGGCAGAATCTGATATGGAAGAAGAGGTTCAAGAAGACATCCCACCTCCTAGTCAGCTAACACAAGAGGAAGAGGACTGCTGCTCTTCTGTCCATGACGAAAGGGAAATCCCTCTTTTGACAGAAGAAGAGATTGATCGGATATTAAACCAGCAGTCCACCCCAGACATCTTCTATAGAACACAAGCTCCTGCTCAGTCATTAGTCGAGTTTGATGATTCAGTTTCAGAAGAATCCTATGTGGATCAGAACGAAGAAAGATTTGCTGTGCGCCCAGAATGGTGGACTTGGTTAGGTCCGCCTATCTATGACACTGATGGGGAAAGTTATGAAAGCATTAGTGATGAGTGTCATGAGATCGGACGCCAGCAGTCTTTCCTTTCAGAAGATGAGGAGGAAAGCAAAGAAGAGGTTCTTGAGCACGATGAAAGCAAGGAGCTTACTCTTGAATAAGAGGAAGCAAAGGAATACGCCCCTGCTCAAGAACACATGGATCTTTTCACGGAGCCCTGCACCTCAGAGCAGAACATATCGGAGCTCTGAGAGGACTCAACCCCAATATACGATGAGTCCTCCAGTTCAGAAGATGAGGGAGATTCTCTCTCTCAGGAGAGTCTTCTTCTGGATCCAGTGGAAGAAGAAGAGATCCTGGTCGAAGCCAGCCTGCCAGACATTCATAGCCAGGTATCTTTTCATGATCCTTATGCACGTTTCCTGCATATATTTGAAGAAGGATCAAAGGTCTTGCTCAGCAGCATGTTGCAAGCAGAAACAAAACTTTTTAAAGCTGTTGTTGTTGAACAAAAAGAGTGGGAGTTGCCCTGCCTATCCAGGATGCTCAAGGAGTTGAGCAAGAAGGACCAGCCATGGGATCACTTGATGGACTGGTTGCATTGGAAGACCATGTTTGTAAGCTAGATTGTAAATATTCCAGTTAGAGTAGGGTATGTAGGAAAAGCTCAATAAAGCTCAGCCTATGAGCAAGTAGGTCAGCTGTTTCATTTTCTGTCTTAGAAGGTAGAGAAGAAACCTGCTAGACAGTCTAATCCTAGCAGGTAGTAGTGTAGGTAGAGACTAACAGTCTAATCTAGTCTCATGGAGTAATAAGGGTAGAAGTAGAATAGGTTTATTTTTTCCTGTTTGTAAAAATTGATGATGTAAAAGGGCCTGCAAGTCCAAATGCACCCAAGAAGAAAAAATGTTAGGACTATAGTGTGGGTAGGTAGTTGTGTGGGAGAATTTTATTGCTGATATGTTGTCTTCATAGTTTGTGGCAGCTGATCAAAGAAGAAGGGATGTGCTAAGCAGCAGGCATCTGGCCTACACCAAGAGATCAATTTCTGAATTCTTGACTCCTTCAAGAAGAAGCCATCCCCATGTGGAGCCACTGTTAGCCCCCCTATGAAATTTTTGACAAGAAAAAAGGGGGCTAAATCATTGTTGAGTCTTCAAGGAATGCATTTCCTCTGAAAACACAGTCTCCTTGAAGCCTCCATGTGTCTTTTATCCTTTGATGAAATCCCCTCTGCTGATTTCCACCATAAAGACTCTTTGTTACAGAGAAATGCCTAAAGGCCTCCTTTTCCCTCTCATTTCCCCACACTTAGCTCCTACTACCTCTCCCTTTATATTTCCTTTCTTAACTCCTAAATCTCCCCAAAATCCCCTTTAAATCCCTCCCCTAACCTTTGTTGGCCTTTTTCCTCCCTTACTCCTCTATCGTTCCCTTCCTTGGCCTCCAAATTCCATTTAAATGGGCCAAAACCCACCTTTCGACCTTAATATAGGCGTAAGCCCCTTTCAAACCACTTCCCCACACATGCCCTGGCGCTAGGACCAAGCGCTTAAGTCCCAAGCGCTAATCGCAATCAGAAGTCGGGCGGGTGCACAAATCCTTTGTAATAGTCGAAAATCCAATGCGATGTATTTATAACAATAGGTCTGGCGATGTGTTCCGCACCGTTGATCTTTCGCGGAGATCTGACGGTGGAGCGCTAATCGCAGCCCCCCGTCCGATCGCAATCGCAATGCTTCAAGTGTGCCCTCTGATCAATCGCAGCCCGTACCTTCGATCCTCCGATCCTACTCTCCCTCCGATCTATTCTTGACCGTTGATCTGTCCCGCTGATTCAACGGCCCTGCGCCAATCGCTCCATCGAAATCGCATAACTCAATCGCATGCCTTCTTCTATGTGCTCCGATTGTGATCTCCCGACTTAATCCTGGTTGTCCATCCTCCCGCAGATCGGAAGGTTATCACAACTCCCGATCGCAGTCTTGCCTTGGGTACGATCGTGTCACCTCGATTTAATCACGGCCGTCCATCTCCCCGGCCGATCAACGGCTCGGGCGTTAATCGCACCCGCCCCTCGAATCGCAATCGCAAGTCCCATCTCCTGTCTCCGATTGCGATCGCTCGATTCAATCGTAGTCACATTCTCCACGAAAATCCGACGGTCATCGCAACTCCCGATCGCAAAGCCCGGTAGCGCCACCCCGATTGAAATCTTCTGATTTGATCGTGGCCATCCATATGTTTCACGATCCAACGGCCATCGCACGCCCGCCCAATCGCAATCGGAACCTTCAATCGCATCTCCCCTTCTGCACCCCCGATGGCGATTGCCCGATTCAATCCTCACCGTCCATCCCCTTTCTGATCCAATGACTATCGCTCTCTCTGCCCGATCGCAATCGGAAGTTTGTGAGTGTCTCCCCTTTGTGCCCCTCCGATTGCGATTGATCCGATTACATCTCCACCGTCCATTTCCTCCCAGATCTAACGGCTCAGGCTTAATCGCCCTCCGCCTCTGCCGGGTCCCACATCCAAGGCTCCGCTCCCTTGTTTGTTGGTGATTTCCTTTGTTTTTCGCCCAATGTTAATTGTTGGGTTTTTACACTATGTGATCATTTCTCCGCCACTTTCATTGTTTCCACCGTTTCTCCACTGCTCTGCCACCACTCCTCCGGCCTCCGCAACATTTCCTCTGCCACCATTGCCCGGGCCTTGGGACAGGTTATTTCATAGTGCAGGGGTCACAGAGGGGCCAATTTAGTGGCCAAACGAGATAGCAGAGACGGATTAGAAGGGACCGGACCTGTTAATTGAAGATCCAACGCTTAATCCTGCATTCAAAGGACTCAAAACACAGTTTGAAGACTTAAGCACGCAAAGGGTCATATCCGCGTTTTAAATATCAGCAGAGTACATTCTCTCCAGATGTACACCATCCCTATAGGGTTATCCATGCCTCCTCGAGCTCATAAGAAATTAAATACATAGACAGGAGCTTCATTAAATACTGTCTGAGCCACAGTAATGGAGGAATGGAGAAGCCGTGCAGATCTTTCACCCAGTTCATTTATTCAGAAGGCTGACGCACGGCTCAAGGCACCCGAAGGACCCCAAAGATATATCCGAGGTCGATCTCGGCTTGGTGAGAAACTCCCTAGACGTTCTAGTCTGGCCAATCTTGCCGCAGAAATCTATTAAGTGGTATGGAGTATGGGCGTAGACACTTCCGCCCTTCTTGTCTTAATGAGACTCATTTATTTGTTTATCTCATCTCTTTGTTTCTTAGCTTCTCCTATAAGAAATCCCCGAGAACATATTGAAAAATTTGTTGTTGTTGTTGTTGTTGTTCGGTTCATGTTGTTGTACATTAGTGGGATTCGGTTGTATTTGGTCGACAGTCTTGAGGGAGTAGCAGAGTAGTTGTATGTAATAGGCTGGGAGGAGAAAGTCTAGACTGTATTAGCCATTGAGCTTATTGTACATGACTGGTTTTGCATCAATTAATCAAAGCACATTTCACAGGATCCTGGTCTATTACTATTGGTGATGTTTTTCCTAACTCTGTTATTACATTTTCATATTATTTCATGTTATTCTGGTAGGTAACAGAAGTATAACATAGGATTCACCCTTGTTAGGTGCCCTATGTTTCCTGCTCTCCCTACCTTTAATGTTTTCTTCTTCATGTGTATCTAAGAGTAAATTCGTGGAGAGTTTAACCAGTGCAGTGGATGTTATTGCCTGCTAGCTGATGTATGAACTTGGGGGTTTGCTGCTTGGATGTTTCATTGTCAAATTTATCTATGTTTTTCCCTTGGAGTTGCTAAAGCAGACCTGGATTTAAATGACCTCTGGTCCGATCTATAAGTAGCCCCTTTGTCCCTCTTTGAGAGTTGCCTTTAAGTATGTCCAAGCAGGTCTGTAGTTAAATGACCTCTGGCCTAATCTATAGACAGAAATTTGGTTGCTTTCCTTCTTTCACTTTCAGTCCTTAATGTTCCATTCTACCATCTGCCTAAAAGATCCTTTAGTGTAGATGACTTGCCCTTTGAATGCCTTGGCTAGTGGATGCAAGTAATTTCCTTTCATGACTCCATAGCCCAATGGATGGCACTATCTTGACCTATTCTCTTTGCTGAAGCATCCTACTGCTATGTTCCTTTTCTCCCATTACATTCCCAGCCTATGATCTCCTAACCAACCCAGCAGCCAACCAACCAAATTATTTTAAACCCCCCTTCGTGCTTCATAACTAGCCTAACATCTCATCTTGAGCATCAAAGATATATCATTCTTTTCTCTATTAGGAGAGATCCCTCTCCGGGTCCAGGAGGGCTAGATCCTAGGGCCCAAAAGTGGTTCTGATGTTTTCTCATCTTTTGTTCTTGCCAATCTGGCCAAAACATGGGAACCCCAACATAATGGCGACTCCGCTAGGGACTATTGAGTGCATTTCACCTCAAACATTCTTAGGCACTCATAGACCCAAGATCTCTGGTTAGATTGGCGTTCACATTGCTGATGGTGGACAACATCCTACTTCAAATGTTCATAATCATCCACCTGGCGACTCCACACTCCCTGTGATCCAAAGACCTGATGACTCCACTGGTGAAGGACACTGAACTGGTTGAGAAGAGACAATAGCCTTCTTTGCAAAAAACAGATCCAAACATGGACAGGGATACAAAGTATGATGTTTTGTATAATAAAGTATGCAGAATAACATAAATGTTTGGTAAAGTCCTGGAGACGTATATGGCTGATATGAATGCAGATGATGATTATTTAGAACAACCCATGTCTCCTTCAGAGCAAGAACAAACTCAAGACCGAGAAGATGAGAAAGACATGTATGATGCTCAAGAATCTATAGAAGATGAGGAGGTTAGTGATCAGGAACGACCTGATTGCTTACCTGTGTCTTGTGTTATGCTGACCAGAGAATATCAGGACCTATTAGCAAAGGCTGATATGGAAAGTTGCCTTGAGGAAACAGAAGACCGCATAGAAGAGGCAGAATCTGATATGGAAGAAGAGGTTCAAGAAGACATCACGCCTCCAAATCAGCTAATACAAGAGAAAGAGGACTGTTGTTCTTCTGTCCCTGATGAAAGGGAAACCCCTCTTTTGACAGAAGAAGAGATTGATCGGATATTAAACCAGCAGTCCACCCCATAAATCTTCTATAGAACACACGCTCCTGCTCAGTCATTATTTGAGTTTGATGATTCAGATCCAGAAGACTCCTCCGTGGATCGAGACGAAGAAAGACCTGCTGTGCGCCCAGAATGGTTGACTTGGTCGAGTCCGCCTATTTATGACACTGATGGCGAGAGCCACGACAGTATAATAGCAGATGAAAATTCTATGAATCTTCATTCTGCTTCACCACAGATCATTAGTGAGACTGGAAACCAGCAGCGTTTCCTTTCAGAAGATGAGGAGGAAAGCAAAGAAGAGATTTGTGAGCAGGATGAAAGCAAAGAGCCTCCCCTTGAAAAAGAGGAGGTAACGGAAGACATCCCTGCTCATGAACGCACTGATCGTTTCACGGAGCCCAGCACAACAGAGCAGAATAAATCAGAGCTCCAAGAGGACAACACTGACATATACGATGAGTCCTCTAGTTTAGAAGATGAAGGAGACACTCTACTCCAAGAGAGTCTCATTCTCGATCCAGTGGAAAAAGAAGAGATCCTAGCTGAAGCCTGCCTGCTAGATATTTATAGCCAGGAATCTTTTCATGATCCTTATGCACATTTCCTGCATACATTTGAAGAAGGATCAAAGGTCTTGCTCAGCAGCATGTTGCAAGCAGAAACAAAACTTTTCAAGGCTGCTGTTGTTGAACAAAAAGAGTGGGAGCTGCCCTGCCTATCCAGCATGCTCACGGAGTTGAGCAAGAAGGACCAGTCATGGGATCACTTGAAGGACTGGTTGCATTGGAAGACAACGTTTGTAAGCTAGACTGTAAATATTCCAGTTAGAGTAGGGTAGGTAGGAAGCTCAATAAAGCTCAGCCTATGAGCAAGTAGATTAGTTGTTTAAATTTCTGTCTTAGAATGTAGAGAAGAAACCTGCTAGACAGTCTAATCCTAGCAGGTAGTAGTGTAGGTAGAGAAACTATGAGACCAACAGTCTAATCTGGTCTCATGGAGTAATAAGGGTAGAAGCAGAATAGGTTATTTTTCCTGTTTGTAAAAATTGATGATGTAAAAGGGTCTGCAAGTCCAAATGCACCCATGAAGAAAAATGTTAGGACTATAGTGTGGGTAGGTAGTTGTGTGGGAGAATTTTACTGATGATATGTTGTCTTCATATTGTGGCAACTGATCAAGGAAAGAAAGGGATGGTTCAAGCAGCAGGCATCTGGCCTACACCAAGAGATCATTTTCTGAATTCTTGACTTCTTCAAGAAGAAGCCTTCTCCATGTGGAGCCACTGTTAGCCCCCTTATGAAATTTTTGACAAGCAAATAGGGGGCTAAATCATTGTTGAGCCTTCAAGGAATGCATTTCCTCTAAAAACACAATTTCCTTGAAACCTCCATGTGTCTTTTATCCTTTGATGAAATCCCATCTGCTGATTTCCACCATAAAGCCTCTCTGTTACAGAGAAATGCCTAAAGGCCTCCTTTTCCCTCTCATTTCCCCACACTTAGCTCCTACTACCTTTCCCTTTATACTTCATTTCTTATCTCCTAAATCTCCCCAAAATCCCCTTTAAATCCCTCCCCTAACCTTTGTTGGCCTTTTTCCTCCCTTACTCCTCTATCGTTCCCTTCCTTGGCCTCCAAATTCCATTTAAATGGGCCAAAACCCACCTTCCGACCTTCATATAGGCGTAAGCCCCTTTCAAACCACTTCCCCACACATGCCCCGGCGCTGGGACCAAGCGCTTAAGTCCCAAGCGCTAATCGCAATCAGAAGTCGGGCGGGTGCACAAATCCTTTGTAATAGTCGAAACTCCGATGCGATGTATTTATAACGATAAGTTTGGCGATGCGTTCCGCACCGTTGATCTTTCGCGGAGATCTGACGGTGGAGCGCTAATCGCAGCGCCCCGCCCGATCGCAATTGCAACGCTTCAAGTGTGCCCTCCGATCAATCGCAGACCATACCTCCGATCCTCCGATCCTACTCTCCCTCCGATCTATTCTTGACCGTTGATCTGTCCCGCAGATCCAACGGCCCTGCGTCAATCGCTCCATCGCAATCGCATAACTCAATCGCATGCCTTCTTCTTTGTGCTCCGATTGCGATCTCCCGACTTAATCCTGGTCGTCCATCCTCCCGCAGATTGGACGGCCATCGCAACTCCCGATCGCAAGTCTTGCCTTCCGATCCCCGATCATGTCACCTCCCGATTTAATCGCAGTCGTCCATCTCCCAGCCGATCCAACGGCTCAGTGTTAATCGCACCCGCCCCTCCGATCGCAATCGCAAGTCCCATCTCCCTGTCTCCGATTGCGATGCTCCGATTCAATCCCGACCGTCCATTCTCCCCGAAAATCCGACAGTCATCGCAGCTCCCGATCGCAAGTCCTCTCCCGATCCCCCCGATTGAAATCTTCCGATTTGATCACGGCCATCCATATGTTTCACGATCCAACGGCCATCACACACCCGCCCAACCGCAATCAGAACCTTCAATCGCATCTCCCCTTCCGCACCCCCGATTGCGATTGCCCGATTCAATCCTGGCCGTCCATCCCCTTTCTGATCCAACGACTATCGCTCTCCCCGCCCGATCGCAATCGGAAGTTTGTGAGTGCCTCCCTTTTGTGCCCCTTTGATTGCGATTGATCCGATTACATCTCCACCGTCCGTTTCCTCCCAGATATGACGGCTCAGGCTTAATCACCCTCCGCCTCTGCCGGGTCCCACATCCAAGGCTTCGCTCTCTTGTTTGTTGGCGATTTCCTTTGTTTTTCGCCCAATGTTAATTGTTGGGTTTTTACACTATGTGATCATTTCTCCGCCACTTTCATTGTTTCCACCGTTTCTCCACTGCTCCGCCACCACTCCTCCGGCCTCCGCAACATTTCCTCCGCCACCACTGCCCGGGCCTTGGGACAGGTTATTTCATTGTGCAGGGGTCACAGAGGGGCCAATTTAGCAGCCAAACGAGACAGCAGAGACGGATTAGAAGGGACCGGATCTGTTAATTGAAGATCCAACGCTTAATCCTGCATTCAAAGGACTCAAAACACAGTTTGAAGACTTAAGCACGCAAAGGGTCATACCCGCGTTTTAAATATCAGCAGAGTACATTCTCTCCAGATGTACACCATCCCTACAGGGTTCTCCATGCCTCCTCGAGCCCATAAGCAATTAAATACACAGATAGGAGCTTCATTAAAGACTGTTTGAGCCGCAGTAATGGAGGAATGGAGAAGCCGTGCAGATCTTTCACCCAGTTCATTTATTCAGAGGGCTAGCGCACAGCTCCAAGCACCAGAAAGGACCCCAAAGAAATATCCGAGGTCGATCTCGGCCTGACAGAGACTCCCTAGACAGATTACAGAGTACAAGCAATGCCGCAGAAAGCCATTAAGTGGTATGGGCGTGAACACTTCCGCCTTACTGTCTTAATGAGACTCATTTATTTGTTTATCTACTACTGTTTCTTTCGCTTCTCCTATAAGAAATCTCCGAGAACATATTGAAAAGTTTGTTGTTGTTGTTGTTGTTGTTCAGTTGTTCGGCTGTTGCTGTTAGTGGGATTCAGTTCGACTATTAGAACAGTCTTGAGAGGGAGTAGCAGAGTAGTTGTATGTAATAGGCTGGGAGGAGAAGTCTGGACTGTATTAGCCATTGAGCTTATTGTACATCACTGGTTTTGCATCAATTAATCAAAGCACATTTCACAGGGTCCTGGTCTATTACTATTGGTGATGTTTTTCCTAACTCTGTTTATTACATTTTCATACTGTTTCATGTTCTTCTGGTAGGCAACATAAATATAACATAGGATTCACCCTTGCTAGGTGCCCTATGTTTCCTGCTCTCCCTACCTTTAATGTTTTCTGCCTTATGTGTATCTAAGAGTGAATTCATGGGGTTTAACCAGTGCAGTGGATGTTATTAACTGCTGGCTGATGTATGAACTTGGGGGTTTGCTGCTTGGATGTTTCCTTGTCAAATTTATCTATGTTTTTCCCTTGGAGTTGCTAAAGTAGACCTGGAGTTAAATGAGCTCTGGTCTGATCTATAAGCAGCCCCTTTTTCTCTTTGAGCGCTGCCTTAGAGTATGTCCAAGCAGGTCTGGAGTTAAATGACCTCTGGCCTGATCTATAGACAGAAATTTGGTTGCTTTCATTCTTTCACTTTCAGTCCTTAATGTTCCATTCCACCATCTGCCTAAAATATCCTTTAGTGTAGATGACTTGTCCTTTGAATGCCTTGGCTAGTGGATGCAAATAATTTCCTTTCATGACTCCATAGCCCAATGGATGGCACTATCTTGACCTATTCTCTTTGCTGAAGCATCCTACTGTTATGTTCCTTTTCTCCCATTACTTTCCCAGCCTATGATCTCCTAACCAACCCAGCAACCAACCAACCAACCAAATTATTTTAAACCCCCCTTCGTGCTTCATAACTAGCCTAACATCTCATTTTGAGCATCAAAGATATATCATTCTTTGCTCTATTTGGAGAGATCCCTCTCCAGGTCCAGGAGGGCTAGATCCTAGGGCCCAAAAGTGGTTCTGATGTTGTCTCATCTTTTGGTCTTGCCAATCTGGCCAAAACATGGGAACCCCAACAGCGGATATCATTCATTTTTTAACTACTGAGAGCACACCCACTGAATATTCGGTACAACACAAGTAGGAGTTTGTTTCGCGTGCAACCGACTTTACATTGGTTGCTGGTCAACTATACAAGTTGGGTGCGGATGAGGTTTTAAGAAGGTATGTTTTAGAACATGAAAGACAAGACATCTTGGTTGAAGCTCATGGGGGAGTGGCAAGAGGCCACTATGAAGGGAAAGCTACTGCGCAAAAGATCCTATGTGCTGGATTATGGAGGCCCACACTGCACAGTGATCCACATGCATATTTTCGAGCTTGTGATGCAGCCAAAGAACGTGGAAGCCATCATGTAGAGATGAGATGCCATTGCAGCTACATATGGCTCTGCAATATTTTGATAAATGGTCCATATACTTCGTTGGATCTAGTAATCCTCCTGGGAAAAACACTGGCGCATGCAATATCATCACTGCAACAGATTACTTAACCAACTGGGCAGAAGATAAGCCAGTAAAAGATTGTACTATAGACACTGATACGCAATTTATTTTTGAAAATATCTTAATTAGATTTGGATGCCCAAATATATTAATGAGTGATCGAGGTACGCACTTTGTTAATGAAACAATTGAAGCTCTGACAGAGGAATTCTAGATACAACACCAGAAGAGTACTCCGTATCACCCTGAAGAAAATGGTGCAGTAGAAGCCTTTAACAAAATCCTGGAGAATACAATGCAAATCATAATGATTGGAACATGCGCATCCCTTCTGTCGTATGGTCTTATCAGACCACATGCAAGAATTTGACTGGTAAAACACCATTCAAGATGGTTTATGGCTAGAAAGCTATCATGTCGATGGAATATCTCGTCCCAAGCCTACACATCGCAACACTAACTAATATGGTTGAACCAAACATCATGGAGGAACGCCTGTCACAATTGGTTGCATTGAAGGAGGATCAGTTTATTGCCAAATTTCATCAGCAAGTACAGAAGGCGCGTGAAAAACCCTGACACGATAAGCACATTTGGTAGAAGGAATTTAAGGAAGAAGATTTGGTTTTATTGTACGACAGTCAGTTTGCGCACCACCCAGGAAAGTTCAAAAAGCATTGGTTGGGGACATATATGGTGAAGGAGATCATTAATGGAGGTGTGATGCACTTAGCCATGTTGCGTGGTGAGTCTTCCAGGGTACATCAACGAAAGCCGACTGAAGCCGTATGAAGATAACCCTGTGCCTATCAAATGACTATATGACTGGAGAAGCGAAATCCACTTGTCTGTGTGTTGCGCATAGGACATACGCAGGCATGTGCAACACGAGCGTAGAGGTTCTGCGCGGTGGACAAAACTCATTGTTGGCATAGTAACTCTGGGTGAAAAATCGATAGAAGTAGTTGCTATCGATTATGCAAGCTCGACAAATTTTGAATGGTAAAAAATTGATAAGAAAAAGTCTTAAAAACCTTCCAGTAACTAATAAGTTATCATAACTGTATTGTAAACTAAATACTTGCAATTATCTTTGTCATTTCATCCAAAAACTGAATATTTTACTCATATAACATATAATTTAATGGATTTTATCCAAACACTGAATATGTTTTAATCGTTTAACTTATAATCTAATAATTTGAAGTGTTGTTTTCAAATAATAACTCTTTATAGCATAAAAATCTTTGTTGAAATTTTTTAAAACCTCATCAAAATTTTCATAATTTTCAAACCAAAAAATAACGGCGGATTGGTGAACTCCTCTTGAGAACAACGAGAGCACTTTTACAGCGATATCTCTTATACACTGGCGCCCAACTGCTTCCTGCTCCCGACACTGTAGCGCGGCGGAGTTTTCAAAATTGAAATTTAAAATGGAAAGAGAGAGGAGTTAACCCAGGTGGCGGAGATGGCCCACCGTTGGATGGTGTACTTGCTTTAATCCAATGGTGGGCAGTTACTTTCCAGGTGCATTTATGGGCCAATAGACTGATAAATATTGGTTTCCGAGATGTTGCGGTGGTGGTCGGATCGCCCGAAGGGGATGGGGCCCGCGGACGGACGGCTGCAACGTCGCATCACAGGAAAAACGTCAGATTCTCAACCGGAATCTCCATTGGCTGGCCTTAACTTCCATGCCACGCGATGAACTCCATGATGTCAGCAACGATCCCATCAAAATAGTCTAAAAGATTTAATGAAAACAAAACCCAACACAGCCGACTGTACTTCGTACTACTTACGTGCACCCTGCAAAATGTGACGTTACTTAAATGGCACGCTATCTCTCACTTTAACGGCAACTTGCAAGAAGCAACCAAAAAGAGGCTAAGCCATTTTTATTTATTTATCTTGCTGATGGTACTGTCTCGCACGCCACTAAACCCGTTCAAGAAATGAGTTCTGTACTGTAAAATGGCGTCTGTTACCAATTTTTTTAGAAGTCAAACACGGTAATTGGCCCCTTTTGATAACTGGCCCATTGCATATTTACCGGCATTCACTGCCGGAAACCGGCGAAATAATCACGAAATAAATCTCAATAGTTCTGTCGATATTGTGGCTTTTTGGGTGTTTTTTGGAAAGGTTCTTAGCCATTCAGAGACGACCAGAAGGGCCACGAACTCTGAGGCACCCTGAACATAACTGCAAACATCGTCAAAATGTGATGAACCCTCAAAATTTCGTGGGAAGTATCCACAGGAACAGGTGCGTTTTTCAACCCTCCCAATTTTTCTCTATTCTGTTCGTACGACTTATGATTTTCCTACAAAGTCGACCTAGATGACTCGGTGGTTTTTCGGTAGGGGAAAAATTGCGAAAATTTAAATCTAATTAATTGCAGGTCGTTTCCGGGTTTTTGAACTTCTGGGTCGAATCAGAAACCCTCAAAACCCCAGGGTATGGAAAATCTATGTCACTGGCACTTTGATGCATGGGATCATGCCTGGCACCCATTTTTCTGCCTGAAATTTCGCCGGAAAGAGGAAGAAACTATAATATTCATTCCATGGCCGGAAAGTAAGAGGACGCCGACACAACCGGGGCTTCGGTTGCCATTTCGGTGGGAAAATATGCCGTTTTAGCCCGGGTGCGATAACGATATGGAAGCCGTTCCCAAACGGAGAAATCTTTGACGGTTTAATGTGGTCAGTACGGTAGGTTTTGTACAGGACTTTCATTTTAATTCTGCATGAAAATTACTTTATAGAGTCCATGATTAAAATAATTTATAAAGTCTATGATTACGTGATTAATGAGTATTTTTTTGGTTGACAGGATACCTTTTAACTCTTTCTAGCTGGAGTTGAATCAGAATACCCTTTTTGGCTGGAGTCGCAACCGGGCCATGTTTTATTATTAGGCCAGACTGAGATTGGAGATAACGGAATAACTATTTTGTGAAGTTGTTGTAAGAATTGTCAAGTGAAATGCAAAACCATTCACGAAAAATAAACCTAGGATTAAGATATGATAAAACTTCTGCCAGTTTACATCATAACCAAGGCTTAACTAAAACATTATTAATATGATTCTTATGGTGGCTTGTACAATTCGTTTCTTTTTCTGAATTATTGCTATTTAGTCAATATCTGCAATTTTCTTGTCTTGTGGACTAAATTTTTTGTTTGATTTTTTATTAATGAAGCAGTCATTAGAATATCATATGAAAGGGACATAGTAATCTTACTGGGGCAAGCTGAGTGCAGCACTCAAAGCAGCTTTGACATATGATGGTAACATGATGAGTTGGAATGCATATTTTTTTCTGAGTTATTGGTAGTCAATATCTGTAACAGTCCTACCATGTGAAACATTTTTTGTGCTTTGTACCTTCTATATGAAGCCAGTCATCAGAATACTATAGAAAAGACATGGTAAACTTCATGAGGCAAGCTGGTTGCAAGATTCAAGGCATCTTTATCTTACAATATTATCATGATGGGCTTGCAATTCTTATCTTCTTCTGACTTATTAGGCAAGCTGTTGGAGGTTTCAAATCATCTTTTTTTTCTTTCAAATTTTATAATGGTACCATGATGGGTTGCAAATTTGCCTTTCATATCTCCTCCTGAATTATTGGCTATGTAGTCAATATCTGCAACTATCATGCTTTGTTGAGAAAGGACAGAGGAATCTTCATGGGCAAGCTGGTTGCAGGACACAAAGCAGCTTCATCTTTATGATAATACATTGATGGGTTGGCATGCATATCTTTATCTGCAACAACTTTCATGACCTCCCCATTGACATTTATTCTGCTTGTTTTTTAATGTGTGGACCCGGTATTAACTGTAGTAGTTGTTTATATGGTCACTACAATGAACTATAATTACAATACCGTGTATGTCGGCCTAGTCTGTTTGTAACTGTTCAACAATTCAACTGCACTGACATCAATCGCAGTATCTGCGACGGCAAGAAAGGTGCCAAATAATTTTTTAGGATTGTTAAGTCACGTCAAATGTGTGAAATGCTCCACAAGTCTCTAATCGTGCACGTCGCTTGAAGGTGCGCCATTGGATCCCACGGCCGGCGGCCGCTAAAGAATCGCTCTGGCCCTTCCAAGTTCCCACCAGGAACCTTCAATATACATTCATTGAAGTCTTGCTAAAAGATTTTTCGCATTTACAACAAATGCGGAGTGCCAGCGTAAAGTTTGACCTCGAGCGCCTGGATCAATGAGAACTCCGTGGACGCTTAAAATTCGCTCATTCCTTTCCTACCAGGTTCCCACAGTCCTATTGTATTTTGGATATACGTTAATCGAAGGCTCTACCCACTGTTTTCTCTATTGACATTTATCGAAGGCTCCACCCACTGTTTTCTCTATTGACATTTATCGAAAGCTAGAGGACAGGGCAAGAATTTCAAATCAATGCTATCCGTCAAATTTGATATTTAGAATCAAATTGTATATCAAGACTATTGACAACGGATACGCTGGAGTTTTGGTCGTATTTGACTGCTAAATTGCCTCCTAACGAACAGTTCACCCGTAAACTTCCAGCCCTGCTCACGGAATTTTCCGTAAACTTCCAGCCCTGCTCACGGAATTTTCTTTGGCATCAAACTTAAATGCGAAAGAATGCTAGCGTCAAAAAAGTTTTAGAGCAAAAGCCAATCTCTTAATAATTTTTGGAAGCAAAGCAAAGTCAGTGCAGCCACGGTGAACAAATCTTCCCCCAAATACTGCTAGAATTACCAGAGATATTGAAGGGGAAAGCGAGAATCATTTCTTCTGGAGACATTTGTCTATAATGTTGTCCTTCCCAAGAGTCAGTGAAGGAAATCACATCCTTCACAAGTTCGATGGATTTAATTGCAAGAAGTTAAGCAGTAGATTGGATGCCCTGCTCGCAGACCTTATTCAAACAGTTCAGCCGCTCTATATGTCGAATCTAAAAGCACCCAAAAATGAGCAAAATCCGACCTATGAGCGATTCCTGAGCATCCTCATGCATGGTGTTGAATTGGTTAAAAACTGTGAGAAAATCAGCTGTTATAACATTTATCAGAACCTCAGATATGCTTCTAAAATCCACCAATTGGAGAAGGAGATATTCGACTTCGTTCAATACCAGATGCCTGTCCAATCGTTCGTTGATATTAGGAATCTGATAACTGAGTTGAAGAGTCTTCGACATCTGTACGAGTCGCGGTCGGTGGATGAGAGAAAGGTGAATGAAACAATTGTGCCCAACCTCACCAATGATCCCCTTGAGAACGCCACGATGCTTCAACAAATGGGTCCAGATAATGTTTTTGATGCAGCTTTTGATGAAGCTCCTCCTTGTAGATATAATGGTTCTTTAAAGACTGATTTTGTAGTGGGTTTGGAGAAAAATATTTGGGATTTGAAGCAGATTCTGCTCCAAAGAGAGGTGTCCGTTGTTGGAGTACATGGTATGGGTGGCGTCGGCAAAACAACTATGGCGCTGGCCCTCTGTAACGATCGAGACATTAAAGGTGATTTGGATTTCATTTATTCAAACTATTTTGTCTTTCAGCAGTTTGTTTGATCTCTATTTTAAGGGTGGGTTGCTTAAAGGCCCAATTTCTAGTTCATCTTTTGTTTTCTCGTTTTCTTTTATAAACCGGTCTTAAGATATGCACCTCCAGGTTGTGAAGCTGTTTGATACATATGTCTAATTTTAGCATTTCATAGTTCGGTTATTTTTTTGAATTTTAAATATGGATCCTCAAGTCTTGCAACCTACGTTGAATTTCCACGACCTTGGGTCTAGGTTAGAATCTTAAGTCACTTGACGCTACCAAACCAATAATCTTAACCACTAAACTACTTTACACAGTGGATATATAAATCAGTAAATCACATATGCACAAATATACACGACTTTAAAATTTTTCAACCCAACTTCTTTATATTAATAACAGATAATACAACAATCTAGGGCTCTCGTACCAAGGATAATGGCCCTCATACATCCACTAGTACAAGTTAAGATACTCTGACCATCTGGTCGGAGCATCTAACATCTCCTCTCGGTCGTACCTTGTACCTGCCCGGTCCTTAGCTCTAGATCTGTAGCTCCTGCCTCTGTCAATGCTCCAAGTCCATCTAGCCACTGAATCTCGGCTATCTAATCTGCTCTCTAGTTGTCCCTTCGTCCATCAAGGGCACAACACATCGAGACTCCTGTCGAGTTGTTCACAGCTCCATTTGTGAACAACTCTCAATCTTCCCATTGCTGCTCCTCAGCTACTCAGGGACTTTAGCCCACTATGGTCTTCCTATGCTGCAACGATGAAGACCAACATAGGGCTCGGAGGGCTGCCAACTATCGCTATGAGATGTCCATCTCCTACAATGAACATGGGCTAGGAGGACTACCCATCATCTGCTGCAGAAGTCCTTCTCTGAAAGGAGGGCTACACAATCCCGCTCCTGGTTGATCAGACCCTTGAGCTCCAACAACTGCCAGGCTAGCAGTCACCTTCATCCATCAAGGTGCTGCACTTTGGCTCCAACATGGACACTATCACACTGTCCTCCAGCAGACCATAAGTGTCCAATCTCGTCCATACTCTGTCCTCTCTCACATTGCCCTCCAACAAACCACGAGAGACCAAGTCCACGCTGTAGCAACTGCTCCTAGTTAGGGCATCCCCACACTTGGGAGACCCTTACACATGGTTGCCCACAGAGTCCACCAATCCGCCCTTTGCCCTAGAACAGAGAGCTATTGTGCAAATCTAGGCACCACAATATGTCCTCACCTTGGACACCATCAATTCGTCAATCATCAAGTGAACATCTACAACACTCCTTGCTGCCGCCATCTTACTTTCCAATCTGATGTGCGTGTTGTCACATTGGCTGCTCGGTAAGCTTTTCAACAGTCCACGTGGACACCTCCAAACAACTGCTAAGGTTTCTTCATGCTGCCCATCATCTGATCCAACTAATTATCCAACATGGATTGCCAAGTGCGCCCACCTTCTGTTGTACAAGGTCCTTTATGACAACAAGTCTAGGGCACCTTGTCACCTTAACACCTCACAAAGATGACAAGCACATGATCCAAACACCAACCCACAAATCAAGGACCCAACACACCTCCACAAGATACTACTGTAATATTGTTTGCACTGTTGTTCATTGCAATCCTGGTTAGGGCACGTATTGCAGCCCTAGTTTCACCACACAGTTAGCAAACAAGCCCTTCTAGGGTTGCGGTCCACCTTGGAGGGGTTCCTCCCATGCCACGCTACCTCCTTAGGTTGTTGTCCACCCTTGACAACCATCCAATTTTGCCTACCTGTGTGCTATGGCCTGCGGCCTTAGTTATCTTGTTGCTTCCAACCCTTCAAAGTGTACCTAAGCAGTCACCAATTTGCAGCGTAATGCGTTCCTTGAACTCGGCCTAGATGCTTGTCCTTTTGGCCCTTGAAACAACAAGTGACTAGCCCTTAAACAGCTACACACAACCCTTAAAACAATTTGTTGTACCCTCAGCAAACTCGACCTCTTCCATGTTGTCCTTTAGCCACCTTTACTAATTGTTCTTGACCTTCTCTTGCGCAGTCCACTAGCCCAACAAATTGGTTCTTAGACAACCCTATTCAGACTTTTTTTGACCCTCGAAATAGTCCTCGTACAAGTCCACATTTACCCATCACTTTTGCCTTCAAACAAACTCTCCTCATGCTGATCCTCGACCTCCAATCCAAACTTGTCCCACGCTATCTTCACCCTCTCTTGTTGCGACTAGGGCATCCAAAATTCAGAGCTTGATGGAGGATATGTTGCCCACTTAATGGATGCCTAATGAGGCTCCTCCTCATCATTATTTAAATCCTTCTATGGGTAAAACGTCAAGCCCTTTTGGGGGCACCTTTAGGCTAGTTGACCTACAACTTTGACATTAATGCCCATGCATTATTACCCTTATAACTTCGAAAATTCAGAACTCCTCAACGACAACTCGGATTTGGACGATTTTTGATGCGTTGGAATCGTATCGTCGAGCACTATCATCCTCATCCATCACACGTCATATCTCCATCATGGTTTTGGCCCAAACATCGATGGGTGAAAAACCCCCAAGCTTGGTTCTGAAGCCCGCAAGCCCATTTGTGGGATTTTGACCTCCAACCCTCGAGAACCAGGGCTTGGAGTACCTCCCAAGATACACAAAAATCAACAACCTAGAGTTCGATGTCATATATCTATAAGTTTAAATGGTTTAGATGCGTTTGTGCTTAGTGTCCATGTTGGTACTGTGAACGTTTCAAAACAGAAACCCTACTGCAGTGTATCGATCTACTTCACCTACTTGTTTGATTAATTAACAAGTTATTAATCTGAATATTTAGAAAAACACTAAAGAAAATACAAACTGCAGTCTACACATCTATAGATCATTTATTGAACAACACGCACAGGTGACAAAATTACGCAGATTTTTCAGACAAATGTCCTTGGAAAAACCCAATGCGGGAAAACCGGTGCAACAGCTCTAGAGGGTTTTATTATTATGCAGAATCTGAATACAGTTATATAGACACTAGAAAATGGTCTACCTTATAGAGAAATTACACGACAGTTGTACCTTTCACTCAGAGACAGAAAATATGGCTGAATCACACCCTCAATCGGGATTTACAGATAACGAGCCCTTTCTGGCCCACTGGAACCCTTAGCACTATCTCTGCAGCCTCTGCGTTAGCCCTCTATGGCCAGCGTCCCCATTGCGCCACCTTGACTGGTACTGCGTTGCCTCTGCACTGCCCTGGCTGGCGCTGCGTTGCGCTAGCTGGGCCTGCGTCACCCTGACTAAGCTTATGCAGCCTTTGCGCAGTCCTCTGCGTGGTGCTAGCTGAACTGCGTCCTCCTGGCTCGTTCTGCGTTGTCTGGCACAAGCTTCCTCTCTGCGGTTGTATTCTCGGCCTCAGATCAGATCATCCCTTGCCGATCTCTGCCCCTCACTGTACTGCAAACTCACTTCGAATTCTTCAACAAACCTGCCCCATAAATTCGACTTAGCTTTAGTGCTCTGCTTGTGTGTTTGTTTCCTCCAGTTGACCCCAAGCCCTTCTCTTATACTTTTCTCGTTGGGAAACCAACGATCGTGATCTAATCTCTAATCGACGGCTCAGATTAAAAGACTGCTGATCCACGACACTTAGAACATTTCATCACATGTGTAAGTTAATTCACTTTAATTTTTCTAATCCCCTAACTTAGACTTAGGTTCCTCGTTAAAAAAATTAATTATTTGAATATCTCATACACTAGATGACATTTCTCCAAACACTTTTTGGGTCTTGGAGATCTCATGTGTCTTAGCCCCTCCACAAAATTTCGGAGCTAGAGCACACCCGATGCTACCCCAAAATCTCAACACTCCCTCTTAGCGAGGAGTGTGCTCTAGCAATACTTTCACACTAAAGCATTGCCCTGATCTTGACATCAGTCTCTGCGCTACTGATGCTTGGCTTGCTGCCCTCCATCCACTGCGCTGCTGCCACTATACTGCTGCCCATGTCTCTGTCACAGACACTGCAACATTTGTACTATAACTCCCTCTCAAATTGCTGCATCGTGCTACCAACTGCTGCACTGCAACTCAGTTGCTGAGAAGTAAGCAACTGAAGGACCCCTGCCCAATAACTGATAGACAAGTCAGTCGGGCTGCACCTCATCATTGAAGCTCCCTCGACTGTTGCGTTGTGCTGTCTCTTTGAAGTCACTGCGCTATTGTTGCTCTGCACTGTGTAAGCACTGCCCCTCTACGCTGTTGAAGTCCTATCAGCCTCTACGCTGCTGCTTCTACGTTGTTGCTGCCTCTGCACTGCGTTGCTCCCATCTGCAGCGTCCCAGCTCTGCCCTCTGCTTCATTGTGATCTTCTGCACCCACTGCTCCAGTCATCCCGCTTCTGTCTTAAGGCTCTCGTAGCATGTATGTGATCCAATATTCTGGGCACCTCAAGGATCCTGCCTCCCATCTGTAGCTTCTCTACAGATCAATGTCGCCCCACCTATTCTCTCGAGGCGCATGAGCGCTCATAGCCACATCATCCTCACTACCATTGTCGTCTTTAGCTGTTGCTCCCTTGGAATCAGAAGATCCCTTGTCCTTCTTCTTAGGACAAGTGTTGGTGAAGTATCCAAGTTCGCCACAATTAAAGCATCGGACCTTTGATAGATCCCTCTTCTTCTTCCGTTGCTGCCGTCGTTCCTTTGATGCAAGAGCTGCGTCCACTTCCTCCTCCTTCACTTTGCTACTTCTGGTGCTGAATTCGTTCTTGGTCCCGCCGGATTTCCTCCTGTCGAAGGATGGCCCACATGTCACCCCAATTGGGGAGTTGTGCTCTGCCCAAAATGCTTTGGATAAAGGTTTCCCACTCATCAATGACAACATTCAGGGCTGTACTTACTAAGAGTCCTTCATCCGGAGTTGACCCCATGGAAATTAGCTGTTCCCAGATAGTCTACAACCTGGAAAGGAATGGATCAATCTGTTCCCCTTTGTGCATCTGGAACATCCTCATCTGGTCTCCAGAAGCATCTTATGTTGGACGAAGCTCCCCTGATACAGCGTGGTCAAAGCTGTCCACACCTCATTTGTCGTCTTCTTAGCAATGTGTGGGACCACGTGATCCTTCACCTCATCCATGGTCAAGCGCTTTGCCCGCGCCTAATTCTCATTAAACTTCTTCCAGATCACGAAGTTGAACACACCGTCCAAACTATCCTCATCACGCAGTCTGTACAGGGCCATCTAGCTCAAATTTGTCAAAACAGGTACTCCTCTCCCTCTTCCTGCTACAACACTCAACAGGATACTGGATTTGGGTTTCTTGGCGATAGAAACCCTCTATAGTAGCTGCTCCCTCTGACAACTGATTTCCCTCTCGGAAATCCTCTACCAAATCACCTAAATCATTCCTCTATGATCACCCTCCTGATCGAATCTCAGATCTGTTTGGCACAAATCTGCTGAGTGACTGTTCTCCTCTCGCTTTTGTCACCTTTGCTAGGCACTGTTCTGCACCGACAGAACCTGTGCCACACCAGCAACTTCTAAAGATCAAAAGCCCCACTTCTAGAGTTTGGCAAACTGCACAGCAATTCTTCCACACGGACTGCGTCCCTTTGGCTGGCCTTTGCGTGAGCAAACTGGCTCAGCGCAGGTTGCTCTTGCGTCACTCTGGAAAGCTCTACGTCACTCAGACGTCTTTGCATCAGCCTCTGCGTGGCCTCTGCGTTAGCCTGGCTGGGATGCGTCCCTCCTAGTGCTGCGCTGCCCTCTTCTGGATCTTTTCTGTTTCAACTGCCCTTCCTGCAGCGATTTATCTTCAACTGCTCTGCTGGTGGATTAGCTTGATCTGCAATGCTCTGATACCATGTGAAAGTTTCAAAACAGAAACCCTATTGCAGTGTCTCGATCTACTTCACCTACTTGTTTGATTAGTTAATAACTTATTAACTAATCAAACAAGTAGGTGAAGTAGATCGAGACACTGCAATAGGGTTTCTGTTTTGAAACTTTCACACGTACACCCATTACATTGTCCATACTCAGTGTACACTAATATTAAGGCACACATGAGTTGATTGATCAACCCCACTCCCAACCGAGCTGTAGAGTGCTATGTGCACCACCTTTTCTTGGTGCTTGTAAAGGGGGTGCAGTTGTCATGGGATGCCATCACTGCATCAAATAAACCCTTCCCCTACCCACTATTGTAAGTAGTCCATGAAATCTAGCTGTACGTATTACTTTCAAAAATCTCCTTTCACAATATTTTAAGACAGTCAACTAAGCAGAACAATGAATGGCAATAGAGTCCAAAATGGAGAATTTACGACCTTCATATATCATTTCTGCGGAAAATTTTCAAACATTTTGGTAAATCCTTTTGGCACAGAAAGTGGAATGTGACCATCACAATTATATGTGTAATGCTCCAGACAGATTTGTGGTAGCATCCAGGATGTCGGAAGGACAGTTTACCTGTGATGTAACATAAATATACCAAAGCCCTTGTGACCAAGTTCAGACCTCCTTACCAAATGAGCATCTTGAAAAATCATGGTCAATATCTTATGAATTCCCACATTACCTTCAATTTCAATTTGTCAATATTGCTTTATGAAACCTTTAGTTAGGAACAGTAAACCAGGAAAGAAGCCTCATTTTAAAGAAAACCTGGACATCCAAAATAGCCTGCACTATATTTTGCCATTTATTTCATCATTGAGATTCTCTGCTGAGCCTAGTTACAAGACACGGCCAAGTCATACAGGTATACCGTATTACCAATCTCAACTTGTCTGAAACCAGAAATGATCCAACTCAAACTGGCAACTGAATGTCTTGGTCAAATTGGTGAAACTTGCTATAACTCTTGGCAAGTTTGACTGCGATTCGGCAGATTCTTGCAACAAAATCTTCCCAAAAAAAAAGAAAAGTTTCTGAAGCAACACCTAAAGCTGAGTTTTGTGCCAAGTATTTCCCATGTTTTTGAAGCAATACCTAAAGCTGAGTTTTAAGCTTCATTTGGTAGGAGCTTTGGTAATCGTCTAATTGCAGGACTTTTTTATCTAGTGTATTGTGATATGTGCTTTATAACTCCAGTCGTTTCTGAGTCTTGTGACTTTCATTCCATCTTTTTTTAAGCTTCGTTTGATAGGAGGTTTGGCGATCGTTTTATTGCACTACTTTTTTTATCTATTGTATTGTGATAAGTGCTTTATAACTCCAGCGCTGATCGCACCCAAATTCTGGGACAAGAGGGTCAACAATTCGAATCTCAGTCTTCTCTTCTCCATTAAAGGCTTCACAAACATTCATAAATGCGGGTTTGTCACTTCCTAGTGGCCCATTGGGTTTCAGGGTACAATTTATTGGCCGCTTTGGGTACCCATAACCCTTCAGAGCAGTTATCTGTTAGCTTTGTAGGATAATGACAGAAGAATCCAGTAAAATAGATTTTTAACGGAAGTTAACATGATTTTTGGTTCTAGTAAGGTCTCTTTAGGTTTTTTATTTATTTATTTTTAACAAAAATAACCCGATTATTGCTGATGTTTACAAACTATGCTGTAGCTTGGGCTAATGTCAATAGTTTAATGTTGTCTCAAAGCAGCTTGGGCTGATGTCAATAGTTTAATGTTGCCTGATTTTATGGGATGAGAAGTTTATGAACATTGGACTCTAATGACAGCCAGCTTGATTTTGGTTTCCATCTCCATAGTTTCTGGCTAGCATGGAGCTCAGAACATAGAAAAATTATGCTGTAGTTTCTTGATGTCAAGTTCTTGAGTGTTTTTTCTGATATAATGAAAACTAACGAACTTTTTCTTGTTCAGATAACAAAATTTCTATCTAAGCAATTCTCTTTATGTATGCCAGGTGCCTTCAGGAACAATATCATTTTCATCACGGTCTCACAGTCCCCAAACCTGATGGGAATTTTAGAGACTATGTGGCAGATGATATTTCCAAGGAAGAAACCTGATTTTCAGAATGTCGAGGATGCACATAGACAGTTGCAGCAGCAGCTGCTGAGGCAAGCCAAGCCAGTTCTGGTTGTACTGGATGATGTCTGGTCTAGGGCAAGTTTGGAAAAGTTGTTATTTGAAGGGCAAGGTTACAAAACTCTTGTGACAACTCGAGATCGTTGTACCATCCCCACAGCAACCTCTACCCAGCTTTATGAATTGCCATTGCTGGATGATGCTGATGCTCTGTCCCTTTTCTGCTTTTGGGCTTTTGAACAGAGATCCATGCCAAGTAATGCAGATGAACATTTAGTCAAGCAGGTATGCCTCTTACAATACTGAATGCTTTTCATATGAAATTTATTATTGTCCTAAGCTTGGTGTGCATTTGGTTGAGTTTAGTGATTGCTCTATTAGCGATCACTCTAAATTGTCCCAAATCACAAGCTATTTTACTAATTGAATTTTCATTGAATTTTGTTTCACATAAAGGTTTCCTCTATTGTTAACAATGGAGATAGTGTTTAAATAAGAGAAAATCTAGACATACAATGTTACCAGAATTGAACCGGTCATTGAACTGGTCAACTAACTGAAAAAAGTGGTCAACCAAAAAATTCATGCAATGTCTCTGAACCAAAGATGTGTCAACAAAGTGGCTCAGATGGGCTCATAGAGGATTCGGTGCTTCTGATTAAATGCTAGTTCTATACCTTCATACATGATGAAATCCAATGAAAATGTTGCAACCCTCCCCCTCACCCCCCTCCCAAATTCTGAAATCCTAGAAACTGTCAAGTCTGCTGGATTTTGAGTGGGATCCAAAATTTTACTTCATCCATATGAAATCCAATGAGGTTGGAATCAGTATCAAACATCCTTAGATGTATAATGGTAATGTTAAAAATTTAAGTAAAATGATGCTTTTACTTAGAATTAAACATCACCATTAATAACATAGCATTAGCAGGGCCCTATGGCTGAATATTAGGCTGCCACACTCATGAATTATTGTCTTAAAAAAGAAATTGTTCGGGGGGTCCTTGGTTGCATTGTACAAAACCAATCAGTTTCAAATAGAACTGGCCGGTTTGGTATTGAACTGGTTGATTCTGTACAAGAACCGACCTGTTAGGTACTGAACCTGCCATATCCAGTTCTGTGGTTGGAATGGTTAGGCAGCAAAACGGTTCAACCGGCTGGTTTCACAGGTTCCGATAACGTTGGGTCATATAGTCATTAGTCCTTTAATATAATCATTTTTCCACATAAAGCTTTACATTCTTCATAAGCAATAAAACAAAACACGTGAATGAACTGAAATTTTTTTTAGGCAAGAGATTCATAGCTTCAACAACAAAAATGTGTTCGATAAGTTTTCCACCTATAGAATTTACACTTATTGTTTATACGTATGTATCACAGGTGCAAGCAGAATGTAAAGGTATGCCACTTGCTCTGAAGGTGATTGGCAGCTCTTTGCATGGTGAGCCTCGCCCAGCGTGGGAAAGTGCCAAGAAGAAGCTTTCAAATGGGGAATCGATATCAGATTATCACAAAGAAAGGCTTCTTAGATGCTTGGAGACTAGTATTGATGTCCTGGATGAGGAGGCACGAGAATGCTTCTTAGACTTGGGGTCATTTCCAGAGGATCAAAAAACCTCGGCAGATGCATTACTGGACATTTGGGTTTATGTGCGAAAGATTGAGTGGCAAGATGCTTTTGTCATATTATTAGAACTTGCTAGCAGAAATCTTTTGAATTTAACAAGCAAACTCAGGTGAGTGCCTTCTGTTTTATTTTCTGGTGCTCAAGCTCTTTGATCTTGGCTTCCTCTGTCTTATAATATATATTGTATTGTCATGTTAATTGGGCCTAGTAGGAGTCAAGCGATCAATTATGGAAGTGCTTCTGAGCTGTACTTTTCTCAGCATGATGTAATGCGAGACTTGGCCCTATATTTGGCATCTCGAGACAATATGGTTCGTAGGAAGAGGATGCTAATGCCTAGAAAGGAGGACAGTTTGCCAGCAAAATGGAAGCTGCTCAAGGATCAAGCGTTTGATGCCCAAATTGTTTCCCTTCACACAGGTGGGTGATTTTGGCAGTTTAAAGTGTATATTATGTATTGGGAATTGCTGCTTTTTTCTCTGGTCCTAACTAGTATGTAAAATCAATACGATATAGACAGATTGTCATGGAGCAGGCCTAGAAACCAGAGAGCCTTGTTAAGGATTCTTAAGGTTCTCGTTATTGACAAATGGTTATTTTGGAAGCATTCTTGCTATCCAATCAACTAACTCTTAAAATTTATGCTAGTAATTTTTCCCTAAATTATATATGATCTAGTTAGTGATGAATCTGGGATTATTTTTTTCTCTTCTTTTCTCTTTACACAAAACTCTCTAATTTTGCAACGTAGGATTGCTAAGAAATAAACTTCAGAGAAAGCTATATATTTTTGTGGAACATATATAGTATTACGTTGGTTCTCATGATCTTATATATAGTATTAGGTTTGTTTTCACGATTTCTGTGAATGTCACGGGTGAATTTTATCCTACACTCCATAGGTTATCGATATGTGATCTGGATGAACTCCCAATTTCTATGTTTTGGTCATTTTGATGTCAAAAGATCTTAGAAAAGAAATGCAGTGGTTTCATAGAAAAGAAATGCAGTGGTTTCATAGTGTGTTCAACTGCTACAATGTTCTAATGGAACTTTGCATTTGTGGTTTACCTATGCAGGTGCCATGGAGAAGGATCAGTGGTGTGACATCAATTTTTGTCAAGCAGAGGCTTTAGTTTTACTCTTTTCTGGAAGCAAATACTTTCTTCCAACTTTTTTGAGTTCTATGAAAAAACTGAAGGTCCTAATAGTATTCAATTATGGGTCCAAGAGAGCCACAGTGAACGGTCTACCGGCCTTATCTTCACTTACTCAGCTTAAGACGATTCGCTTGGAGAAGCTGCATGTGCCCCCACTTCAAGAGCACAGTAAAGTCTTGCAGAACTTAGAGAAGCTATCTTTGAGCTTATGTGAAGGGCTTGGAAACTTGTCTGGGTTCAACAACACCCAGTCGAGCATTAAGCTTCCAATAATGCTAGATGTTAACCTGGACCACTGCTGTGATTTGGAGGAGTTGCCCCCTGGTATTTGTGACACGTCTTCAGTTGTGAATTGGACTATTACTAACTGTCATCTCCTTCGAAAGTTACCTGATGACTTGGGAAAGCTCACCACTTTAAGAATGTTAAGGTTATCCGCATGTCTAGGCCTAAAAGAGCTTCCACAGTCTATTGGAAAACTTGGAAAGCTGGAGTATCTGGACATTTCGCTATGTGAGTGCTTAAAAGAACTTCCTGAGGAAATGGGACAACTAAGGAATCTCGAGGAGCTTGACATGAGAGAGTGTTCCCGGTTGAGGAAGTTGCCTAAATCAGTTGGAGGTATGAAATCTCTAAAGCTCGTTATTTGCGATGAGAAGATTGCACAGCAGTGGAAACGTGTCAAGAACTCTGCCATAATGGAACTTAGAGTTGAAGTTGCGGAAGCGCACTTCAGCTTGGATTGGCTCGATGGTTGACATTCTACGTAAACAGGTAAGAGATCAAAATAAGCTTTTATTTTCATGTTCACAAAACATCGTTTTCATGTGGCGCTGACAGGGTAGTTTGTTTCATTCTCATTAACCTGCGATGCCGTGTGTATAGCAAAATATATTAAAGTAACCAAAGGCAATTCTCTTCAATAACCATTGATAATAACAAATTGAATTGCCCCGGGAAGCTAATAACATAAAATTTTATTCACACACCATCGCAAGGTTGTAATTTTGTTTCTCAGAAGTACTATCTTTTATTTTCCTTAATATTATATCAAATGTCTTTCTATATATAATCAATGTCATAGACTGCATCACTAAACCACTTTTTAATGTTCATAGTGAAATTTCATTGTTTATTTGAATTAATCTTACTCTATAATCAATGTCATAAATTGCATGACGAAATCTCATTTTATAATGTTTGCAGGGAAATCTCAATGTTTATTTGAATTTTATTTTTCTGCCAAAATGTTTGCCGAATTTTTGCATCAAACTGATTTTTTTTCCCACACTTTGCAGCTCCCATTCATGTTGTGGAGAGATTATCAGCTTCCTACCCATTCTTCACTGGATTGTAGGTTCAGGTAATTAGAAAAGGCAGCAGCAAAGTCAACAGTTGATTGACTTTGCTGCTGTCCTGTCTAATTACCTGAACCTACAATCCAGTTAAGAATGGCTCGATACATTCTTATAATTGCAAAAATGCAATTCCTAAGCAGCTTCTAGTAATTTCTATTTGGAAATGGGTGTAACTATGCATTTACCATCGCCCCCTTCATGCTGGGCGATTGGCCTATGTGACCAAAGGGTGGGCAGGTAGGAATCATTCACAAGCAAAACCATCACCTATTTACAGTTCCACCTTGTCCTCGTGCATAGTTTCATCCATTCCCAAGAAGCCATCATTAGGTATGGCATAGTGTGACTCCTCCATTCCTGGAATATGGGCACATTGGGTTGCCACGTCCGTGGTTTCACTAAGGTCACTTGTTGATAGTAAGTAGTGAGTGCCTGGTGATGGACAAAGTAATCAATGTTTTGTATGTTAATGTGTATAATGTTGAATTTAAAATAATTTTAAATTTTATGGTGTACAATCCAAATGCTCTGTACGAGGGGGGTTTACACTGTTAGATTTAAAATTACTTTAAATCTAGTAATGCACACTTCAACATTCAGAACATTGAATACTCTATAAACAGGTACTTATTTGATTATGTGTCAATGGTGGAAAGGTGGAATTATGCATGGGCAAAACAATCACCTATTCACAGTTCTAACCTGACCTGTGCATGGTCGCACCTATTTCCAGAGAGAAATCATTAGAAGTGTATCAATGTTAGCCATTCTGGGTTGGAAGAGATAATCTGTTCTATTCATGAAGGGGAGAGATTTACGACATGCAGGATTTGTTCGACTTGCGACATGTTATTCAAAGGGTGTGTAGTGTGACTACGAGAAAACAAGCTTGGAGTGCAGGATGATGAGTGTTTAACTCATTTTCGAATGGTGTGTGGTGTGACGAGGCAACCACGTACGTTGGAGTGGACGTCTCAAAGTCTTTGATTGCTGCACACTCTCTGGCGATTATGATGCATTGCTTTCTTTGCACCATTCAAGACTCTCTTTAAATTTCATATTTAAGTGAGACTCTGTTTAAATTTCATATTCAAGTGTTTTAATTGTTTTAGTGCTGTCCTTTATTTTTATAAGGAATTAACATAAATCTCAAACATATTTTAATATATTTGAGTAATTATTAAATATCAGTATTTATAAAACTGCTATTTATGTTGAATATTTGAATATATATTATATTAATGGATTAGATTAATAGTTAAATATGAGTATTTTTGTTTTTTTTATACATTATTAACCTAAATATTGAATATTTGGATTTATATTATATTAGTTGATTAGATTAATTGTTAAATATGGTTTTTTTTTTTTTTTTTTTGATATTTTGGTTAAAAGGTTAAAAGTTGTGTAGGAAAAGTTATGTTTAGTAAACTAGTGTGATTCATTTTCAAATTTAAATCGAAATTTTGATATTTTCAATTTTATATGAATTTAGATGGAAATTTTGATATATGTTGGTGTTAAAATATTGTATTGAAAATTATAAATTTGCTTTATTGTAAATGTAGGTTGGTGTAAAGTGTTAAATTAATTTAGTCGATTATGATTGGAAATATGTTAAACAAATGATTAACCTAAATGTTTGAATATTTGAATATATATTATATTAATTGTTAAATATGGGTATTTAATTTTTTTAAATATTTTGGTTAAAAGTTGTGTACGAAAAGTTATGTTTAGTATGCTAGTATGATTTATTTTCTAATTTAAATGGAAATTTTGATATTTTCAATTTTATATTGTATTTTCAATTAATTGTTCTTGTATATGTTTTTCGACCGTATGGTACAAATTATTTCACTTTATTTTGTAAGGTCAGATTCGGTCCCCATATGGCCTAGCCTCCAAGGGACGAGATAACAAGTGGTTGTCCCCACTTGCCCGAATCTCAGCTTTTAAGTACAATTTTATTGTTTATGGCAGGCATCTTACATGATGTCCTAGCCAAGGATAGATTCTCTTTGTTTCAAGTTTCCGGTAAAAGTTGTCACCGAATGACCTACTAGGATATTATAAATACTATCTTTGTAAGATCATTTGGCATTCGTAAAATTTCAAAAGTCTTAGGCTGTCAATCAATTTAAAGTATCATTCACCCTAGGGAGTGTAAAATATTCAATGTAGGTTGGTGACGATGCTCACTCCTAGCTTGAAGCAGCTCTAATGACCAGTTCTTTAATGAATTCCAATGCAGTAGACCAAAGTTGGTGACCCACTTGGTTTTTCACCCAAGAAATTCCAAGGTACTCTTCTTACCTTTGGCCCCCAAAGCTACAATGGAATTATAGGAAGGTAAAGAAAATTTTTTTCACTGATAGGAATTTGGTCACATCCCTTATCTCCCCTTATCAAAAAGTTCCTATCTACTACATTATCCAGCATGTACTCAAGATCACTATTTCGTAATTAGAATATCACAATATCATAAGTTCTCACAAAAATACATGGAATGCCATTACGACACTCATCTAACAATGGGGAGCTCAAAACCTAGAAAGCTCCTCGTCCCCTTAATAATAATGTGTTTAATTTAGTCATTTAGGTGAGGATTAGGTGTGAATCTTGTTTTCACATACAAAAATAATTAATTGTTTAATTCCATAAATTTGATTATTCACCAAAATACATGTCATATCCACTATTTGTCTCTCCTACAAATTCCCATTATTTTATTAAAATATATGATTTTATCTCACCCAACTATCACATGTTCCTAAATTTACTCATAATTGTTCCCTATGCTCTAAATCTACTCCTAATTGTTCCCTATGCTGCTTTTCCCTTACTTATTTTTAGAAAGTTATTTTCCTAGATCCATCATAACTATGGATCTATCAAGCGTCGAGAGGGATCAAATATCTAGAGGTGCAAACCTCTTTTTTGAGTGCAAAACTTGAAGAAAGGTTTGCATCTCAAGAGATTTGATCCCTTTCGGCGCTTGATAGATCCGTAGTTAAGATGGATCTAAGTTGGTTTCAGTCGTGTGCAACCAAGGAAAAACTATCGATAATATGAGAAACATATGATTAATTTTATCAAGAATATGTAAATACATCTAATATTAATATAACCATTTTAAATATGCTAAATATGTTTGAGATTTATCAAGTCATTTTAATTTTAAATTTTCTTAGTTACCTCAATTTTTTGAGATGATAAATATTGTAGAATAACTTTAATAATGGAAAATGATCAAATAAAATTTTTGAATGCAAAGTAACAATGTAATATTATTGAATGATAGAATGTGAATAATTAGAATGTAATCAATTACAAATAGCAATTAGAATGTAATCAATTACAAATAGCATTTATTGTGATCAATCTTAAACTATTTTCTTCTTCTATTCTTATTGTCACCCTTATTAGTTTTGTCATCTTTCCGTATCGATTATATTAAAAATAAAGTAAAAATCATAAATCATAAACCATTTAAATATTTAGCTCGAACTCTTGTAGTAAACACCATACTTCAAGTCTCTCTTGCTCTCCAATATTATTAGGTTTAATTATTATAACACAAAAATCGTTCTACATTGTCAATAATTTTTTGCGCTTACACTGAAATCAATGAACACTATTAATCCAATGACTTTACAAGTAATGTATCATCATACATGCAATTATATCAAATCAGAAATCAACATATACAATGAAATCAATGGGGATTGTCTTGTTACAAGTAACATTTCAATTTACCACATGTGCAAATGTAGGTTCACATTCTATCATTCATGTAGTTTTAAGAACTTCACATGCCATGCCAATTATAATTCAACTATCCAACAAAAACATTTAACATTAAATATCACATGCCAAATGTAATTCAAATGACAACATTACTTCACATTCACATGCCAAAAGTACTAAAACCATCCAAAAATTAAATAAAACAAATTATATAATAACATTGTAATAAAATATGTCCAAAAATTGTAAATCTCACTTGATTATCAAACTATATCAAGTTTAACAAATTTTAAAACCATCTAAATTTTGAAATCAAATCTACTGTAAATCATGTCCATCAAATGGAGGATCTAGCGTCTGGGTCTCAGTCCGCGCCCTATCCTGTGAATAGGAAACCTACATACACAATGCACATGTACTTGAACATTAAAATTTTAAGTTTTAAAAATGAATGAGAATATATATATCTAGAAATTCATGTAAAAAACAAAATATAACAAAAAAATCATGCAATACCTCATAAGGTTCCCTCTCCATTTGATGAACGGGTTCTCCCATAGGAAATAGGTCGTACTACATTCATCTCAATGTACGTTAAATAATTTATATAAATTAAAAACTTTCAAATGAAAATGCACGTGTACATATATAAACTTATTTTTTATTAATATAAAAAGAACTAAGACAACTTGTTCAAATCTTTGTACCAGATGTTCCTATCTTGGTCGCTAGAGTCCAAGTTAAAAGAAATCGCCTATATAGGCCTAAGTCAAAAATTTTAAATAACTCAAAATCTCTCTCTCTCTCTCTCTCTCTCTCTCTCTCTCTCTCTCTCTCTCTCTCTCTCTATATATATATATATATATCAATTTTTAATGGAACTTTTTGAGGTAGAATATATATATATATATATATATATATAACTTTTAAACATAAATTTTAAACTTGTGAAAAATTGTCCATACTTGTGGCTCATCTCCCAATGAAGTAGAAGGTATATCTCCTAAGGAAGAAGAAGGTACCGCCATCCCAAAAACATCAGACGGAATCGGTACCTGTTAAAACATTTTATCAAATTATATATATACATACATGTACATGTGTGGCAACAATTATTTATTTTCGAGTCACTTAAAAAACACTAACATACATGTGCCAACATATCATGATGGTCAGACCCATCTGCATCGTTTGAGCCAGAGGTCCCGAACGTAATATTAACATTTTCATCATGCATCATGCCTAAGAACTGTAAATGGTGTTTTAACATATAATCATACATTTTTGTTAGATTAATGTACACATACAAATAAATGTATACATGTGTACATACACATGTATTTATTACAAATTGTACACATGTATATGTAAATATAATTTCAAACCCTAAGGTCACTAACACATACCGTTCCGGTGCCCTCTTCCTCATGAAAAATTAGGTCTTGTAGACCATTGCGACAATTTATTGCATATGTTCGGAAATCTTCAACATTCATGTTGTAAATCTCCTCTTACCTCTTAAAAATTAAAATATGAAACTTATTAACAACTAATTTAACTCACAAAGTTAATAAAAAAATAAATTCCATATGTACACACATGTATGGAGATTTAAGATTATATTTAAATACCGTGAACATCCCCCGATCCCTGAACCTCCATATGGGATTCGACTGATCTTCATCGTTCATCCTCCATGATATATATCTATTGGTCGACATTTACACAAAATAGATTTCAAAAAATCATTTTGTAATTTAGTGTACACAAATTATGTAGAACACAACTTTCAAAGCAATAATTGATCATGTGTGAAACTAAATTTAATCGAAAAAGAAATTATAAAAATGATAAGTTCACCAAATTACGCTTTACATGGTGGGAGCACACTTGGTATAAAATTTACCACTTATACACTTTAGTTTGTGGGAGAAATGACACATGTACATAGTTTACCTTAAAGTTGTTGTGTTTTATGGATATTAAAATGAAGAACTTCTATTTAAATCCATTCCAGAGATTGACTGTAGGGGCATTTACTAGATATGTCACCTTTTATAAAAGATGAGATCCAGAGGCTACCTGGCCCTTTACAGACTCTGCCTATAGAACTTGTAGAAGTAAACACTAGAGGCATTAACAATATCAAATAACATTTTCATGCTCAAACATGGGAATGTGTCTCTTTCCCTACGCAAAAAAATAGTTCAAGGTAGTTAATCTTCATAGACACGTCATCAAGCAAGTCAATGTGATCATCCCCAACTTACTTTTCATGAAATTAGGCTTGGAATCCTCTACAACCTGGTGGATGGAGTTGAATGGGAACTAGGACAAGGCCTTTAAAAAATACATGCTAGTGAATAATACTTACTAGGTTATGCCAAAAAATAAAGTGGGAGAAATGTTTTCTCCTCGAGGTTGTCCAATTGGGTGTGATACCAACTTCATCCATTTCCTAACAGGTTTCTCTCTTAGGTTACAAATGTCTTCCACCTTATTAGTTATATATTTTTCAATTTCCCATGGATTCCTTGATTTTTTTCTCCTACCATCTCCCTCTCTCACTCCCCAAATTATTGTCATCAAACATGCCCCATTGAGGATCTGGAGCAATGTTTGCACCATACTTAGAACTGTCATTGCTGCTAATTGAAATTGGAGAGTCATGTATACTAGATTGCTTGCTTAAGTGGCTCTTACTTGGAAAATATCCTGAGATGAGTTTGACATGATGGTCATATGAGGTTGGAAGCTACTTGGTGTAATTTTCCTTAAATCTTCGAAAAAACAGAGCAAAAATGTCATTTTCGATCATTTTTTATTAGCTTCTGCATACAAAAAATGTTATCACAATTGCAACACAATCATGTTCCATGAGCATGAATTATGAATGTCGCAAGCCAAATGGCAAGGAAATTTCCATTCATTTAAGCAAAAGAAGTCAAATAAAGTTGCTAAGTCTTGATACTTACCATGTGTTTCAAAGCCATAACGAAGGTTGTCTTGAGATGAAATTTAATTCAATGTCTCTTAGAGTTGCAAGGTGGAACTGATAGAACTATTTGATTTCTTTACCATAGATGGATCAAGACATGTAATTTAACTTTACGAGCAGATTGAAGACGAAGAGATTTTAGATTTTGTTGTTCTCATTGAAGGTTTTTATCTAGTTTTGTTTCTTAAACCATCATTTCCATAGGACATTTTTGGTGAATAGATTCTTGACCTTGATGAGAGGATATGATACCTTGAAGAGGCTACATCTTTTTGTGACGTCCCTAATTGTTTCTCTATTATCATGTTTGTTAAACATCTCGCTTAGGGCGAGGCAACTCCACATATATTGTACAGTTTATGGGACAGAAAACAATATGTAGAAATATTCACTTGGTTTTTATAATTGGATAGAAGAATGACTTAAAATGACCTTGTATATCTTCTCATTTTAGAGCTCAAATTTTTAGGAAGGATTTAAGTATCCACCTTTCAAGAATCACTAGAAGAGGTTGATAAAGAATATAGGAAGACAAAAAACTAACCAGTGGTGTACTAAATGTATTTCTTGGGAGGTAGATTGGCATATGGACTTTTGGTATCTAGAACTTTTCCAAATAAGTGAATGTATTTGAAAACCAAACCTCTAGTTTATTTTGGTTTAGACAAGGTCTAGAATTTGAAAAGTGAATTCCCTCTTTCTTCCTCTTACATGTCCAATGATGGGAATCTGGATTGAGGGAAAAAAATTTCCTAAATAAAAATTTTGCATTTTATTTGTACACGAGTTTTTAAAAGCTAATTAACTCATAAATTTCTCACCAACTACACTTAAATCTTGACACAAACCCCTTCCCAATTGGCTAACTTAAAACGATCCTAAACACATTTTTATTTAACTAATGAGGGAGATAGCCCAATAAAACTAGTTTGTCCATATTCAAATCAAGTTGGTATCAAAGTAAAATTTAGCTCATTTTAGTCAAGGTTAGTTAGAAGAATTAGCTATTGGTTTCTGTCTTCAATTTCCTCTCAAAATGAATGTGTACGTGCTTTTGAAAGACACACTAGAGGAATAAGGTCTAAATTTTTTATGAAAATGTGCTATGAAAGTAAAGGGTTAAAGGCAACCATGTACAAGGCGTAGTGAATACAAGGCATAGTTGAGCCAAATGTTTTGTCGATTTGTGTTTGGTTGATGGTTTTGTACACCAATATGTAAGAGTACATGGAGATATTCACATGATGTGAATTTTTTTTCTTTGAAGGAGAAAAATGATATGTCAGCGAGCTATGTTTCTTGCATGATGTGTTTTCAGTTTGATGGTTTTGTTTGTGACAAGACGTCACAAGATTTTGGAAATGTCCACTCTTGAGCGAGAGCCTCATGATTACAACCTAATCATGAGAATCAAATGGGAGTGCTTCCTTATTTTGAAAACAAATAGCATTCTGAGCTACCTAGGACTCAAACCATTATTTTTAAATTTGAAATATCATGGTGTGTTGTTTCAATGCCTAAATCCACAACCCTAACATAAATTGTTATATTCCTTTTTTGCAGGATTTAGTTGGTTATATTAAAATTCAGTTGAATTTAAAATTCTTGGCTTAATGGCATGAACCAAACATATTGTACATATTAAATTCAAGGAATTTCGCTCTCCCAATCATTTCTAAATCACCCATATCACCAAGAAAACATGTTTTAAAAGAACATACTTTGGTATGGGAAAGACCTTAGGTTTCAAATATTATAAGATTGTATAATATTATAAGACTGGATAATTATATTATTTGTCATATTATATTTTGATGCTTATAGAGTGAAAAAACTGAAAGAATCAACTTGTAGGGTCATTTTAATGGTGGGTGGAGAATTGGGGTCAAAAAATTTTTGGAGTCATTTTGAGGTATTAAATGACATTTCTGGGGGTCAAACGATTATCCCTTGTGCCAAAATCTTGACCATTATTCTACACTTAAAGACATATCCAATGGTGCAAGAAAAACATCAAATGAGTTCATTCAAAATTTATGCCTTTAGTAAGTTGACCTATCATGTTGACCAAGTCATGGTACGAGAGAATGACATTTTAGCCCCATTACTCATGCATGGCAAGCTAGCTACATGTGGAATTTTAACAAGACTCTAAAAGGTCTAAAATCACAAACCTCGTCAATGGTTGACAGAGTCAAATCTTACACCTAATTGGCTATCACGCTATGTTAAATACTTGGCCACTAGGAGGAATAAGAGTTCCATTTTGTGTTATTGTATTTTGTTCCATAGTTGAAAATACAACTACGAGTGTGAAGTTAGAGAGAAAAATGTATGAAGTTAAGTTTTTATAGCAACCTTACACGCTAAAAGTCTTAGCTAACTCTAGAGAGATTACCTCTTTCTTTGTACTCACATATTTTCCATACTAGAAAAGAGAGTAGAGCATGTTTACATTTTAGTGTTGTTTTTCTCCCATAAGGATTTCCTAGGGAAAAAGGAGTCTAGAGCATCATTACTTTTTAGGGTTGCTTGTCTCCCATAAGGATTCATAGGAAAATAATTGTATTGATTGTCTAGAGATGTATGTATGTTTTTTTTCATTATGTTCTCTATTTCTTACGTTGTGTTTCATTATGTTTTATATTTCTTACATTTCTGCCCTCCTATTTTTCTTTCCAATCAAGGTTTATAAAATAACATGAGAAGCAACATGAGACTTGGAACAATCATTTTCATTATCTATATGGAAGGCAAGAAGGATTATATACCCTTAAGCTTAAACTTATGTAGTTTGTCAATTTTTATCATATATTTTTTGGTAAGCGTAAATGTTTTTTTATCTATAGTACAAGTCATGAGTTCCCCAATTTTACCTTATATGTAAAGCATGATTCTAGGATTACTACAATTTGTACTTGGTTTTTTATTGTGATGATGCCCTGTCTCAATCTAGACATAAGTGATGATGGTCTTCTCCAAATCAACTCATGGATTCTCATTAAATTTATACAAACATTTCAAATTCATATTTTCCTTCATAAAATTCTAGGAATATTAGAAGAATCAATAAAAAGTGAGATAATCATCTCAATATGCCCCCCATAATTCATTTTATAAAAGATAAATTTGTAAAATCCCTTTCGGTAATAATGGCCTCATTTTCTAACCTCAAATAAATTCCTCGACAATTGGAGGAATGTTAGATAAATTACATGTACTTTGTTCCATATAAATTAATGTAGATAGGAAAAAATTAGTTTCATTTCAAAAATGAATAGTGGCCCAAAACTATGGATGGTTGAAATGAATTTAATTTAATAAAACATACAAAGATTGGGCCCGATTAAATGCATTTGTATATATTATTAAAGCTATATTTATTTATGAATGATAAAAAAACATTATTTCAACATTGATAAACAATTATGGTAATCCAACAATTCTCACTTAGATGTAAGTGATGGTCACACCCGAAAATTGAGTAGAATCAAAGATGCAACATGTGGTGCTTCTCAAGGGATAATTGTATACAATGGAATGGAATGGTGCTTAATATGGGGAAGGGCATGAAAGATATGGTTATGCTTCACCGCATAAAGACCCTACAATTGTATACAATGTAATATAATTGTCATTGGGTGGAACATACAAGGAGCTATATCTGTTTATTTGATACCTAACCTTGATTCATTTCTATTTGATTAGAAAATGACAATAACTTACGAACATATTTGTGCAAAGATTTAGAAGGACCAATAGTCAATCAATATTAGGAATGAGTGGATGCATAGGCAAGGAATGACCAATGACTAATACATAAACACACAAACACACACACATAGATAGAGACGAATATTAGAAGGTGGTCAAATTAAATTAGGATTTTATATATGTGGATGAATACGAATATGAGCATAAAGATAGAGATAGTCTAATTAAGAAAGTGTTTCTAATCCATTTTCATGCCATTTTAAGAACTTCCATTGAAACGGGAAACATGTACAAACATATCCATGTGGTTTCTTGTCTTCTTTAAGTTCACACCCTTTCCACCCATGTTATCTATTTTTAACCCGAATAAACCAGAATGTCTGTATCCATGGGGTCTACACTTAATCAACCTATTTCATAACACTTGTATTCATGTGATATTAAAGAATACATTATTTTTTACTAGAGAAATCAATAATTGGGCCAATCATACTCATGTGATGTGAAGTTGTTTTCCATCGCTACTATTATAACCCCTAGTTGAACCTTTCCATCCCTAGCATGTGGGAGTAAGCACACTTAGGAGATTTGAACCTAGAAAGTCATGGTACATTAACACTTCATTTCCATGATGATCTCCAATTTAGCTTCCCTAGGGGGATGATATTAGACAACACCTTTATTAACACTAAATATTAATGAAAACCTCCCAAAATCCTTTTGTTTAACCTCCCTACCAAACATATTGTACATATTAAATGAGGAATTTCGCTCTCCCAATCATTTCTAAATCACCCATATCACCAAGAAAAAATGTTTTAAAAGAAAATACTTTGGTATGGGAAAGACCTTAGGTTTCAAATATTATAAGATCGTATAATATTATAAGATTGGATAATTATATTATTTTTCATATTATATTTTGATGCTTATAGAGTGAAAAAACTGAAAGAATCAACTTGTAGGGTCATTTTAATGGTGGGTGGAGAATTGGGGTCTAAAACCTTTTGGAGTCATTTTGAGGTATTAAATGACATTTCTAGGGGTCAAACGATTATCACTTGTGCCAAAATCTTGACCATTATTCTACACTTAAAGACATATCCAATGGTGCAAGAAAAACATCAAATGAAGTTCATTCAAAATTTATGCCTTTACTAAGTTGACCTATCATGTTGACCAGGTCATGGTACGAGAGAATGACATTTTAGCCCCATTACTCATGCATGGCAAGCTAGCTACATGTGGAATTTTAACAAGACTCTAAAAGGTCTAAAATCACAAACCTCGTTAATGGTTGACGGAGTCAAATATTACACCTAGTTGGCTATCACGCTATGTTAAATACTTGGTCACTAGGAGGAATAAGAGTTCCATTTTGTGTTATTGTATTTTGTTCCATAGTTGAAAATACAACTAGGAGTGTGAAGTTAGAGAGAAAAATGTATGAAGTTAAGTTTTTATAGCAACCTTACACGCTAAAAGTCTTCGCTAACTCTAGAGAGATTACCTCTTTCTTTGTACTCACATATTTTCCATACCAGAAAAGAGAGAGTAGAACATGTTTACATTTTAGTGTTGTTTTTCTCCCATAAGGATTTCCTAGGGAAACAGGAGTCTAGAGCATCATTACTTTTTAGGGTTGCTTGTCTCCCATAAGGATTCATAGGAAAATAATTGTGTTGATTGTCTAGAGATATATGTATGTGCGTGTTTCATTATGTTCTCTATTTCTTACGTTGTGTTTCATTATGTTTTATATTTCTTATATTTCTGCCCTCCTATTTTCTTTCCACTCAAGGTTTATAAAATAACATGAGAAGCAACATGAGACTTGGAACAATCATTTTCATTATCTATATGGAAGGCAAGAAGGATTATATACCCTTAAGCTTAAACTTATGTAGTTTGTCAATTTTTATCATATATTTTTTGGTAAGGGTAAATGTTTTTTATCTATAGTACAAGTCATGAGTTCCTCAATTTTACCTTATGTAAAGCATGATTCTAGGATTACTACAATTTGTACTTGGTTTTTTATTGTGATGATGCCCTGTCTCAATCACTTGGCCATCTCTCTATGGGTAGTTAAATCTTTATAACAATACTTAAAAGTAATATTTATCTATTTGTATTATGTGAAATGTAAAAAATGGTATACTATTTTTCATAAAATTGGGTTGAGTAAATATCATATATTTCGATGAAAGTTGATTATATGACACGTTTTCTTTAAAAGGATCTAACAATTTTGTTAAGGTATGAATTTGCAATTTTTTGTGGCTCTCTATCAAAATTATATGTCACATTTTATATACTAAAGTTCTAAATATTTTTTTTCAAGTTTGGATACTGTTATTCTTTTATATAATTTAACATTAGATATAAGTTTAAATTGAAAGCTACTCAGATGAAATATAGCTTAGATATGGCATTTGCAAATTATTATCTATTTATTAAACTAAAGGACATAATTATTACACATGTTTAATTTACATTCAAATGCTTATTTGATTTATCTCCTATAGCTTAATGTAATGCTAGATATATAATTTAAAAATTAAGTTGAAGGCCCATGAGATAAATGACTTCTATGTGACATTTTATTGAATCATCTATTTGTTGTGTTATATGAACATAATTGGTATGGATATCTAATTTGCATTACTAATATGTCATGCTTCTTTAATTTATCTTTTATAGATGACCGGAGCGCATCCCTTTTTAATCTATTTTTCTATCATAAAGCAGTGAGTAAAATTGTAAATTCCATTTGTGTCAATGTTAAGGTTAAGCACATGGATTAAAGTTTTATATATTAGATGAGGAGGCTATGTATTACATATGGTCTTGAATGATATATCTAAAGACCAAAAGCTCATTCAAGACCATATGTAATACATAGCCTCCTCATCTAATATATATCTAAAGAGTCCGAATGCTCATTCAAGACCATATGTAATACATAGCCTCCTCATCTAACTTAGCCAGGGATTTGCAATACTATATTTGAGTTGGCTTGCTCCATTTCAAGATATTATAATTTGTTAGATTATTATTTCTATAGATTTTGATTATGGTAGTAAAATGTTACAAAAAAACCAAAAACTGTACAAATAATATTATTCTAGATATATGTAAAAAGGACATGGTAGAGAAGATCAAACAATATTAAACTTTTCATAAATAGTTTAGATAAAAATACATTTTCTAATTTTGATTGTAAATTCTAAGGCTTAAAGCAATAATTTTTCTTTAAAAAAAAAAAAACACATAATAAAAATAATTTAAAAACAATTTAAAACTTCATACACTATATGACATTACTATGACAAACAACATAAAAATATACAAGAAAAAAATACATACAATGCATCCATTACATTGGAGTCTTCAGAACATACAATGCATACATTAAATTTGATAGAATTATTCACAACACAATTGGTGTCATTTGTTCATAAAAAATTGTTGAATATGAATGTGCAAATAAGGAGGTTGAAATAAGGAGGTTTCACATTGGCTTTGCAGAATTGAGAATTTAAAAACTGTTTTTGCAGGTATTACTTATCAACATATATATCATGAAAAGAATATTGTTGTACATGAATTGTCAAAGCAGGGGCTGAAGGCTATTTTTGGAAAGAAATATGAAACCAATGCAAAGGCGAAGAATATGCTAAATACATACTCTCAGCTGTGCAGCGAGAGAAGCAGATACATATCAATGTCATGGTCTTGGCATTAGTGATCTTCCTTTGTGTTTAGTGATTAGTGAATTTGGGATTTTTCTCTGATTTCTAAGTGGATGTTGAAACATGTGCTTAGCATGAAATACTAATGACAGTTTAGCAGGAACAAATTTTGAGCATTGTGAACCGCTTGGGGAAGAAATTCTACTTGCCTCTCAGCCTGAAGGCAAGAGATTTTGCTGATACTAAGCCAATCCTCGGTATAGACTCATTTAAGAGCATTTTTTTAATTGAAAAAAAAATGGTTGACCTACTTGGGCGTACATTGAAAAGAACTATTTGCAACTAATGAAGAGATTTTGTAAATTTTGTGAAGTGCAGAGTTTAAGGGGCAGAAAAATCTAGTATATATTACATCGAGGAATGCCACAATTATACAATAAGTGTAACTCTTTGTTCGAATTGACGTGAATTATATGATGTCATGGTATTGGCAGTAATTTTAGGAAGGCATTTAAACTTTGTTCTAAATAATCATTAGAACTCTACTCTCAGAAAAATATAGGCGTATCCTATGAAAATAAGCAAACGTTATTTAGGATGGAAATATCACTGAATATTTTCATCCTTCCTTATTTGATTAAGAGGCTACAGGATCCTTTTGTTGGCCTGACAAGTAATTTCCAACAGAACGCACACTCATGATGTGTTTTTTCCACAACAGTTTGGGTGAAGAGGGATGTGATTACATCTCTGTTTTTTACCTGGGGATGCAGACTCGATGGTTTGTTTGCAGTGGGCTGGAACTTCTTAGAAGATATGACAACTAAAAGTTTTGGGCTGTTTTCTCTTAGTGTGCGCTTTCACAACATTTTTTTGTGATGGTGGCTACGCAACTTAGGATTTACTGCTTGGTATTCTCGCCTGATGGAGTGCTACAGCGGGCTAGACATGACACACAGTTGTCAAAAGACTCTTACCTGGGCAGTGCTACTTTACAGTTTATTATGCTGTGTATTTTTCATTTGTTGGTGCATCCATATGGTTCTTAGACTGTCTGGGCTAAGATTGGCTCCGTGAACCATAGATACATCTCTTATGGCTAGTATTTTCTTCTGAATGGTTTCTTGCTGGATCACTAAATGGAGATAGCAACAGTCTTCTGCAATGTTATTATGAATAGCATGTTTTTATCCAAGAACAGGGTAAAAGACAGAATCTGGTTATGCACAGGTTTATCTCTCTCTATGTAAACTGCTTTTTGCATACAAACTCTTGCAAACGTAAAAGAATAATAGAAAAAAGTGATTAACAAATATTTTTGGTTTTTTTTAAGGTTTATTCAAGTGTTTTATATGCACAAGAACAAGAAATAAATCAGTAAAATACAATGCAAAAATGAACAGATTAAAAAAGAGCATTACACAAAATAGTGAAAGACAAATTGCTCTAATTCCCTTTTCATTCCTACTAAAAACTTCTGTGCAAAACAAGAATATTTCTGTTCAATAGCCATACCCGATATCCGACGAATCGAGCAACAAACACTCTCGGCCGGGAGGCGCGACGCGCGAACAGAGCAGCACACAGTCGCAAACAACGCGGGAACAATCAAACCGGTAAACAGTCCCACATCTGTTGGAATTTTCAGAATTCCAAAATAATAAAACTGCCTTCCTTAACACAGAGAAATCTTTTTAAAATTTGCAGACACAGTGACAGATTTTCTCATAAAAAAAATTCTATTCAGTAAAAAAAAAAACTTGTTACAATTTCTTCCTCACTGTAGAGGGATTACAATAAAAATCTGACTGCTACAAACACAGTTCAGAAATAAAACACTCTTCTCTGTCTCACACAGAAAATTTAAATTAAACACACTGCTGTGTAAATCAGATTTTTACACTCTGCTGTGTAAAAAAAAACTTCACTGTCTCTGTTTATAAAAATAAACAGCTCTCTGTGTTTCAAAAATATACTCTGCTGTGTATATCTTTAATTCTGCTCTCACTGTGTTTTTAACAATTGCACTGCTGTGCATTTAACAACAACTGAAAAAAAATACAATACATTCTGTTCCTTTATATAAACAAAATATCTAAAAGGAAATTTAATGTAATTCATTGACTTTTACAAACACAATATCACCGCTTAAAAAAAAATTTATGGTGCCATAAATTCTGTCAGCACCGATAAAAAAAAAAAAATGGCAAATTTTGTTTTGCTGGCAGCGGTGATTTTTCACGGTGGTGGCGGAATGGTGGCGCGCTGAGCGCATGTGGCGGAGCCACCTCAAAGTGGTGGTTGCGGGGGCTATGGACCTGCCCGTACACTTCAATTTGGTGACCCCCCACACTAAACGACAACCGTCCATCTTGGGTCAACGCCCGATCAACCGGTCAACTGCGGGGGGTGGCAATTTGTTAACGGTCGAGCAGATCGACCCCCCGCACTCCGTTGATTGCAGCAAACTTGCCGGCGCGATAACTCCACGCTGTTCCAACCATGGTGCCGCCAACCTGTGCAGTGCTGATTTGTTGCCGCCTGCAACTTGATCGGCAGTTGGAATTACATTCCAACACTCCCCCTTAATTTCAACTGCTGGGTTTTCTTGCATACCCATGCATTTTCTGAAATGTTCAAAGCTTTTCTGCGCAAGTGGCTTTGTGAGGATATCTGCAAACTGATCCTCCGTTCTATAATGCTGCAAAACGATTTCTCCATTGGTAACCAATTCACGTATGAAGTGAAACTTGGTGTCAATGTGTTTTGTCCTCTTATGAAAAACATAATTTTTAGACAATGCAATAGCTGAACTATTGTCACAAAATATCACTGTCCCTTTTACCTGTTCTTGACATAAGCTTCTCAACATTTTCCGCATCCAAACTGCTTGACACGCTGCTGCTGTAGCTGCCACATACTCTGCTTCTGCCGTAGATAATGCTACAATGGGTTGTTTCTTAGAAGCCCATGAAATGGCTCCTGAACCCATGTGAAAAACATAACCGGAAGTGCTCTTCCGATCATCAACACTTCCAGCCCAATCACTGTCTGTGTATCCAACTAAATCTGAACATTCTGAAGTAGTATAAAAAATACCAAATCTTTTAGTACCTTTAACATACCTCAAAATTCTTTTTGCTGCTTGCCAATGTGTATCTTTTAGCTTTTCCATGAACCTGGAAATCAAACTGACAGCATGCATTATGTCCGGCCTAGTTGTAGTCAAATACATGAGGCTGCCAACTATGCTCTTGTATAGACTAGGATCAAAATTCTTGCTGCTGTCCTCTCTACTAAGCTTTAGTCCCATCACTGTGGGAGTGATTGCTGCTTTGCATTCCTGCATGTTAAATCTTTCAAGTACCTCATTAACATACTTTGCCTGTGAGATAAAAATCCCATTTTTATCTTGTTCTACTTCTATTCCCAAGAAGTATCTTAACAAACCCATATCAGTCATTTCAAATTCTTCCTTCATGACTGTTTTGAAATGTTCAATAAGGCAATCATCATTACCTGTAAAGATAACATCATCAACATACAAGACTACAATTAAGATCTTACCGTCTTGTTCTTTGATGTAGAGGGTGGGTTCTCCCTCACACTTCTCAAAGCCATTTTCCAGTAGATAAGAGTCTATCCTACTGTACCATGCTCTTGGCGCTTGCTTCAGCCCATAAAGAGCTTTCTTCAACTTGCATACCTTGTGCTCTTGGCCTTTCTTCTCATAGCCGAGAGGTTGATCAATGTAAACCTCTTCCATTAACACTCCATTCAGAAATGTTGACTTCACGTCCATTTGGTAAACTTTCCATTTGTTTTGTGCTGCTATTGACAACACTGTTCTCACGGTTTCCATTCTTGCAACCGGTGCGAAAGTCTCCTCATAATCTATCCCATGCTTCTGTTTATAGCCTTTGACAACAAGTCTTGCCTTGTGTCTCTCTATCTTGCCTTCAGCATTACTCTTGGTCTTGTAGACCCATTTAACACCAATGACATCTTTACCTTTTGGGAGTTCAACTAAATCCCAAGTTTTGTTCTTCTCTATGGCATTTATTTCATCATCCATAGCTTCTATCCATTTCCTATCCTTGATGGCTTCTTCGAAATGAACAGGATCATCAACATGACAATATAAAGCAAACAAAGAATTGATACCTTCATTTGTTATATCTTGTTCATAAATATCTTTCAAACTTCTGAATTTCTTACCTCTTACAGTAGGTGTATAAGTGCTTGAGGAAGCACTTGAATTTCCTCCTTGTGGTGTGCTTGGAGAAGCACTTTCATTTCTTCTCAAAGGTGTACTTTGCTGCCCTTGTATTGGTGCTGCTGTTTGGGGATGTATTTCAGCCACCTCGTCATCATTCTCATCATGAGATAAACAGTGTTTAACATTCACTGTTTTCTCTATGCTTCCATCCCAAGCTTCCTCTTCAATGAACTGTACGTCCCTGCTCACAAGAAACTTCTTGTTGGATGGGTTGTATAACCTGTATGCCTTGGATTCCTCACTGTATCCAATGAAAATACATTTCTCCCCCTTGCTGTCCAACTTCTTCCTTAGCTGATCCGGAATGTGTGCATAAGCCACACATCCGAAAACCTTCATGTGTGTGACACTTTGCTTTACGCCACTCCATGCCTCTTCTGGCACTTTGTTCATTACTGCTTTTGTAGGACATCTATTCAAGATGTACGCTGCACAATGTACAACTTCAGCCCAATAATCATTAGGCAAATGCTTTGCCTTTAACATACTCCTCGCCATGTCCATTATGGTTCGGTTCTTCCTTTCGGCCACTCCATTTTGCTGCGGTGTATATCTAGTTGTAAACTGTTTATGAATACCATTTTCTCTACAAAAACGTAGAAAATCTTTAGATATATACTCACCTCCTCTGTCAGTCCTTAAGACTTTGATATGCAGCCCACTCTGGTTCTCAACAAGTGCTTTGAAATTGCAAAAATTTTCAAACACTTCACTTTTATTTTTCAAAAAGTAAACCCAAGTTTTTCTTGTAAAATCATCTATGAATGTTAAGACATAGTGGCTGCTTGCAAGTGATGGAGTTTGCATCGGTCCACATACATCTGAGTGGACAATCTCTAAGGGTGCTTTTGCCCTTATGCTTTTTCCGGAAGGAAAACTTTCTCTGTGTTGTTTCCCAAGAATACAACCTTCACAAAGGCTGTCCGGTTTCTCTATCAATGGTAAACCACTTACCATTCCTTTTCTGTTCAACAAGTTAAGACCTCCAAAGTTGAGATGACCAAATCTCAAGTGCCATAACCAATTATCATCCTTTGGTTCGCTTTGGAAAGTTTCTTGTGCAACTGCTGCTTTCTCTTCGCCATTCTTCAGATCTGCTCTCATTCTGAGAGGGAACATCCTGTTCCTTGTCATCTTCACTTCAGCAATACACTGTTTGCTGGGTGGTTTATCCATGATGGTACAAACATCATTATCAAAGAAAACATTATACCCCTTCTGGACAAGCTGTCCAACACTTAAGAGGTTACACTTCATTCCTGGAACATAATAAACATCTGCTATGGTTTTCTTTGCACCTAATCTTGTTAAAACATTTACTTCTCCTTTTCCCATAACAGAAACTTTGCTATCAGTTCCTAGTGTGACTTGTGACTGCATACTTTCATCTAACATAGAAAACATTGCTAAGTTTCCTGTCATATGGTTGCTACAACCGGAGTCTAGAAACCATAAGTCTTCATTCTTTTCTTCAGCCATATTACAAGCTAAAAACAAATTGTTTTGACTGCTATTTTCTTTAGTGAAATTTGCACTAGTTCCACTTCTCATATCTTGTTTCTTCTTTCTACATTCATTAGCATAATGACCATATTTCTTACAATTGTAACATTGAACATTGGATTTATCATACCTTTGTCCTTGATCATTCTGCTGTCCACTTTGCTGGCTGCTTTGGCCTTGATGCTGATTTGAATTGATGCCCCTTCCTTGAGCATTTGCTGGACTGTTCCTTCCACCTCTGTTTTGGCTTCTGCCTCTTCCTCTTCCTTTGCCTTGCCCTCTTCCTCTTCCAAAAGACATCTGGGCCTTAAAGGCTTGCTCAAGAGATGAGTTTTCACTCCTACTCAATCTCTGTTCATGGGTAATCAGTGATGCATGTAATTCATCCACTGAAAACTTTGTGAGATCCCTTGTCTCTTCTATGGTGGTGACAATCACATCGAATCTTGAGGGTAAACTTCTCAAGAGTTTTTCAACAATCCTCTTGTCCTCAAGAGTCTCTCCATGTGATCTAATTTGTGTAACCATTCCAATCACATGAGTGAAGAATGAGTCAATAGTGTCTGACTCTTTCATACAGAGAGTCTCAAAGTCTCTCCTCAGCAACTGAAGTTTTGTTGTCTTCACTTTCTCCATGCCCTAATAAGCTGTCTTGAGAGTTTCCCATGCTTCACTGGATTTCTTGGCTGCTGCTATCCTCGGAAACACACTCTCATGCACTGCTTGATACAAGAAGAAAAGAGCCTTGGCATCTCTCTTCTTATTGTTCTTCAACTGTTCTCTTCCTGCTTGATTTAAAAGAAGAAACTCTACTTCATTTGCTGGCTCTTCAAAGCCATCCTCAACTAGTTCCCATAACTCTTGGGAGACAAATAAAGCCCTCATAGTTATTGACCAGTAGTCATAATTCTTCCCATTAAATTGTGGGAGATGGACATTTCCCAAACTCATACCTGTGCTGGAACCAACCATTCTGCACTTCTAACTATGATAAAAACACTTGACTGTGTGTTTTAATTTACTAACTGTACTGCAACAGTAACACAGAACTGTATAGAGGAATACCTTCGAATTCTTCTTGACTGAACCTTCACACTGCTGGAGAGGCTTCTGCAATAACGAATTCCTTTTCTTCAGCTTATTTGACCTTCAAATAGCCTGAATTGGCTCTGATACCATGTTGGAATTTTCAGAATTCCAAAATAATAAAACTGCCTTCCTTAACACAGAGAAATATTTTTAAAATTTGTAGACACAGTGACAGATTTTCTCATAAAAAAAATTCTATTCAGTAAAAAAAAAAACTTGTTACAATTTCTTCCTCACTGTAGAGGGATTACAATAAAAATCTGACTGCTGCAAACACAGTTCAGAAATAAAACACTCTTCTCTGTCTCACATAGAAAATTTAAATTAAACACACTGTTGTGTAAATCAGATTTTTACACTCTGCTGTGTAAAAAAAAACTTCACTGTCTCTGTTTATAAAAATAAACAGCTCTCTGTGTTTCAAAAATATACTCTGTTGTGTATATCTTTAATTCTGCTCTCACTGTGTTTTTAACAATTGCACTGCTGTGCATTTAACAACAACTGAAAAAAATACAATACATTCTGTTCCTTTATATAAACAAAATATCTAAAAGGAAATTTAATGTAATTCATTGACTTTTACAAACACAATATCACCGCTTAAAAAAAAAATTTATGGTGCCATAAATTCTGTCACCACCGATAAAAAAAAAATTAATGGCAAATTCTGTTTTGCTGGCAGCGGTGATTTTTCACGGTGGTGGCGGAATGGTGGCGCGCTGAGCGCATGTGGTGGAGCCACCTCAAAGTGGTGGTTGCGGGGGCTATGGACCTGCCCGTACACTTCAATTTGGTGACCCCCCGCACTAAACGACAGCCGTCCATCTTGGGTCAACGCCCGATCAACCGGTCAACTGCGGGGGGTGGCAATTTGTTAACGGTCGAGCAAATCGACCCCCCGCACTCCGTTGATTGCAGCAAACTTGCCGGCGCGATAACTCCACGCTGTTCCAACCATGGTGCCGCCAACCTGTGCAGTTCTGATTTGTTGCCGCCTGCAACTTGATTGACAGTTGGAATTACATTCCAACAACATCGCGGGCGATATATTTATAAACAATAGTTCGGCTGAACTTTTTTAAAAGTAAAAGTTCGGCCGAAATTTTGTTGCCGGTTTTCCAATCTCCGGCAAAAATTCTGTTTGCCCGTGCCGTCAGTGTGCCGTTAATCTAAACGGAATCACGAGTTCGGCTGAACTTTTGAAAATGTTCAGCCGAACTATTGTTGAAAAAAAAATTCGGCCCCCGATTCTCACAAAAGTGTAACCCAGCTTCACGTTTCCGCCCCAATGTAAGTCATGGAAACTTTTTCTTTCGAAAACTTTAGATTCTTATATGGGTTCAAACCCTTAACCCGTTAGACTCTTCCATACTTTGATGAGATAGATCACTAAATGAGGAAATAATGGATAGGGTTGAGTGATGTAAGTAAGTTCAAAGAATAATACTTATAGTAACACCATACGTTATTAACAATGAATAATTGGTGCATATATTATAAAAGAGTTTACCTCCTTGTATATCATTGATTACTAGGAAAATCATTTCCACTTATGAGTGTGGGATATTATCTTTAAAAAAACTTTATAACGTTTTTTAAAGTCATAAAGTCATTTTGTTACATAGCAAGCTACATTCTAATAGAAAGTAATCTTAGACGAATTTTATGAATCTAGAGAATCTTTATCAATAAACATATAGAAGAAAGAGAAACCAAACTTCGAATAGAATTAAAAGTAATGCTTAATAATAATTTAAACTATTGAAGGCAAGCTCGAGAAATAATTAGACAACAGAATATTAGAATTGGACATTAGTTGTGGAAAATAGGGATATTAGAGTACAATAAATAGAAAAGTGCAATCAAGAAAAAACAATCATCTTGAGAAGGAGTTGTCAATAATCTAGAAAATATTAATATGAAGAACAAAATAAAAGAGTTAGAAGAAAAATGAAATACCAAAATGGTTTAGACTGTAAATTGGATATTAAATCCATCAAAGAGGAAATTAATAAGGCTACAATGTTAGGCTATGAGCATAAAAAAAACTTTGAAACTTGTAGCTTTTTTGTTATGAGGACATATTAGCATTAGCCAATGAAGAATTAGAAAATACATTACAAATTGAAATAATTCCTCTCGTAGAAGCAAAGAGGTTAATTGAATAGAAAGACATGTTAGTTCATATTAAAATAAGTTCTAATGAGTATAAATATAGCTTACTCTATAATATTTCAAGTTCAAAAACGTCATGAATAGTTATAAATTGATAGCAAGGAAATTCACTATCCCTGCAAAGTTCAACTTCTCAGGTTTGTAATTTTAGTTAAGACCAAAATATAATACTAATTCTGGAGTAAAGTGTATCAAAGGCTAGAAATCACATGTGCTCATATCACCATTAATTTAAGGAAACAATCTAAGGATTATTAGCTCTCCTTGCTTTATTCTATTAACACCCACGCCTTTCCTTCAATTGAATAACAATAATAGTCCATACAATAACACAAATTCCAGGTAGGGTGTATTTGAATTTAACACCAATTTTAAATGCACACAAATATTGAAATTATACCAATACCAGGTTTCACATAGAGGCCGGAATTCTTCATTCATACATGCACAAACACAATCATGAGTATAAAGATGGTTTCATTCAACAAAAACTTTGTACATACAATCTATTTCAAAAGCATGTTTCTTTGCATTCACTCTCTATGGCCTAATTCTATGTTCATTTGGAAATTCTCTCATTGCTTGTAGGCTTACAATAAGTAGAATTAAGAAAGACTAACTTTTCTAAATCCTTAAATCACTCCATAAATCACATTTTCCTAAATCCTAAAATCACTCAATAAAGCATATTTTCTAAATTCTAAAGTCACTCAATCTATCGCTAGAATCTCTCATGCTTTTCAAGGTAGATTTGGTTTTGACTTATGGACAAAATCTAACATATCCATAGATTTTCTAAAACTATGAATCATTTAGTTCTAATGTTCATAAAATATACCAACTTGGAAAATACTATTTATTTACATAGAACAATATATTTTTTTCTTCAAAAATCAAGATTCTCTTTTTGAATATTTTTCTCATCAATGACTTAATGAATTGGAAACTTTAATTCCCCTGCCTCAGACTCCTAGGGTAGAAAAAATTCATAACCTCTTGGTCATGTGTTATTAATTTCCGATTGCCCAAGGATCTCAAACCTTGTGGTGTAGTTGTCCTTTCATCTTTGCATACTATCGTTCACTTGCTTCGCTAATGCAAGGTATTTCAATCCATTAACATCCACAATCCATCAATCTCCTCATAAACATCCACAATCCATCAATCTCATCATCCAGCTCTATCCTTAGCTTAACTTCACTATTGTTTTCCACATTGTTGAAATATGTAACTAGGTTTGGTCTTCATAATGACATATGTAATCATCATTTTATGTATTTAATGAAAATAGAAAAATAATATTATATTAGATATCATTATTTTGGGATTCAACTGCATTAAGAAAGTCATTCAACTATGACCATTTCCATGAGAGGTAGTCGTAACTGACTAATTTCTCATGATTTTTGAATAGTCCACTTAGCACTCATTGCATTAGGTGAATCCCAAAATAATGATATTAATATAATGCACTGCGGAAAATCCTCAATACTTAAATACAAAAGAGTAAAGGGAGCTCTACCTGAATGGTTCATGAGGCACAATACTTGCTAAATGGGGTAGCAAGCTAAGTGGGCTTGATTGTGGGGAAAACTCCACAGTTAAGTGCGCTTGAGCCAGAGGATTTTTGGTATGGGTGACCACCCAAGAAGTCCTGGTTACCGGGTGAAAGCCCCGGAAGTGATGATTGATGCTATGTGATTCATTTCCCTAGCTTCAATCCCACTTCTTCACCCCTGTGAGCATCACCTGATGTAATGAGTGCCAAGTGGACTATTAAAAAATCATGAGAAATTAGTCAATTACCACTACCTCTCATGGAGATGGTCATAGTTGAATGACTTTCTTAACGCAGTTAAATCCCAAAATAATGATATCTAATATAATGCACTGCGGAAACTCCTCAATACTTAAATAATATTATTGTTATTCTTGAGGCATGGGTTTCATGCTCAAGGGAAATTTATTTTTAGGTCAAACACCCATTGAATGCTTTTAGGTTTGTCATAAAGTCAATTGAATCAGTGTCATGTATTGAAGACCCATTTGGGCATGTTACATATTGTAAAAAAAATTTATTTGAGTCAAAATTGAGTGAAAATATCCTCAAGACCTCGTCATGGCAAAAATATCAAGTCAGCCTACATGAAGGAACGAGTCAACCTATAGAGAGCAATTTGTACCCCTCACAAGCCTATAAATAAGAAGGAACTCAACCTCATTTGGACACTCACTCAAGAAAGTTTGATCTTTTCAAGATAGACGTTGGAAAAGTACGAAGAAGGAGAAGAAGAACAAGTTCGAAGTTTTGGGTCTCTCTCACTCTTTCTCTTTTGTTAGGGTTTCTACATTTACTGGGAAAGATGAAAATATGAAGCTGTATTGAAGCTACAAAGCTGCAAAGTCAAAGCTATGAAGCTGTAAGATCGAAGCTGTGAAGCTGCAAGGTCGAAGCTATGAAGCTACAAAGTTTAAGCTATGAAGCTGCAATATTGAAGCTGTGAAGTTGCATAAATTGTTGGTTGAAGTTATTGGAAAAGTTGCTTGAAGGTCAAAGTTTTTTGCTGGAAGTCGTTCAAGAAGGAAAAAGTTGACTTGGTCTTGGAAGGTTTTGGTCAAGGGTCATAGGTCTTGGAATTCGTCAATTGAAGTTCTATAAGAAGAGAAGAACTATGATGGATTTTTCTCTCAGTTGGAGAGGTTTTGGCCCTGGCTAATCACCTACATCTTGTGTCCTATTCTCTCACTATTCTTTATGATTTGGTATTTGTTTGATGGTAGTGAACACTAATAATAATAAAGGAAAGAAGAAGTTAATAAAGTAAAGTAAAAATACATCATAAACAGTTATCAAAGTAAGAGAAATCACCTACTCTCGCTGCCCTAGATTTCTCAACATGGTATTAGAGCTAAGGTGACTACATCAAGGAAGGGAAACACAAAGAAGGATACTCAAGGGCCGAAGTATGAAGAAATCATCTTGGAAACATCAAGAGCATCAATCATCAAGAATAGTTCGATCAAGGAAGAGAGGAGTCTAATACCCAACGAAGGAAGAATAAAGAAGAGCGAAGCATTTTATGATTTGATTCGGGCTAATTCTCCTCCACATGTGTTTTTCATGCACTTCGTTGCCACTACATAGAGTAAGAGATCCAAATGCACCAGATGTACATTAGCTACTTTATCAAACCACTAGTGACTTTATCAACCCTGAAATATACTAGTTGTAAACTTTGCTGCCATTGCATACAATAGGCCTACTCTATCAACCCTGAAATATACATGTTGCCATGAAAATTCATAATGCAAAAAAACCTTTAAAACATAGAAGAAGGTTAAAATTTGTGGACAATGTTTTCATAAGCCAATTATGAAGAACTACATTGAAAGGCTACAACCCATTACATATGTATACGAGACCATGGGTTTTGTAATGAATAATGTATTCAATAACCCCTTATATCTATAATTTTAGCACTTAATTAACATTGAAAACTCATATGTATGGAGCCAAAAGAGAGGAGGAATTGCATTTCCAAGGGTGCGCCTCTCCTCGACACACCACCACATTGGCATAACAATGACAATATAGTGGCTTACTCATAAATGACATATTATCTTATCAAGATGCATTTATTTGCTTTCCAATAAATAGGAGATGTCGTTGGACATGAATACCCTCCTTAAACCTAGGTTTGTAGTTGTGAAATAGTAATAATCTAAAGTATTCATGAACAAAGTGATAGTGCTTTGAGTTGGTGTTCTCACAAAGATTGAAAAAAATGTGGCCAATCCAAACTAAAGTTTTGGACTATGACTGATCATTCCCTTGTCTCTCTTACATTTCCACGTCAAATTCATTTTTCTAACTCATTTATTGTCATTCACTTTTCTTGTAGATATTGTAATTGATCTATTTCTTCATCATTCACGAGTACAAATAATGGTTTAAGAACTAAATTCAATGACAAGGCTATCTCATGACTTAGTGCAAGAAATATACATATGCATTATGAGGTTAGAAATCAAAATAGAGATATGATTATGAATCTTTAGAGATTCATTATTGTAGTGAAAAGGAAAGAATTCATATTCAAGATTTTATAAGCAATAAGTTTTCTTTATGTAGGAAGGATGGTGCATAATTCTTAAGCATTAATTGGAAAATAACTAAAAATTCCTTCTCGTCGGACCTAAATTTGTGTCATGATTGTCTCATAACGATGTATAAGGTATATTTGTAACCACACATAAATGTATATGCTTGAATATGTATGTTAATTTTATACAAAGTCTAACCTTATTTAGAATAATGGACATGAAGAGTCAAATCATTATGATGAGGCAATAGATGGATTACAATATCTTAGGGAGCTGCTCTAATCCGCTATAATCCCTCTCATAGGCTACTACTCTGAAAGTACAATGGGAAGAGAGAATATATATTAGAATATATATTTATTCCCTTAGTGTAAGAACTACTACTAGTTTTTTTTGTAAGCTCTAATTGCTTTAGTCCATCCAACAACTACTAGTATTAGATTAAGTACCATGGCAGCCTCTTAATAAACTATCTTAGTCCACCTACATTAAGAGAGGTTCCATGTAAAATATATAACTTTCTTTATTACATTACTTTATTTATTCTCATTCATTTTCGAGAATTGATGTAGGCGCTGGAAAATGATTTTCCAACGCTTTTCCAGCGCCAACATATATCATTTTCCAACATTTTTCTAGAGGAGGCTTGCAATTTTTTTGGAAGTTAAAGCTATAACATTACAAAGGAACTAGAACTGGTGTTTAGAGTCTAGAGAAATTGGTTTTCAAAGTAAATATGGGAATAAGGACAAATCAAGGGTTTCTAGGTTGCATGTAGGTTACCATGTACTTCAGTTATTAATTTTTTTTCCCAGGAAAAAATCGTAATTTTCATTTATAAAAGGAAAATTATATGTTGTATCATCTACGTATGACCCTATGCAAAAATTATGATCATACCTTCAGTCATATAATTTCAATAAAAACAGAGAAATAACTTTACCAGTACTATGCAAATCAATTTAAATATCTACATAACATAACAGAGACACAAAAATGCCAAAAACCACCCTAGATCTGACAGTCTGATCAAAGTGCCCCAAAACCATTTGCATCTTCTATGAAGGGCTTGTGGTAGTACTGGTACTCCTTTGGTCCATCCTATTCATTAATTAACCATTGGCCCCAAGTTAACTGCAGGGCTTCCTTAGAAAGTTGGTCAACACCTGGTTCCTTTCCTTGTAAATATGAGCAACAGTAATGAAGTAAAAATGTGATTTGAGGGCCATAACCTCGGTCAGCAATCCTCTGAGTGTGTGCACGTGAAATCGGGCCTCATTGTTGAACCAATTAATAACAATCTTGGAGTCCCCCAAAATCTGTATCCTATTTCAAATATTCTCAAGGGAAAAGGTAAGTAGGATTCTGAGACAGTTGAGTTTAGAGTAGTTGTTTGTACCCAGCCCACGGCCCAATTTTGATCTTATAATGGTGTGAGTCCGAATGGAAAAGAGTAGCCCCACCACCGCAACCAAAAATGTTAGAAGCCCCATCAAATAGGCCCAAGGGTAGGATTTATCAATAATTTCAGGAGTAAGCACTCTGCAGTGTGTGATGGGCTCATCCGCTAAGAGTGTGAGGAACAGAGTTGTAATATAATTGCAAATATGGAGCCAGTCAATCGTTGTATCTTGAAATATGCAATGGGTATGAGCCAACCAAATACCCCACGATACCAATAGAGGGAGATTCATGTCTTTCATGGATGCCAGCGAATGCCACCAGTTCTGCCATGCCTCAGTGATAGATATGTCATGCCAATTGAATGCAATGCCCAGAGCTGAAGTGGAAAATTTCCAAACCTTTTTGGTGGAAGGATAAGAAAGGAACAAATGATCAATGTCCTCTCTTTTATATTTGCACATGCAACATCTGGAGGGTCCATGAATAGATCGCCTGGTAAGATTGGGGCACAATTAGTGAGTATACACCACATGAATAATCTAGCCTTTGCGGTGCCTTCAATGTCTAGAGATTCCTCCACCACCATCGACTTTCCTGAGGTTCGTGAGCTGCAATAAGTGATACATACCCATCTTTTGGATTATACATGCCTTGAGGGGATAAATACCATATCATCTCATCATCCTGCTCAGTTAATTTGATATTAGAAGCACAGAGAGCTCTAAGATATCTGTGCCACTCAACCTGCCAAATATCTGGAATGCCCAACTCCTGAGAATATTTACAAGCCGGAGAGAGCCATGTGGTATTGGCCTCATCCGCAATTTGAGATAGAGTGTGAATCCCCAAATCCATAAGAGACTGTCTAATAGCTAAAGGTAAGTGGTGCTCCTTGCCACAACCAGACTAGACATCCATGCCTATTCGAACCTGTGCGCCCGATCCAATGCTCCAAGAAAGTCCCCTTTTGATGACATAAATGGATCTAGTAATGGACCATGAGACAATCAAGGATCCATTTCTACACCTGATGGTTCCTCTGATCCATTCAAGGGTGGTTAATGGGGTGATGTATTTGGAATAAGTGACCTCTTGCCAAAGGCTGCTAGAATTTAATAGTTGCCACCCCATTTTAGCAGCCAAAGCCGTGGAAAAAAGATTTAAGTATTTTAGTACCCATCCACCCATTATTTAGGATTTGCAATCTTGTCCCAACCAACCCAAGAAAAGTCTTTCCCTCCTGCTTCCCCCTCCAAAGGAACCTTCTGCAGATTTGCTGGATTCTAGCAGTGACACCCTTGGGTATCCAGGCGAGTGCCATCCAGTAAATAGGTATTGCCTCCAGAACCGACTTGATAAGCAATAATTTTCCCACTCTTGAGAGCCATCTCTGCTGCTAGATGTTAACCCTCCTTTCCACTTTTGCAATGAGCCAGTTCCAGTTTGTAATTCTGTAATCATTGGGCTTGAGACTGAAACCTAGGTATTTGATGCAATCGTTAATATCCCTGCGACCAAACTGAAACTGAAGAAGGGAATGCCTACTTTCCTGAATATAACATCTCACCATAATTATGGTAGGTTTGTTGAGATTGGGCATCATGCCAGTAGCCTTATAGAAGATAGTTAGTATCCTCTTGAAGCTGTTGGAATCTTGGATAGAACCATCAAGAAAAATTAGCACATCATCAATAAATAATAGATGAGACAGGTGGATAAGTTTAGTGATTTTGACACCATTTAATGACCCCTCTGCCTTGGCAAATGCAATGAGCTTGGTCAGCCCTTCCATGATTAGCAAGAATAGTAACATGGATAATGGGCATCCTTGGCGGAGCCCTCTACTTGCATGAAAAAATTTAGATGTTGCTCCATTAATGAGAATACTGAAAGATGCATTTGTGATACATCCCATAATCCAATTAATGAAGGAGTGAGGGAAACTAGTATGGATGAGAATGAGCTAAATGAAGGTCTAGTAGGTACAATCAAAAGCCTTGGCAAGGTCAATCTTAAGGATGGTACTTTTAAGACTTTTGAGCTTGATCAAGTGCAAGACTTCTTGAGCAATGCTAATGGCTTCATGAATTTTCCTTTGATGGAGGAATGAAAATTATTCCTTGGATATGTGTTGGGATAACATAGGCTTAATTCGGTTGGTTATGATATTATAGATACAGTTGCATAAGGATATAGGCTTGTAATCGTTGAAAGTTAAGGGCTTGTCAATTTTAGAGATGAGAGTAATGAAAGTGGCATTGAAATCATACATCCAGCCAGAAGTTCTACACTCCTTGATGAACTAAAGGAGATCCCTTTCAATGTCCTCAAAGAAAGTGAGATAGAATTAGATAGGCCAACCATCCGGTCCAGGGCTCTTATCCTTTTTGAACCATTTTAATACCGCTTCAATTTCCCCTATAGTAACAACATAATTTAGGTTTTCAATATCATCCTCCTCCACATATCTCTGCAATTAGTCTTGGAAATCTGTAGCACTTCTGATATATTGGCCACCCGAGGGCATCTGTAAATGTCAAAGAAATGTTTAATGCCCATCTCTGCAAGCTGGGTATGATTTTTGGTGACCCTGCTAGCCCGATCCTTCAACTCCCATATAGTGTTGATACCCTTCCTGCCTTCGCGCATTGCTGGAAGAACTTTGTATTGTCATCTCCCGCCTTGAGCCAAATGGCCTTGCTTTTGAGTCTCCAAGTTTCCTCTTGATGCCTTAAAAATTTGATTTTTTCCAATTCCAAATGGATCAGATCGTTCTTTGTCTCAGAGGATTGAAACCCTAAAAAATCAGCTCCAGTTGGTCCTTCAATTTTTATTTCAATCTTCTTCAGTGATTCCTCATCCTGTAATATTTTCTCTTTAGCTCATTTTATTATTCTTTCTTTTATTCTGGATTGGTTATTAGAAATGACCCAATTTGGCTCAATGTCGGGCTCCTGATCACAATGGGTCCATGATTCCTTGACTAGGAGATGGAAGGCAGGATCCTCCGGCCAAGTGGAATTAAGCTTGAAGGGAGAGTGAGGTATGTTGTTCTCCCCGAGGATTTCAAAGTAGATGTGGGAGTGATCTGATATTCCACCTGAACCCACCCATTGTCTAGCCTTGTCGACCTTGTCAGCCAACTTGGACTTGATGATAAAACTGGTCCAGTTTGCGAGCAAGGGAAGCATTCCTAGTCCTTCTATTATGCCAAGTAGGGAGTCTTTTGGGAATTGCCAAGTCCAGTAGATCAACTTCATCAACCATATGTTCAAAGTAACCCGATAGGGAATTCAGAAGTGCACTAGGTCCCCAAGATTCAACTAGTACAATGGAGAAATTTAAATCTCCACCAATAATGATATTATCCTCCTTCATAAACGATGAGGACATTAGCTTATCCTAGAAATTAGCTCGAATGTGGAAAGGTCAATAAACATTAATCATTTGAATGGGATAATCCAGCCCAGATGCTACAATGTCAGCACCTAGAACCCCTTCCCTCCCCCACGATATTTCCACCTTGACGGTGCGATTATTGAAAACAATGGCACATCGTCTGGATTGCCCACGCACATCCAAAGTCTGAATGCTCCAGTAAGGGAGAAGGGAGGATAACACTTTGTGAATTGTCTCTCCATCACCCAATGTTTCTTTAAGGAATATTACATTCACTTTCTCTGACTTCAAGAGTCTTCTAAGAGCCATTTTTTTGTCAGGGTTGGCTAACCCTCTGCAATTAAAGGAAAGGCAAATCATGGATGACCCATGTCAGGGGTATCCTTTTCTCTAAGAACCCTATCAATTGAGGATTGTTTCCCAGAGGCCACCTCTAATCTAGCTCAGAGGATCACTTTTGAGAGTGAGGAAGGTCTACCTTTGGTGGATTTTGAGTAGTGAACAATTGGATCATTGCCCAAACCCAAAGAGGGGGTGGTAGAGGACTTAGCCAGGGATCTAAGATCATATTGATGACAGGAGCTATTGCCCGAATTCTCAAACAGGGACTGGGAGCGAGAGACTCCTACAAGGGTGCAGGGATCTAGCTAAGCAGAGGATGGAGGAGCAGTTGTAATAGGGCATATAATAGGTTCAAGATTACAATTATTTAAATTTACTCTAGAAGCAGTAAGAGATAATACAAGAGATTCAACCCGATGAAATTCAAAAGTAAATGGAAAAGAGGTAGAGATAGGAGTACCCAGAATCGGTCTGAATTCTACATCTTGAGGATGAGTGACCCGAGCTAGAGAAGCCTGTGTTGTTGGCTTGTGGGGCATCTTCTGAGGTGCATGCAATGATCCTGTTACCATCGTGGGCGCCTCTTGTGATGAGTCACGATCGCTAACTTCATGTGTTTGTGTTCCTGTATGCACCAAAATTTTGGATGGTTCCAAGTTGGCCACGTTGATCAATGGACATTCCTTATATAAGTGTCCTACTTCATGGAAACAAAGACATCTAAATGGCACCCCCTCGTAGTCTAGGATTTTCCATCTCATGATATCCTTGAATTGAAGACTATAACTTTCCACCAGTCCTTCACGAGTATCCAAGTGCACCAAAATCCTTGCCACATAGATGTTCCCGGTCTCCAAATATGACCTGCCATGGTCCAGATAGATACCAAAATCTTCCTCAATATACCAAAGCACCTCCTCCATCCATAATTGTAGAGGTAGGCCAGGTAAACACACCATATGGGGCCAGCCCCCATTTTTTCCTTGTTGGGGTCGAATAAAGGTGTCCAACGCTTGAGAAAACCATGGGTAATCTCAATGTGCCAATACTTCATGAGTACCCAATTAGCCGTCTACGGGTGAGGAAAAATGAGCACGAACCACCCTTTGTTCATAGTTAGAACTGCAGAGAGCTGATCCAAAACATTGCCCCAAATTTCTATTGTCCATTCTTTAGCCTGGCTGAGGTTTAGTTCCTACCTCGAACCCATCCAACCATAACCGTTTGTGCAGTCTCCTCCAGCTGATCCATGCCAATGCCTTTTTCGAAGACCAAATTTCTACCCTGTTCACGGCTCTTGGTGCACTTGGTCTTCTTCTTACCAATCCTATGAGGTTGCTTGTCGCAGGTGATTCCCTCACCCTTCGGTTGAGTTTCATCTGATTCAGATGCCCTGTTCTCTTCTAGTGGGGGTACTGGCTGAGTGATACCCTCAAGACAACCCGAAGCGACCACGATAGGAGGGCTCCTCAGTTTGTCATTTAGAATGTTAGTGTCATTCGTCGGGTTTAAGCCAAGATTTTCAAAACCAAAGGACCCGTTCGGGGCACCAGATATACCCCCTGTGTCCATTGAGACCGGACCTAGCACCTCCAGGGTTGATTACGCTTGTTGCTCCCAGAACCTAAGAACCGATGGAGATGGAATGGAGAAAGAAGGAGAAACCATAACCTCCAAGGTATTTTTAACAATACTCACCGTTAATTCCAGATAATAATCCCTAAACCATAGCTGAGCATGTGATGACCCACCAACTTCCATGCCCATAAACCGTTGGTCCACCTGTTCCTTCGAGCCTAGAGCTTCTACCAGAGAAGGCCCATATGTTTGCTGATGTGGGTAGCCCGTCCAAATCTGCGATGGTTCCATGGTATCAGAGGAGTAATAGATTTCAACCTCCTCCATAAAGACGTTCTGAGTTGTGCGCTGCCATGTCCAAATGAAAATTCACAAGTAGTTGTGAACTACTCCTCTATTCCGAGAAAAGCTCTTGGTGCCTGTAACTGTCTGCCTCCATTGCTAAGGTCCAGGGCATAAACAGAGGAAATAACAATTGACTCGTATGTCGGGTTGTCGGAAGCACGGGTAAATCGTGAGCACCCTCTTGCCAGTCAGCTCACCGAGACTGCTCGTGACAGTCTTCACCAAAGCACGCCAAATAACTTGATAAACCCACTCCTAAACTGCCATTTTAACCACCCTTTCGCAACAACAGTCTGCCATCAAGGGTCATTACAGTGTTCCATCATCATTAGGGTTCGTCGTCGATAGCACATCCTGCATTAGGGTTTCACCATGGCTAGGGTTTCGCACTAGAGCCAACCTCCACTACCACCACTGTAAGTTTATGTTGTTTACAAATTCCATTCAATTATTAATATTTCAATAGGATTCTTTTTTTTTTCTTTATTCTAATTGTGTAAAGAGTGATTCTAAATAATTGTTCAACTTATTTCATTTGTAATAAACTATTTTTAGTGTAACTTTTAGGGTCAAGATGTATGCTCCAAGTTCTTATGGAATATCCAACTATGAATAAATTTAGAGGCGCCATGAGAAGAAAGTTTGTTTCTATGTTTTCTTTGTACATATGTTATTGACCTTGATGGATCAAGTGGGGTGCAACAAATGTTGGCAAACATGGCAAACTTATCTCATGATTTTCTTTGTCCATTTGACTCACACAAGCCAGATAATTTGTAAAACAACTATGACTGACCAAGTCGATATCTAGAGAAAGAATTAGACCTCACTAGAAGCCATTCACCCCACTTAGCTAGTTGTTAGAAAATAGTTGTTGGGAATTAGTTGTTGTGTATTAGACACCACAATATATATTTATTAATTTCTCTTCCTAGTTAGCTAGAAATATTGTTATTTAATTTCCTAAATAACTGTTTGGAATTAGTTGTTATTTGTATCGGACCCCATCATCTATATTTATTAAATTTTCTTCCTAATTAGTTACAAAATATTTTTATTTTGTTTTGTAAGGGTTTGACTACTATCCTATATAAAGAGGCCCCTTCTTACTTGTAAAGGTTGTTGGGGTGAGTAATGAACTTATGCTATTTTGTTTCACTTCAGATTTCATGGATGATTGAGTGAGGAGCAACTTTTGAGCATTCTTATACAACTCTTGTCAAGTTATGCTCTTGGAGATGTCGTGTCTATTATCATGAGAATTCGTCACTGGATAATATCATACTTGCATCTTGTGTTTACAATAAAACTTCTTTCTCATTGCCCTGTTTCTCAAAGATCAGTTTCATATTTGAAAAGGAATATCTTGGATAGTCATAAACTATCATGGTAGTTTGGAGTTTATCTATCATTGTAATATAGTATTTCATTTTCAGAATTGTAAGAAATTAGGTGAATGTATGGATTCTAAACTATATTTTGTGGTTTGATCTAAAAGAAATCTTAGTAATGCTCCTATTCGACCCCATAAACTCAATGGTCCAAATAGGCACTGCTAATAACCCTACTACCATCTAAAACTTTTTTTTACAACTGAGTTTTTACTAGGCAGTAGATCCAGAAACTTCATTGCAAAGATTTATCTCAGATTTGTTTTGTTGGGGGTTCACCCCTACCCAGCCCAGACTTATACCCTGTGTGTATGCAAATTTTCCTTGTGAATAAATACTACAAAATACTCACAATGCAACATTATGTTGCACACTCCATTGTTGGAAACACAACAGTCATAGCTTGTACACCCTCAAATATTATATGAATTGAGATTTAATTGTTTAGAGTAACCCTAATACAGTGTGTAAGAAACACTATAAAGGATGATTTCAAGTTAAAGAATCAACCTAACTTTTCTGTGGGGCATTTGAGTGACGTGAGGGGCGAGGCAGGGTTGATGGAACCGAAACGCGAGTACCGGAGAGGGCCACCAGAGGTTGTCACATCAACACCGTTCTTTTGCATGAATAGCCTCTTCCAAAGGGAAAGCCTTATTTTTCAAGTCTATAGCCCCATTAATATTCCAAAAGTACCAATGGCCATGCCATGGTCATGCGAGCCATAACCATGCAGACCTCGAAACAAGTACGCATCAGTAAATGATATGCCTGGAATGATATGTGCAGTAGTAGAATTGATATGACACAGGTGTGATGGATTTTGGTTGAGGGCCCGATTAAACAAATTCACTTTACGCTTGTAGATGAGTCAAATCACAAATATTTCTAGCTCCATATCATATCGTGTGTTTTAATTAAGTGATATAGTGTGTTTTAATTAAGCTACTATTTATCATTTTTTAAAGTCATATTTTAATTAAGTCATATTATGGTTTTAATTAAGCTACTATTTATGATTTTTAAAAATTAAGTCATATTTTATTATATTTGGGTTTTAGATTTAAGTAGTTTTGTATTTCCCAAGTTATCATTTATGGTTTTTTTAATAAAAGTATTTTATTATATTTTATTCTAGAATTTGTGAAATGCATATGTTTTAAGTTTCACGAGGTTTTACTTTTTACAATTATATTTAGGTTTTAGATTTAAGTAGTTTTACATTTCCGTTCCATTTAGGTTTATGACTATAATGTTGGATTTATTGTAGAAATTATATAACTTATCCATTATATATCCAAGATTCTCCTGATCACACACTATTTAACTTCATGCACAATACATAATCTATTCCACCATTGATCATCACATGCGGAAATTAAATCAATTGCAATGCACACATGAAACCATAAAAATTCACACACATTAAAACAATGATTTAATGGGAAAGCCTGAAGCTAAAAACCCCAACTATCTATATATAATATATGTCATAGAGATCATGTAACAATCCTCATACAAAGCTGAACATGTCAAGCTCTCAGTACAATACAATCGCTACACACTAATCAAGCCCGATCTTGCAAATCCATGCACCGATCTCTGCCACCTGCTAGCCTACCTCTACTGTGCAATCCCTACTGAATAATGGCACTGCGCAATCCTCATTGGCATCTCCACTGAGTGTTGGATGCAATAAATGCATCACTATAGTCACAACTGATAGTCACACTTGCTCTTTCACCTACCTCTCCACTGGTCTCCACTGAAACTGCCATGCACTGTAGTTAACTGATGTATTCTTCAGTTGATTAATGAGTTATTATTTAGTGAATCAATTAACTAATTAATTCACACCGCTCTCACCAGTGTATCAATTAGCTAGACTAGATACAACTAGCTCAACTGAGTCTAACTGAGTTAAATTGAACACAACTCCATCAACTACTTCTATAACTCCACCAAACTCTGTCACATGAGTTCTAACTAAATTCCTCATGCATTAGCTCCAGTAAACCCTCAATAATAGCGTAATTCTTTCTGTCAGCTGTTGTGCCACATCTGTGCACTTAACTGAAGTGCTCCAAGAGAATAAGATAATGTTTAGAGTCCAAATATTATTAAGAGCTAATAATATTCGACATATCTATTTTTAGGCTGGAAATCTAAAAATAGATTCCACCCAATATGTCTAAAAATAGAAGTCCATCTATTTTTCCAACTTGAACAACCATCCACAAATAACATCCTGCAACTCATAGAATATGATCGACATGTCTAAAAATAGACATAGTCTAAAAATAGACTTTGCGCCAAAAATAGCCTGCGGGCCCACTTAGTGAAGGCGACTCTTTTCACTAAGCTCATCATCTTGTTAAATCTCAACACTCCCTCTCAAAAAGATAGGGATTATCTGCCACCCCGATCCTGTCTCTATGGTATTCGAATTTTCTCCTGGTGAGCGCCTTCTTCAGAATATTTGCATCTTGATCCTCCGTAGGAATGTAAGAAAGCAACATGATCTTCCGTTGCACACAATCTCTGATATGATGGTACCGGATGTCAATATGTTTAGATCTATCATGAAATACTGGATTAACCGAGAGTTTAATGCAACTCTGATTATCACAATATATCACAGTAGGATCTAAGTGTGAACCGAACAACTCGACCAGGATCTTCCTCATCCATATAGCCTCGCATGCAGCCAAACTTGCTACCATGTACTCGACCTCCGCTGAACTGAGTGCCACAGATCTCTGTTTCCTGCTGTACCAAGAAATTGTTGTAGATATGATACTGAATATCCCTCCAGATGTGCTCTTTCTGTCCGTTGGGCTCCCTGCCCAATTTGCATCCGTGAAGCCATGTAGCTTCAACTCATCCGACTGTCTGTACCACAATCCATATCCCGATGTGCCCCTGAGATACCTCAAGACATGCTTTCCTGCCTTCCAAAAGAGCTTGGTAGGCTTAACCATAGCTTGTGAAAGCTGGTTAACAACATAGCATGTGTCCGGTCGTGTATTGACCAAATACATGAGCGAACCAACCAACTGTCGATAAACAGTGGCATCCACTACCTCTGCTGATGTAGCATCCTCTTTCCTCCAACCACCAGGAAGAGGAGTGTCGATAGGCTTGCAGCCTTGCATGTTGAACTTCTCCAGTATCTCCTGGGCATACTTGCCCTGAGACATAAACAGACCACCCTTCCGCTGCCAAATTTCCAATCCCAGGAAATAATGAAGGAGACCAAAGTCCTTCATCTCAAACTCCTTTGCAAGATCTGCCTTACATGAGTGTATCAATAGTTCATCACTTGTTAGTATCAAATCATCTACATAAAGTACAATGATCAACAACTTACCCTCTGTTGGCGTCCTGTGTTTTGATAGTTTGGAAAATCAAAAGACAAGGCAACATCAAAACCAATCTTTAGAGTTCCAGGATCTAGTCCTCCCGTTCTCAGAGAGGGATCTCTCAAATTATTTGTTTTGAAAAGGTTTATCTTGTTTGCTTTTGAGTATTGGTTTTAGACTAGTTATTAAGTGCAAGTGTTTGTTTGTTTGGTTGAATTGGTACAACGGAACGTGAAAGGTCTAGGAAAGATAGATAAAAAGAAGAAATGTCTGATTCATTGGGCAATGGAGTCAAAAAGATGTTTAAGGCAAACTTGCAAATGGATATGGGATATCAAAGGGAAAATCTAACTTGGCCACAGGATTCTTTAGTTTTTTGAGTGAAATGGACATTAATGATTTGAAAGAGAGTTTGAATTCTCAACAAAGGGAACTTGAAAACATAACTTGAACAATAAAGCAGTATTTGATAGGCAGGGCTAACCATAAATTCTACAAACCGTATTTTAGGCAAATGATGACTTCAAGACAACTTTTAAAACAAAATCTAAGATTCGGGAGCACATCCTATTTCCTCAAAGATTTTATTTCAAATGACTTAGAAAACATAAAAGATTTACTAATAATTGTAGTCATAGAAGAGGGAACACCTAACACATCTATGATTACCACTATAAATACCTTTAAAACAATTGTTTAAGCAGGGAAAAAGGGCATCATCAAAACACACCTACTTGGCTAACTATAAACAATGGTACTTCAAAGGGATACTTCACAAACAACTTTCAAGTGGCAGCAGACAAGCAGGGAAAACCATAAATCATGCTGAAACAAACTATTTTAACTATTAGTGAAATAAACAAGCACAAGGACTAAAGAGAGAGATTAAAGACTCTAAAATACCTCAGCAGAAGAAAACATAAAATAGTGAAGGATAAACAGGTCTAAGGTGCTTCCAGGAGTCATTTCTTAGCCTAAACTTTTCATCCTACCAGAGTAAGAATTCATGAAACATAATGTAAACAGGAAAAACAATAGACAGTTCAGAATACATCACCAACAACCAAGCTCATGAATCTAATGGTAGAGCCTTCTCAAGAACAAGCATGTCACAACATCATCAAGCTTCCAAGACTTCAATTTCTTCTTCAAACTTCAACAGATTATGTATTATTTCAGAGAGTTTCAGTATTACAACTAGTGACCAACCAACCTGTATCTCATCTTCTTCAGAAGTATTTATAGAAGAAATGAGGAGGTGGAAGAGTTTTAGGATTGAAGTGTAATAAATTCTACACTAAATGCAACTCCTAGCCTCGAAAACCATGCAAGGCATAAGGCATGAATATATCGAATTACAACTCTGTTTCATTTACTCTGTTTATTCTTTTTAAGGCTCAATGGATAAAAAGATCGACTATAAGGCACTCACTTATCTTTGCAATAACTTTATTGACAGTTTAAATTTTGTTCTTTTGTTTGCAATAACTCTTCAGCTGTCTTTAGGCAAATATATTATGTTTAGGTAATAACTATGCCTTCTTTTGATTTATTGAGGGTTCAAGTGGCTCTTTGGTCGCTGAAAAGGATAAGCCTCTGATGTGGCAATGAAGGCCTCCTTTGCTGATGTTTTCATCTGTTTTACCTTAAAACACCTTAATCTGTTCTTTATTATGTGTTTTAGGCTTAATTAGCCTTTGATCTTAGTCTTCAGTGTTCATTTTCTCTTTATCTGTGGATTAGGCCTTTGATTTCTGAGCTTTCTGCCTTAATCCCCTTTAAAAACTCTGATTTAAACCTTTAAACACGGATACTCTTTGATCTCTTGTCTTCAATGTTGATATTCTTCAAATAATGGACTCTGACTGTGTTTTTGCTGTGTTGCAGGCGCGCAACGGCTTTGTGACTTCGCAAATGCTCATGAGGCATGGAAAAATCATAGTTTGAACCTTTGTAAATTATTTTTCTTCGTGAATAATGGCCGGAGGGATCGTCATCCCTGAAACTGTGGAAAAAACCTTTATAACCTGCAAAAAACAAACAAAAGTTATAAAAATCCTGCGAGGATAGGTTTAAACTGCTTTGGAGGCTTTGGGTGTGGGATAAAATCGGAGCCGTTCGATGAAAATAACCAACGGTCAGGATTAAACGGTAGGTTAATTTTGAGAGGTCAGATGGTGGGGAAAGGTAATGGAGCGGAAGTTAAATCAGGGTCATTCGATCTTCGGAGATCAACAACGGAGAACTCTCAATGGATTGTTTGGAAGGAGAGGCGAAGGGCAAGCGAATGGAGGATGAAATATAACGTGAGCCGTCCGATCTAAAGGATCGACGACCAAGATTAAAAGGTGAAAAAGTAATGCGGAGGGTAGGTGGTTTGGCGGAAAACCGGCAGCAGTTTTTGCGTTGTGTTTGGGTGGTAATGTGGTTTTGGCTTTTGGAATGCGATATAGGTCTGCGTTCGACATGTGGATTTCTAAAACCATCTATATCGCGTAAAATTTGTGCACTATGAGAAGGACTAAAAAATCACGCGAAATGGTTTCTAGGCTGTTGGATTGGATGATCCAAATCCAATGGTGCGGGTTGAGCGCGATAGATAAAACGCTGCGGGGTAAAGGGTACGCAGGGTCCAGGTGATGTCAGCAATGGCACGCAGTGGAGGGTGAAAATAGGCTGTCTGATCGTTAAATTCCTTTGATAAATGGTTATAATTGAAAAAGGAGCAGAAATGAAAGGAAATGGAAAGGGCGGAAAAATGGGGCCTAATGACCTTCGATCTTCGAAGATCAACGGTCAGGATTCACTTTAAAACCTTCTGTCGAGAGACAAAAATATATAGGAATGGTAAGGTTTCAAAGGAAATTGGTGGAGAAACGAGGAGAAAAAGGGGCCCACCTTTTATATAAGGGCGGAAGGAAGGATGAATGTGGGCTGTCAAATCTGGAGGATCGACGGCCGAGATCTGTCGATGGAGGACAAAGAGAAGGGCGGGGTTAAAAAAGCAGAAGCATTGTGAGCCATAGGATCTAAGAATGATCAACGGCAGAGATTTGATCGCAGGATCGCATCGGCGGAGGTCAAAGGGTAAAGTAGCAATGAAAAGTGTTGATGCAATTGAGTGCAGACCGTTAGATCTAGGAGAGATCAACGGTTAGGATTGAATCAGCGGGTTGATGTCGGAGGGATCAAAAGATGGATGAGCACGATGCAATGAAGCACAAACCATCAGATCTGGCGGAATGAACGGTCAGGATTTAATCGCATCGGAGAAAAGGAAAGGGGCTAAAATTTCGGGGCCTTTGATTTTGCAATGTGCGATTAAGTGTTGATCGTTGGATTGGTTTTAGAGATCGATGGTGGAGATTTAATCAGCAGTTGCGATGGTGAAGGGTTTGTGATGGAGCACGATTAAATCAAAGCCATTGGTTCTTGTGGATTCAACGGCTGGGATTTAATCGCAGGATCGACATCGGAGGAGGAAAAAGAAAAAGGGTTGAGGGAAAACCGCGATGCGATTATGTATTGATCGTCGGATCAGAAAGATGATCGACGGCTGAGGTTTGCTCTGAGGTATCTCATCGGAAAATTTGAAAGACACGAAAAGGAGGAAGGAACCATGCAGACTTGCAATGCGATGAGCCGATGACCGTTGATCGGTTTAGATCGACGATCGATATTCGTTGAAACTTTGAACTGTTGGATTTATGAAATAACAAAGAAAAGTTGGTTTTTACGAAATAACAAAGGAAAGTAAGGTTTGACGGGGTTTGGAGAGGAGTTCAGGCCCTTTAAGCGCCCGGTTGCGGGGCTCAAGGTTTTATGAGGCGAAGGGCTCAAGGGAGTCAAGCCCTCGGGGGCTTAAGAAAATTACATGCCTTTATACTGTTTTAGGCCTTAAAAACAATGTATTTAAGCCAATTTTGAGGGTTCCGGTAGGGGAAATAAGGCTTTTTTAAACCAAATAACAGAGAAATATAAGGTTTAAAAGGGATTTTGGAGTGCTTTTGAAGGTTGAATGAGGCTTATGGAGGAATTTTATGAAGAAAAAAGGGATGAAAATGGGGTTATTCATGAGTGAAAGGAGAGGTAAAATGAAGGGAAAAGTGGGTTTTTAAGCAATCTTCTTTAGGCAAACAACAGATTTTCAGGTTTATGAGGGAAAAAATAATGAAGATTAACTAAAAGTTTAGTTATCTTCATAAAAAAATCAAAGATGATAGGTTTTCAAAGGGGAATTATCTCTTGAAGTTTTGAAGAACAAAATTAGCCACTTTTTGGTATAACAGAATTTATCAGTGGCTAACAGTGGCTCCACTTGGGGAAGACAGCTGGTTCTTTAGGTGTCTAGAACCTCAGCTGCAAATCTCTGGCTTTCATTAAACCAGTGCCTTAATCCGTTGGGCAGCAACCTTTCTTTTTGATGATCTCTGCAACAATTTAAAACAATGGAATTCTATCAAAACAACATGTCTACCTACCCATTCCTAATGATCCTAACATTTTTTCTTCTTTTCAGAGTGCATTTAGACTGGAAAACTCTCTTCAACAACATTTTATTCTTTTGAAAAACAAAAAAAGAAACTAATCTAATTCTAATATTATTTCTCCATGAACTCAGTTTAAATAGTTGAGTTCATAAGCTTCTCTACCTAATTACTATCTGTCAGGATTAGACTGTTTGACATACTTTTATTCTCTAAATTCAAAAACAGAGATTTAAAAGCAGACAATCTAGGATTGAACAGTCTAACTTGTTGCTGATCTATGGCATAAAAACAAGCTGCACCTAGACTGTTATTTTGCAGAAAATTTAAAACAAAATGTGAAGGCTTAAGATCCGAAAATTAAAACTTCCTTCATTATCTCTTCAGCTCTGATTTTGAATTTATTTGAGCTGTCTTTTCTCTCTTTCTGGTTCAAGTTTTGAGCCTATTAGAACCAATTTTTCATCAATCTCATAGGTTCAAGTTTTGAGCATGTTTGAACCTTCTTTCTTCTAACCTAATCTACCTTACTGATAAACCAAGATTGAGTTTTTTGACAAATCTAATTCACTAACCTACTCGAAGTAAATTGAAAAGCGAATTAGTCATTATTAGGCTGTATGACTAACTATAAGTGTGATTTTTAGGAGTGGCATTTGAGCTTGCACACTTTCAGATTTTGTTTCTTCTTTTTTGGTATGGGGTTGTACCTTTCTTGTTTTACAATCTGCCCTCTTTTCTCTTTTCTATTGTTTTTTGTATTTTTCTTTTTCTTTCAAGACAAAAATCAACAAATAACTAACTACTCAAAGCTGAGCTTTATTGCTTTCCTATCTAACTTAATCTAACTTGGAATATTTACATGTTTTAGCCAATGAACTCTCTTTTCCAGTACAACCAATCCAGCAAATGATTCCATGATTGGTGATGTAGGGGAATTTGGCTCTAGTAATACTTTACACTTTTATAAGACCTAGGGGGGTCTTATGTTTTTAATTTCTCATGTAAATATTAGTATTCTGAATAAATTAAGAAAATTTGATTTAGCTAGGAAGGTGAAGGGTCAGTTTAGTTTCCTTAAGAATTGAGTCTAACTATAGGACTTGGGAGAATTCCAAGAGTTGTTGAGCTATTAAGAAACTGAAGTGATTCCTCAATAATCTGTATAAATGTAATAAGTCTAGAACTTTTAAGGGCTAGAGTTGTTCAGGACAGACTAGTGAAGATAGAAGGGTCGTCAGACTAAAAATATGGCCAGAAACAAACAATTTGTAAGTAGATGCTTTGTATCTAATTTCAAGTGCATAATGAAAGAAATTGGTTCTGAATGTAGGTGTCTCGATTGATTTAATGTTTGTGTGAATGTCCTCAAATTCAAATAAGAAATTGTGTAAGACACTAAGTGTGAATCGAATTCTGTGTTCATTATTTGAAGGGGGTTCGACTACTTTTACCTTCCGAGTTATTGCATTGTAAGGGGTTTTGAATTATTAGCCTCTGTGTAGAAAGGATTTAAATTGTCGGGGAAAATCCTGCATTAAGGGTTTAATATGTGGGATGTATGCTGGTTATTGAGAAATTATATATTGAGTCTGTAATTGGGTATTAAAATGTAATTCTGCATATGACTGGGTAAATAAGAGGTTATATACGTATCAAGATTGGATGCATTCTGAAGTGAATTGATTACATATGGGTGTCATTCGATTTAACTCTGCACGTAGAGTATTTGGAGTTGTATGAGAATGCGTGAGTTAGTCCTGGATTAAGGCTGATTGAATAGCATTCAATTTGAAATAGCCGTGTGTGGATGTTCCAATGAACATAAGTTATGTGTAGATAGATGAGATCTCCCGCGCCGAAGAGAAAGTGTTGCGGTAAGAGTTAGAATGAAGTTAAGTTTGAAGGCGAATTAGAATGGAAGCGCATAGTCCCTAATTAAAGGTGCGAAATTGCATTAGTCGAAGAGTGGACAGAACCTGGAGTAAGAAAAGGCAGAACCGTGAACTGTGTGAATAGTGAAACCGAAGTGTTAAAAACCAGCAATATCACGTGGGTAAGTAAATGGTAAGTGGATTTGATTTTTGGAACGCGATATAACTTATTGATTGACACACGTCTTTTGGTGGTTTCCAAAAACCACTCACATCGCGTTTTTTTAGGCGTTAAGATCTGGAGGTTAAAATTATGCGATATTCAATTACATCTGTTGGATGGGTGTTGAATGGGGGTTTGGAATGCGATAAATGATCCACCATTGGATCATAGGCAAAGCTGCATGGTCGGGGACACAAAGGTGAGTTAATCGGTGGGACCCGGAATATAGATACGGTTCAGCGTTGAGTTTTAATCCAAAAGATCGAAGGTTTTATTATAATGATCGAAGGCATAATATATATTTAAATATTACGTGTGAGTGTTCTCCCTATGGTAAATTTGAGGGGTTATGATTGTTAGGGGACCCACGAGTCTTAATGTTTGCTGGGGTCATAATATATGTTGGGATATATATTTTGTTTAATGACAAAGTGAACCTTGTGCGTGGGCATATTATATTTAGATGTGAGAAGTAAAGTTCTGTGGGTGAAATTGGTTGTATGGCTTTATAACCATAGCCTTAAGGACCGGAACCTTATGTGGGAGATTGTTAATATTAAGGTGGAAGATGAATTTATGACCCGTAAGTAATATGGTTGATACTGTGTAATTTTGAAATAGTGATTTCAATTTATGCAATGGGTTTTTATTATGAGTTCATTTATTGGGGTAAACTCTCATGAGTTATGGGCGAGACTTATGAAACGGCTTAGTCGTGATATTAAAATATTGTTAATGGGTTTTAAATGTAAAGTGATTACATTCACGAAATGGGTTTTATTAATAAGATTTAACCATTGATCAAAAAAGCAGCTTACGCATGAATTATTGAGGTTGCCATTATGGGCACAGTTTAGTACAACATTTGGAGTGCTTCTACACATGCAGTTCAAATTGTTGGGGGTTTATAATGATGAGAGGACTTTGAATTAATATCTCAAATCTCAGATTTGAGATATTAAAGCTTCCTGAAGAATTTTAAAGATTGCCCAGATTTAAAGTTTATTGGCTGAAAACTTAATGCAGTTTTGCGAGGAAGGAAGTTGGAGTTTTATATATGGACTGAGAGTGTGTAAGTGAGGTAGCCCGGGCATCATTGTGGTATCAGAGCATCAGGAATAGCTCTGTTTGAAGTTCAAGTTTTGAATTAATTGCATGTATGAAAAGAGATCAAGTTTTTAAAGACTGATAGAGATTGCAGCCTACAGGGATACAATGCAGGTGACGGAAGGAAGAAGATCAGATTCTGAAATTTGATATGCAGCAAAGATACACAGGATTGCAGTGAATAGGATTTGAAGAAGTAAATGAAGAACAAGATCAGGCAGGGATCTTGCAGGTAAATAATTTTAAATCTGACTTGAGATCTATGATTGCAGGATGATGGTTGCAGAAAAATAAAGACAGAGTTTGATAGTGAAGGCAGCGAACCTGATATTCAGCTAAAGGCTGGATAGGGAGAGAAATTGCAGTGTTATCAAGAAGAGGTGAGTTGATGAGCAGTATTTGACTCTGGTTTGAAGGATTGTTTACAGAATTCAGATTGCAGAAAATTGAAGAATCTCAGCAAAGGCAGGTCACAACTTTGAGAGCAGTGATAGAAGAGTCCAGCAGAGGATTCTCAATGAAGAATAAGTGTGGCAGAACCTAGAGAATTCCCAACAGAGGTTGCATGAAAGAAGAACAGAGGTGTTCTTGAGAAGTTGCAGAGTGAAGCCTAAGAGAGCAGAAGAGAGTGCTCAGGAGGTTCCAGCAGATAGGGGACCAGTACTTGCCAAAAGCCGGATCCAGAGGAAAGGATTGGTGAGGTAAGTTGCAACAAGAGAGCTTGCTGTTGCAGAGGCTTAGTGCAGCTTGTGAGTGAAGAACTCTTGGAGGAGAAGATTGCTACTGATAGCCATAACAGAGATTGCAGAGGTTCTGAGAGAGGCCACAACAGAAGAGTGAGGGAAGATGCCAAAGAAAATGGCACGAGGAATAAACTCACTGATGAAGAGTATTGGAAAGAGATAGCTGAGATCAGTAAACAGCTTTATGAACTGGAGAGGATGATAGAGGAAAACTAGAGGGTTGGTTGGCTCATGAAGAAGAGTGTGAAATGGAAACCATTACAGTTTAGGTTGAGGCAAAAGGATATTGCCTTACTGAGAGAAGAACTCAACACAACTGAGGTGAGAAAGGAAGTTTCTGCTTGTGAAGCAGAACAGAACACAAATGAAGGATGGAGATCTGCAAGAGATCTTGTGAGACATGAAGAATACTTAAGGCAGCAAGAAGCTTGTCTTGCTAAAGAAGATATCATTAAGGATTTCCTAAGTTGTTGGACAAGTCCAGATCAGCTGGATGAGGTAAAGACTTGTATTTGTGAATCTAACACTTGTGAGGTGATGATAGATTCTCCAGAGGAAGAGGAACTCAGAGTTCTTGAGTCAAGGATGGAATTTGAAAATTCCACATGCAGATCTATTCAAAGAGAAGTGCTTGAGAGAGCAACCAAGACTGAAAAGTCTTGTGGTTTTGAAACTAAAGAGTTGTGTATGTTTGCAGGTACATCACAGGGAGATGAACAAACTTCAAATTTTGATGAGGAGGAGACATTGAATCTGAAATCTGTTCAGATCAATGCTGAGATAGTGAGATCTTAGGGAGAGATGAAGACTGAAGATTCCAAAGAAGATGTTCAGCAGAATGTTGAAGCAAAGAGAGAAGGACCAGCAGATGATTGGTCAAGAACAAGAAGAGGTATAAAAGGTTGTGTGAGGTTCCCAAAATCTACTCCAATTGAAGTTGTTGAGTTGTATAGGAGGTTGGATTTTCAAAGAAGAGAATTGGAGAGACAGAGGGCCTATGCACTGGATAAGTTGTTGGAGAAGCAAGGTAGAAAAATTGTCATGAATGACAATCAGAAAATAGAAGATAAGGAAATGATTCAGAAAAATGAAGGAGTTAATTTTGGTGGATCACAGCAGAAGGACATTCATGAAGAAGATGATGGAAAGAAGGAGAGACTAGCTGACAGTCTCATAGAGGATTTGGAAGGAAGTTCTGAACAACATACTAATGTGTTGTCAGAGGAGAAGAAGGTATTAAGACCTTGGAATTTTACTGCTGATGATTCATGTGTTAATGATACAGGTAAAGAGGAACAGCAAATGAAAATTGTCAGAGAATTGAAGGAAAGAGAAACTATGTTGGCTGAAAACATAGTGAAGGATCATCATCTTAACATGGTGATTAGAACAGTAAAGATCACTCTTGAAGTTGAGGATAAAGAAAATGAAGAAATTCTGAGTCTTGAAGGAGACTTAGAACTGCTAAAGGAAGAGTTGGTGACTGGGTCATCAAAAGAGGCCTTTGGGTCTTGTGGTCTTAAAAATGACAATTTGATTGTGCTTACAAGTAATGCAGAAGACAATTCATCCTTTGGAATTGTCTTGAAAGGAGAAGAACTATTGCAGAAAGAAGATGAAACAATCATGCAGAAATTTGTGACTGTTGGTGGTAGAGAAGGACTAATTTGTTTGAATAACCAAGAGAATATTGGAGAGCAAACTAGAGGACAGATTTTTAAAACTGCTACAGCAAGGAGGAATCAGCATTCTATGCTGATAGAAGATGAAAATGCAGAGCTTGAAGAACTTGGTTTGATTGCCAGAGTCAACCAAGGAGATGAAAGGAAATTACTGAAGATTTCCCAAGGAGAAGAAGAGGAAGAGATTGCAGACACTGGAGCAAAGATGCCTGAATCTATGAAGAAAAAAGGAGCAAATACTAGCTTGCAGAATCCAATTTTGTTTATTAGTATACTGGATGAGTATGTTACTTTAGGAAGACAATTGATTGATGATTTATTTTCTATAAGAAAATTTGTAGATGATGAGCAAGGGAATGTTGCAGAGGGACAATAAGTTTGGGAGGAAGCAACACCCATGGTGGCAGCTGAAGCAACATGGGGGATGACATCTGCAGGAGAAAAAATAATGTTAGCTAGGATCAGTGAGGCAACATTGACAGCAGCAACAGCAGCAGTATTGACAGCAACAACATTTGAAGGCAACAGTGAGCAGAGAAATTTCTAGCTAGAAGATAAGCTGGACATGGAGGTGGAGAACATCAGAAGACTAATGATGAAGGTGTCTCAAAAGCAGCGGACAACAACAAAAAAGCAGGAGAAGTTTAGCAAAGGAAGGACAAAAGCAGATTGTGAAAGTATAGCTAGAAGCAAGTTGCAGAAAAAAGTATGGAAACTGGGAGAAATGAAGTTGAAGAATGATGCAGATGATGGACAATAGTAAATCAGAGTATGGGATCCAGGAGGCAGAGATTAAAGACACATGATCAGGGGATCATGATCAATTTTAACCTTGGGAGTCTGATGCGGGGGCATTTGGCTCTAGTAATACTTTACACTTTTATAAGACCTAGGGGGGTCTTATGTTTTTAAATTCTCATGTAAATATTAGTATTCTGAATAAATTAAGAAAAGTTGATTAAGCTAGGAAGGTGAAGGGTCAGTTCAGTTTCCTTAAGAATTGAGTCTAACTGTAGGACTTGGGAGAATTCCAAGAGTTGTTGAGCTGTTAATAAACTGAAGTGATTCCTCAGTAATTTGTATAAATGTAATAAGTCTAGAACTTTTAAGGGCTAGAGTTGTTCAAGACAGACTAGTGAAGATAGAAGGGCCGTCGGACTGAAAATCTGGCCAGAAACAAACAGTTTGTAAGTGGATGCTTTGTAATTTCAAGTGCATAATGAAAGAAATTGGTTCTGAATGTAGGTGTCTCGATTGATCTAATGTCTGTGTGAATTTCCTCGAATTCCAATAAGAAATTGTGTAAGACACTGAGTGTGAATCGAATTCTGTGTTCATTGTTTGAAGGGGGTTCGACTCCCTTTACCTTCCGAGTTATTGCATTGTAAGGGGTTTTGAATTATTAGCCTCTGTGTAGAAAGGATTTAAATTGTCAGGGATAATCCTACATTAAGGTTTATTATGTGGGATGTATGCTGGTTATTGAGCAATTATATATTGAGTTTGTAATTGGGGATTAAAATGTAATTCTGCATATGACTGGGTAAATAAGAGGTTATATACGTATCAAGATTGGATGCATTCTGAAGTGAATTGATTACATATGGGTGTCATTCGATTTAACTTTGTGTGTAGGGTATTTGGATTTGTATGAGAATGCGTGATTCAGTCCTGGATTAACGTTGATTGAATAGCATTCAATTTGAAATAGTCGTGCGTGGATGTTCCAATGAACGTAAGTTTTGTGTAGATAGATGAGATCTCTCGCGCCGAAGAGAAAGCGTTGTGGTAAGAGTTAGAATGAAGTTAAGTTTGAAGGTGGATTAGAATGGAAGCACACAGTCCCTAATTAAAGGTGCGGAATTGCATTAGTAAAAGAGTGGACGGAACCTGGAGTAAGAAAAGGCAGAACCGTGAGCTGCGTGAACAGTGAAACCGGAGTGTTAAAAACTGGCAGTATCGCGTGGGTAAGTAAATGGTAAGTGGATTTAAGTTTTGGAATGCGATATAACTTATTGATTGACACGTGTCTTTTGGTGGTTTCCAAAAACCACTCACGTCGCTTTTTGTTTAGTCGTTAAGATCCGGAGGTTAAAATTACGCGATATTCAATTACATCCGTCGGATGGGTGTTGAATGGGGGTTTGGACCGCGATAAATTATCCACCGTTGGATCATAGGCGAAGTTGCATGGTCGGGGACACAAAGGTGAGTTAATTGGTGGGACCCGAAATATAGATACGGTTCAGCGTTGAGTTTTAATCCAAAAGATCGAAGGTTTTATTATAATGATCGAAAGCGTAATATATATTGAAATATTACGGGTGAGTGTTCTCCCTATGGTAAATGCGAGGGGTTATGATTTTTAGGGGACCCACGAGTCTTAATGTTTGCTAGGGTCATAATATATGTTGGGATATATATTATGTTTGATGACAAAGTGAACCTTGTGCGTGGGCATATTATATTTAGATGCGAGAAGTAAAGTTTCATGGGTGAAATTGGTTGTATGGCTTTATAACCATAGCCTTAAGGACCGGAACCTTATGTGGGAGATTGTTAATATTAAGGTGGAAGATGAATTTATGACCCGTAATTAATATGGTTGATACTGTGTAATTTTGAAATAGTGATTTCAATTTCTGCAATGGGTTTTTATTATGAGTTCAATTATTGGGCTAAACTCTCATGAGTTATAGGCAAGACTTATAAAACGACTTAGTCGTGATATTCAAATATTTTTGATGGGTTTTAAATGTAAAGTGATTACATTCATGAAATGGGTTTTATTAATAAGATTTAACCTTTGATCACAAAAGTAGCTTCCGCATGAATTATTGAGGTTGCCATTATGGGCACAATTTAGTACAACATTTGGAGTGCTTCTACACATGCAATTCAAATTGTTGGCGGTTTATAACGATAATAGGACTTTGAATTAATATCTCAAATCTCAGATTTGAGATATTAAAGCTTCCTGAAGAATTTTAAAGATTGCCCAGATTTAAAGTTTATTGGCTGAAAATTGAATGCAGTTTTGTGAGGAAGGAAGTTGGAGTTTTATATATGGACTGAGAGTGTGTAAGTGAGGTAGCCCGGGCATCAATTGGTCCTTCTTCATCTCTCTGGGCAGGCTGGACAAACAAGGCCATTCCCATTCCTTTTATTTTTTAGCAACAGTGCTAAATAATCTTCTTGCTTTTGGTAAAATACTGCTCCTAATAACCTTTATCCCTTCTTCAAATTCCTTTAAGAAGTGAGCATAGGGATCTTGAAATAGTTCCTGGTTAAGAGTATTTGGAAGATGTGTTTCAACCAGGATCATCTCTTTTTTCTCCACTGGATCAAGGTAAAGATTCTCTTGAGAAAGAACTTCTTCTTCATCTTCATTATCATCTGAACTAGAAGACTCATCATATATTGCAGTGTTGTCCTCTTGTAGTCCTGGTATGCTCTGATTTAGTGGAATATACTCTGTGAAGAGATTATCATGTTCTTGAGCAGGAGTATCTCTTATTACTTCAACCCTTTCAGGAGAAGGTTCCTTATCTTCATCTTGCTCAAGAAATTCCTCTTTCTTCTCAACCTCAACATTACAACTAATAGATTGCTGATTCCCAATTATGTGAAAGCTATTTCTGATGGATTGGATTGGCTTATTACTGCTTTCAAGCCGATGATAATGAAATTCATGACACCAATCAATTGCTGGTTGCCCTGCATGATTAGTTTCTATTTGGAGCTCATCATCATCATCAGACTAATCAAAAGTTGAAAAATCATTAGTATAAACAATTTCACCGATCAAACATATTGGGTTATCAGTTTGTTTATCTTTTAGCTGATCTACAAGTTTGTTTCCTGTTCCAAGACAACAAGGTTTAGTAGGTAGATGAGTAGAAGTGTTTTGTTCTAATGAAGATTTGGGGGTTGACTATTTGTTTAATATTAGATCAATTTCTTCTTCTGTCAAAAGAGTAGGAATTTTTCTTTTGCTTTGGACAGAAGTACAACAATCCTCTTCCTCTTGTATTGACTGATTTTGAGGCTGGATGTCTTCTTGAGCCTCTTCTAGGGAATCATTACTTGTGTTTTCAAGGAAAATTTGAGGATTCTCTTCTTTTTCCTGGTCTATTTCAGTTTTAAACAACTCTTCATGATTTTTGTGACAGTCATTTAGAATATGGGATTCATGAGTTGTTTCTAATAGATTATCAGGATGCCATTCTTTTTTAATAATCTGAAATGAGTCATGACATAAAGGCAGAGACTCTGGTTGTGTTGTCTCTTCTCCTATTTCAGATTTTGTGAGTTCAAGATGGCTTATGTTTCCCTCAAGGCACTGCTCACTTTCTGCCTTTGCATTTTGGTCATAAAGTTCTCTTAATAGTGCAATACAAGATAAAGGGAGGCAATCAATTTCTTCTTGACAATATTCCTCATTGTAATCTTGCTCATCATACATCTTTTGTTTGTTGTTTATATCTTGTAGTGGTTGAGTTTGTGTTTGATCAGGGAAAGGCATAAGTTTCTCTAGGTAATCAATATTTGTATCAACCTCATGCCTATCCAATCTTTTATCAAGTATGTACACTATTTTCCCAATTAGGTTCAATAATGTGTTTATTTTAGCTTCTCTGTCGACACTTGGATCCATGTTTGTAATAAAGAGGTCACTGTATCATATCAACTAGTTCAGGGTCCTTTACCAGTGGAGTTATTAGGTCTTTTGGGATTGTGGAGTCACCAGGTGGAAGATTTTGAACTTTGATGTCCACCAACATCATGATTGGGTTTGCTCAAAGCATTCTCAGGAGAGTTTACAAGGATTAGTGAAGTAATAGGGCTACTGGAGGCTAGTGGAGTCACCAGGTGGAAATTTTTTAGCTTTTATGAAGGTAAAATGTTTTATGGTTCCACCACCATGTTTATTATGAAGCCAAACTGAAATATTTTTTGGGTTTTTCTGAGTTTCTATGGTTGTTTGAAAGACTAATGAGTCTATAAGAGCTTGCTAGGCAACTATGAACTCAATCTTCCCACCGTGATCGCCATTATGTTGGTGGTGATGAGGTGGCTGATTCACTGGATATTCTTGAAGACAAGGGATTTCTGGAGTCCTAAGGTATACTTAGTTTGTCACTGACTCAGAAAGGTCCCACCGTGATCACCATTATGTTGGGGTCATGTGTTTTTATAGTTTGGAAAATCAAAAGACAAGGCAACATCAAAACAAATCTTTAGAGTTCCAAGATCTAGTCCTCCTGTTCTCAAAGAGAGATCTCTCAAATTATTTGTTTTGCAAAGGTTTATCTTGTTTGCTTTTGAGTATTGGTTCTAGACTAGTTATTAAGTGCAAGTTTTTGTTTGTTTGTTTGGTTGGTTGGTTGAATTGGTGCAGTAGAACATGAAAGGTCTAGGAAAGATAGATAGAAAGAAGAAATGTCTGATTCATTGGGAAATGGAGTCAAAAAGAGGTTTAAAGCAAACTTACAAATGGATATGGGATATCAAAGGGAAAATCTAACTTGGCCACGAGATTCTTTAGTTTTGTGAGTGAAATGGATATTAATGATTTGAAAGAGAGTTTGAATTCTCAACAAAGGGAACTTGAAAACATAACTTGAACAATAAAGCATTATTTGATAGACAGGGCTAACCATAAATTCTACAAACTGTACTTTAAGAAAATAATGACTTCAAGATAACTTTTAAAACGAAATCTAAGATTCAGGAGCACATCCTATTTCCTCAAAGATTTTATTTCAAATGACTTAGAAAACATAAAAGATTCATTGATAATTGTAGACATAGAAGAGGGAACACCTAACACATCTATGATTACCACTATAAAGACCTTTAAAACAATTGTTCAAGTAGGGACAAAGGGCATGATCAAAACAGGCCTCCTTGGCTAACTATAAACAATGGTACTTCAAAGGGAGACTTCACAAATAGCTTTCAAGTGGCAGCAAACAAGCAGGGAAAACCATAAATCATGCTGAAACCAACTATTTGAACTATTAGTGAAATAAACAAGCATGAGGACTAAAGAGAGAGATTAAAGACTCTAAAATACCTCAGTAGAAGAAAATATAAAACAATGAAGGATAAACAGGTCTAAGGTGCTTCCAGGAGTCATTTCTTAGCCTAAACTTTTCATCCTACTGGAGTAAGAATTTATGAAACATAATGTAAATAGAAAAAACAACAGACAATTCAGAATACATCACCAACAGCCAAGCTCATGAATCCAATGGTAGAGCCTTCTCAAGAACAAGCATGTCACAACAACATCAAGCTTCCAAGACTTCAATTTCTTCTTCAAACTTCAACAGACTATGTATTATTTCAGAGAGTTTCAGTATTACAACTAGTGACCAACCAACCTGTATCTCATCTTCTTCAGAAGTATTTATAGAAAAAATGAGGAGGTGGAAGAGTTTTAGGATTGAAGTGTAATAAATTCTACACTAAATGCAACTCCTAGCCTCGAAAACCATGCAAGGCATAAGGAAAGAATGCATCGAATTACAACTCTGTTTATGCTTTTTAAGGCTCAATGGGTAAAAAGATTGACTATAAGGCACTTTCTTATCTTTGCAATAACTTTACTGACAGTTTAAATTTTGTTCTTTTGTTTGCAATAATTGTTCAGCTGTCTTTAGGCAAATATCTTCTGTTTAAGTAATAACTATGCCTTCTTTTGATTTATTGAGGTTGCAGGTGGCTCTTTGGTAGCTGAAAAGGATAATTGGCCTCTGATGTGGTAGTGAAGGCCTCCTTTGCTGATGTTTTCCTCTGTTTTACCTTAAAACACCTTAATCTGTTCTTTATTTTGTGTTTTAGGCTTAATTAGCCTTTGATCTTAGTCTTCGGTCTTCATTTTCTCTTTATCTGTGGATTATGCCTTTGATTTCTGAGCTTTCTGCCTTAATCCCCTTTAAAAACTCTGATTTAAACCTTTAAACATGGATACTCTTTGATCTCCTATCTTCAATGCTGATATTCTTCAAATAATGGACTCTAATTGTGTTTTTGCTGTGTTGCAGGCGCGCATCGGCTTTGTGACTTCACAAATGCTCATGAGGCATGGAAAAATCACAGTTTGAACCTTTGTAAATTATTTTTCTTCGTGAATAATGGCCGGAGGGATCGTCATCCCTGAAACTGTGGAAAAAACCTTTATAACTTGCAAAAAACAAACAAAAGCTATACAAATCCTGTGAGGATAGGTTTAAACTGCTTTGGAGGCTTTGGGTGTGGGATTAAATCGAAGCCGTTGGATGAAAAAAACCAATGGTCGAGATTAAACAGTAGGCTCATTTTGAGAGGTCAGATGGTGGGGAAAGGTAATGGAGGGGAAGTTAAATCAGGGTCGTTCGATCTTCGGAGATCGAAGGCGAAGAACTCTCAATGGATTGTTTGGAAGGAGAGGCGAAGGGAAAGCGAATGGAGGATGAAATATAATGTGAGCCGTCCGATCTAAAGGATCGACGGCCAATATTAAAAGGTGAAAAATTAATGCGGAGGGTAGGTGGTTTGGCGGAAAACTGACAGCGGTGTTCGCGTTGTGTTTGGGTGGTAATGTGGTTTTGGCTTTTGGAACGTTATATAGGTCTGCGTTCGACACGTGGATTTCTAAAACCACCTATATCGCGTAAAATTTGCGCACTGTGGGAAGGGCTCAAAAATCACACGATACGATTTCTAGGCCGTTGGATTGGATGATCCAAATCCAATGGTGCAGGTTGAGCGCGATAGATAAAAAGCTGCGGGGTAAAGAGTACGTGGGGTCCAGGTGACGTCAGCAAAAATTGGCGCGCAGTGGAGGGTGAAAATAGGCTGTCTGATCGTTAAATTCCTTTGATAAATGGTTATAATTGAAAAAGGAGCGGAAATGAAAGGAAATGGAAAGGGTAGAAAAATGGGGCCAAATGACCTTAGATCTTCGAAGATCGACGGTCAGGATTCACTTTAAAACCTTCTATCGGGAAAAAAAAATATACAGGAATGGTAAGGTTTCAAAGGAAATTGGCGGAGAAACGAGGAGAAAAAGGGGCCCACCTTTTATATAAGGGCAGAAGGAAGGATGACTGTGGGCCGTCAGATCTGGAGGATTGACAGCCGAGATCTGTCGATGGAGGACAAAGAGAAGGGAGGGGTTAAAAAAGTGGAAGCATTGTGAGCCGTTGGATCTAAGAATGATCAACGGCAGAGATTTGATCGCAGGATCGCATCGGCGGAGGTCGAAGGGTAAAGTAGCAATGAAAAGTGCCGATGTGATTGAGTGTGGACCGTTAGATCTAGGAGAGATCAATGGTTAGGATTGAATCGGCGGGTTGATGTCGGAGGGATCACAAGATGGACGAGCGCGATGTGATGAAGCGCGGACCGTCGAATTTGGCGGAATGAACGGTCAGGATTTAATCGCATCGGAGAAAAGGGAAGGGGCTAAAAATCTGGGGCCTTTGATTTTGCGATGCGCGATTAAGCGCTAACCGTTGGATTGGTTTCAGAGATCAATGGTGGAGATTTAATCGACAGTTGCGATGGTGAAGGGTTTGTGACGGAGCATGATTAAATCAGAGCCGTTGGTTCTTGTGGATTCAATGACTGGGATTTAATCGCAGGATCGACATCGGAGGATGAAAAGGAAAAAGGGTTAAGGGAAAAATGCGATGCAATTATGTATTGACCATCGGATCAGAAAGATGATCGACGACTGAGTTTTGCTCTAAGGGATCGCATCAGAAAATTTGAAAGAGACGAAAAAGAGGAAGGACCCATGCAGACTTGCGATGCTATGAGCCAATGGCCGTTGATCGGTTTAGATCGACGGTCGATATTCGTTGAAACTTTGAACTGTCAGATTTATGAAATAACAAAGAAAAGTTGGGTTTTACGAAATAACAAAGGAAAGTAAGGTTTGACAAGGTTTGGAGAGGAGTTTAGGCCCTTTAAGCGCCCGGTTGCAGGGCTCAGGGTTTTATGAGGCGGAGGGCTCAAGGGATTCAAGCCCTCGGGGCTTAAGAAAATTACATGCCTTTATACTGTTTTAGGCCTTAAAAACAGTGTTTTTAAGCCAATTTTGAGGGTTCCGGTAGGGGAAATAAGGATTTTTTAAACCAAATAACAGAGAAATATAAGGTTTAAAATGGATTTTGGAGTGCTTTTGAAGGTTGAATGAGGCTTATGGAGGAATTTTATGAAGAAAAAGGGGATGAAAATGGGGTTATTCATGAGTGAAAGGAGGGGTAAAATGAATGGAAAAGTGGGTTTTTAAGCAGTCTTCTTTAGGTAAATAGCAGATTTTTCAGGTTTATGAGGGAAACAACAGTGAAGATTAACTAAAATATTAGTTATCTTGATAAAAACTTCAAAGATGATAGGTTTTCAAAGGTGAATTATCTCTTGAATTTTTGATGAAAAAAATTAGCCACTTTTTGGTATAACAGAATTTATTAGTGGCTAACACCCTCCACCACAATCTGGTATAGGTTCGGATCCGCCTCACTCTTGGCGAAACCAAGTTCGGTGAAATAACTGTCTATTCGTGTGTAACAAGGTGCTTGTTTCAGCCCATACAGTGCTCTTTTGAGCCTGCACACATGTGACTCGTTGTTGAAGATTTCAAATCCTTCTGGCTGCTCTATGTACACCTCCTCTTCAATGAATCCATTAAGGAACACAGTCTTCACATCCATCTGATGAATGTGCTAACCCATCTACGCTAAGAGAGAAAGGATGGTCCCCATGGAAGAATACCTTGCGACAGGTGAAAATATTTCTTCATAGTCAATCCCCTCGATCTGTGAGAAGCCTCGGGCAACAAATCTTGTCTTGTACTTCTCGACGCTCCCATCAGCAGCGTGCTTCACTTTGTAGATCCATATTGAACCTACCATTGATTTCCCTTCTGGCCTTGGGACAATCTCCCATGCACTGCTTTTGAAAATCGAATCATACTCTTCCACCATGGCATCTATCCATGCGGGATCCTCCACAGCTTCCTCGAAAGAGGATGACTCCGTCACGATACACTTTCTCATCAGAGCCATGTATCCAGTAAATCAGTCAGGTGACTGTCTTTGTCTGCACTGTGATGTAGGTGCTCCTAAATTCTGCACTGCATCAAGATTCAGTCGCTCAGCTTCTGTAGTGCACTTCTGCCCTCTGATGCTTGGCGCTGCATGAGTGGTTTCTTCCACTCCATGAACCTCCTCTTATGGCTGATCCACATCTTGAGGCTCATCTTTAGGAACTAGTAGCTCCTCATCTGCATGCAAGTGTAGCTCCCTCTTAAGGGACAACTTCATGGCTTTCTCCTCATGAAATTTGATATCTCGTCGCACAATAGTCATCTGACTATCTGGCAAATACACATGATAGTTGTGGGGTGTTTCTGTGTACCCCACAAATATCCCAACCTCTGCGATCAGCTCCAACTTCTTCCTGGCATCCTTCGTCACATGAATGTAACAATGTGAGCCAAAAATCTTCAAATGAGAAATATCAGGCTTCTTACCAAAAAACGCCTCTTCGGGTGTACTCATGCCAAGTACTCTATGAGGACAACAGTTTTGCACATAAACCGCAGTGTCGCATGCTTCAGCCCACAAGTGTATGGGAAGGCCCTGATCATGTAGCATCGCCTGTGCAGCACCCCTGATCATTTTGTTCTTTCTCTCTGTGACCCCATTCTGTTGTGGGTTATGAGGCGCTATGAGTTCTCTTCGAATTCCTTCTACGCTGCAAAAGTCTTTGAATTCTCCAGAGATGAATTCACCACCATTATCGCTCCTAAGAGCTTTCACCTGCTTCCCCAAATATTTCTCAACCAGTGCCTTGAACTCACAGAACTTTGAGTATGTCTCACTCTTCTTCTGCATGAAGAAGATCAAGCACTTATGAGAAAAGTCATCAACAAATATCACATAATAGCTGTGCTTTGTTGTCGAAGCTACTGAGAAAGGTCCACACACATCTGTGTGAATTCTCTCAAGGATCATTGTGGCATGACTATCCTTCTCATGAAAAGTGGTCTTCATAAATTTTCCCAAAATACATCCCTTGCACTGATTTGACTGCGCAAGTGTACCCTTGGGAAGCCCGGTAGAAATCTACTGCAAAATTTTCAAAGCGCCATGGTGAAGATGGCCCAATCTCCTGTGCCACAATTTGCCCTCATCCCGGCTCACCACTCCTTCTGCTTTGCCTGCCATTGCTGCGCAGCCATATACCTGCAATTGATAAAGGTTCTTAACTCAAACCCCTATCCTTTAGGTTTCACCAGTTGCTTTACTGCACAGGAAAGCCTTTCCCTCGCTAAAAACAACATCATATCCCTTGTCTTCCAACATCGCCACAGAGATTAGATTCTTCTTCAATCCTGGAACATGCATGACATCCTTTAATATGAAAGGTTTACCAGACTCCCTCTCAGAGGAAATGGTCTCGATACTAGCCACACTGTATTTACCATCATCGCCCATCTCGATGTGCACTCCAAGATCCTTCTCATCCAGATCACTAAACAAATCTTTGTCTCAGATCATATGGAAAGACGCAACACTATCAAGAAACCACACCGATCCCATCACACTTGAAACCAAGCATGCGATCAACGAAAAATCCAGCTCAAACTGTGAGGCTAAGGCCTCTCCAGCTGCAGATCTAGCATCCTGCTTATTTTTCTTCTTCTGTGGACAATTAGTGACGTAATGTCCGTGTTGGTGACAGTGAAAGCAGTTCACCTTGGACAAGTCCTGCTTCTTGCATTTTGCAACGGATTGAGAAGGATTTTTCTTTTCCTTCCCTTTTGTTGCTTTGGCAGCCAAAGCGCAATTTTCTTCATCTTCATTCTTCGATGAAGATCCATCCCTGGTACCCCGCCTTATCTCCTCCTGCACAAGATCCGACCAAAGTCGCTCCCATCCTGGCAGTTTCTCCCGACCATTGACAGAGTCCTCGTAGCTATGCAAACTCTTCGGAAGCCCAAGGAGAGCCAAGCTCACCAAGTATTCTTCATCAACAGTAACCCCCACACTTTCCAGCTCATCCTTGTAGTGGACAAACTTCGTGAGGTACTTCGGTATACTGTCACCTTTCTCAATTTTTATTTTCCTGAGCTTGTATTTAAGCGCCAACTTCCTCTGGTCGCTTATGCTTTGGAACAAGTCTATCAAAGCTTTCCACATTAAGAATGGACTAGCTTTACCATGAAGGCTGGACACTATGTGATCCTTTACACCTTCCAACATAATCCTTCGACATTTTGCTGTCTTCTTTTGCCATGCATCAAGTGCGGTTGCATCGCTAGAAGCAAGTTTTGGAATGTCTGCATCTATGAACTCCTTCAACCCATTATCATCCAGCAGCGCTTCCATCCTGTCCTTCCATGCAATATAATTCAAGCTTCCATCAAGGGCATACTCCAATCGCAATCCATTGAAAGACATTTCAATGAATGCTCAACTTCGACACCAAGAAAACACTGCAGCAAATTTGAATTCCACCAACACAAAACTCAACCACTTCAATAATTGAAATCTGCTCCAATGATCAACTTCTCTAATACCATGTAGAAATTATATAACTTATATGTTATATATCCAAGATTCTCCTGATCACACACTATTTAACTTCATGCACAATACAGAATCTATTCCACCATTGATCATCACATGCAGAAATTAAATCAATTGCAATGCACACATGAAACCATAAAAGTTCACACACATTAACACAGTAATTTAACGAGAAAGCCTAAAGCTAAAAACACCAACTATCTGTATATAATATGTGCCATAGAGATCATGTAACAATCCTCATACAAAGCTGAAAATGTCAAGCTCTCAGTACAATACAATCGCTACACACTAATCAGGCTCGATCTTGCAAATCCATGCACCGATCTCTGCCACCTACTAGCCTGCCTCTACTGCACAATCCCTACTGAAGAATGGCTCTGAATTAACTCGAATCCACCAAGCTTTCACTGCGCAATCCTCATTTGCATCTCCACTGAGTGTTGGATGCAATCAATGCATCACTATAGTCACAACTGATAGTCACACTTGCTTTTCCACCTACCTCTCCAATGGTCTCCACTGAAACTGCCATGCACTGTAGTTAACTGATGTATTCTTCAGTTGATTAATGAGTTATTATTTAGTGAATTAATTAACTAATTAATTCACACCACTCTCACTAGTGTATCAATAAGTTAGACTAGATACAACTAGCTCAATTGAGTCTAACTGAGTTAAACTAAATACAACTCCATCAACTACTTCTATAACTCCACCAAACTCTGTCACATGAGTTCTAACTGAAGTCCTCATGCATTAGCTCCAGTAAACCCTCGGGAATACCATAATTCCTTCTGTCAGCTGTTGTGCCACATCTGTGCACTTAACTGAAGTGCTCCAAGAGAATAAGATAATGTTTAGAGTCCAAATATTATTAAGAGCTAATAATATTCGACATATCTATTTTTAGACTGGCAATCTAAAAATATATTCCGCCCAATATGTCTAAAAATAAAAGTCCATCTATTTTTCCAACTTAACCAACCATCCACAAATAGCATCTTGCAACTCATAGAATATGATCGACATGTCTAAAAATAAACTTTGTGCCAAAAATAGCCTGCGGGCCCACTTAGTGAAGGCGACTCTTTTCACTAAGCTCATCATCTTGTTGAATCTCAACATTTATATTTTGTTTTAGGTTTTTAAAGTTTAGATTCTGATTTTAATATTAGGATTTTCATTTAATTTTTAGCTTTAATATTAGATTTTAGGTTTAAAGTTTTAGAATATGTTTAATATTATATTTCAGGTTTTATATTTTAAGTTTAGATTTTATGTTTTAGGTTTTTAAGTTTAAAATTTAGGTTTTAATATTAGATTTTAGGTTTAAGTTTTAGATTTACTTTTTGGTTTTAGATTTTCTTTTGGAGTTTTTAAGTTTATAAAGTTTAATATTAGGATTTTATATTTAGGTTTTAGATTTAATATTGGGTTTTAGATTTTAAGCTTTGAAATAATGTTTAATAATAATATGATTTTTACGCCGAAAGGCGTTCCCTTTGCTGGCTTTGGCTGAGTGTCACTGTTCACTCCAGCCAATGAGAAGGCTTTCTCATCGCCCTTCCAGCCAATGAAAATCAGACATTTGGCAGCTCGTCTGCCTGCAATTTGCATTCGCTGTCACATTTCTCTATTCGGTCGTTGATTTGGGTGAGAATTCACCTTGTAAACCCCACCAACCCTAGGTTTATCCGACCTTATCTCTGTGTGGGGAAATCTATCCTTCTGTTTCCAGTTTGGGTTATTGCAGAGGTGGTGCCTCCAAGTTTTGGGCTCTGCCATTACTGATATCTGTGGCGCAGGTGGTGCTTGTGGGTGTGGGAACCTGTACAACCAGGGATATGGAGTTCAATCCGCAGCATTGAGCACTGCTCTGTTCAACAACGGGCTAAGCTGTGGAGCCTGATCTGAGATCAAATGTGTAAATGACCCAGAATGGTGTCATCCGGGTAACCCTTCGATTCTGGTCACAGCCACTAATTTATGCCCTCCTAACTATGCTCTGCTTAATGACAATGGTGGCTAGTGCAATCCTCCTCATCCCCATTTCGATCTCTCCATGCCAATTTTCCTCAAGATGGCAGAGTGTCGTGCCAGAATTGTGCCCATTCTCTTCAGAAGGTAAGCCATGCTATGTTCAACAGCGGGCTAAGCTGTGGAGCCTGCTTTGAGATCAAATGTGTGAATGACCCAGAATGGTGTCATCCGGGTAACCCTTCGATTCTAGTCACAACCACTAATTTCTGCCCTCCTAACTATGCTCTGCCTAACGACAATGGTAGCTGGTGCAATCCTCCTCGTCCCCATTTCGATCTCTCCATGCCAATTTTCCTCAAGATGGCAGAGTACCGTGTCGGAATTGTGCCCGTTCTCTTCAGAAGGTAAGCCATTCTTCAATAAAGGGGGCTTTAAGTGTTTTTCTAGTTTGAATTTTTCGGATATGGACTGTGTAGAAGTTTGGATTGTCCAACTGTGTAGTAGTTTCCCTTGGAGGGCGAGTAGAGGAGTATCCCAACATGGAAAACAAACTTGTACAGTAGCTATGGAAATCTCCACTCTCAAATTTGATAACTAATAATTGTATTTTTTGATATTTACAAAGTTCCCTGTGTCAAACAAGGGGAGTGAGATTCACCATCAATGGCTTCAAATACTTCAACTTGGTTCTCATCACAAATGTGGCCGGAGCAGGGAATTTGGTGAGAGTGAGCGTGAAGGGTAGCCAGACTGGGTGGATTCCATTGTCCAGAAACTGGGGCCAAAATTGGCAATGCAGCACAATCCTGGTCGGGCATAGCCTCTCCTTCAGAATAACTGGCAGTGACCGCAGGGCCTCTACTTCCTGGAACATTGTGCCTTCAAATTGGGATTTTGGCCAGACCTTTTCTGGAAAGCAGTTCAGAGTTTGATTACAACAAATCTTTGAACAATCTGCTGGTTCTCTTTATCTATATATCTATATTTTTATTTGTTAATGGAACAAAGGGATCCCTGCACGGTTTCTTCCACTCAATAGCTTGTTGACACAACGATAAGTCGTTGCTGCTTTTGTTCTCTCTTTTTTTCCCCTTATAGTTTGAGCTTAACCTTCTTCCCCAGTGCGGGGGCGGCTGAGATTGCGAAAGAAAAGCAACCCACATTATGTATACAGTCCTAATTCCTACTAATAAGTCCTATCCAGTCCAGTGAAGTCATGTCCCACTTATGATATACCCATCTTATCATTCTGGTGTTTAATTGTTTGGTTCTAGCAAAACAAGAAATCAGAGCCAAGCTTAGCTATGTAATGTGTAGCTATTTTTGGGGAAGAAGCTGTTGGTAATGGTATTGGTAGTGGTTTAAGCAGGAGTGACTGTGGTGTGTGACAACTACAACCCATTTTTCATGTACTGCCGCTGTGTTTATAAAGATTAAGAAAAAAAGTTTTATCTAACTATTTTATGTTGAAATTTTGTTTTGTCTGCTGTGTACTTTCGGTCAGTCAGGTTTCTGTTTGGAAGCCGCATCCAAGACCAGGTTCACCCAGATTCAAATCTAGCCAAGTGGGCTTCTATAGAAAGACTGCATCCAAGACCAGGTGAAAATCCTGATGACCTTATTGACTCACGGATGCTGCAAATTAAACTATAAAGTGTCTCTGTTTGCAGGTGCTATTGCCCAGATGTTTCTGCTAAGAAAAAAGGCTTGTATTTTTACTTATCCTCTAGGAAGTTGGGTTATGGTCTGGATGACCCATGTTTCATGTTATCCACAAGTAAAAGAATAGGTGGCAGATCGACCAGTCCAGGTTAGTAGTTTGTTTACCTATTATGCTCTTCTAGGTTCTTTTAGGACTTGTAAAGATGTGCTTTCATCGCACACCCAGTATATACTTTAGAGCATAGCCTCGGGAACAAATATCTTACATTCAGCAGCTTTCACATTGTACAAAACTAGACTTTCCGAGAAAAAGGGATCCTTTAGCTACAAAACAACAAAAATATGCTTGGGCGATCATTGATGAACTGTACAATGGGCTTTGTTTTCAAGAGTCTGATGAGTTGAGGGTGGCCCAACTCAATTCCATGATGCAAGTTTCCTTAATAAATACACTGGTAAAACAGTTGACAATGTACAATGGACTACACAAAATTTATTTAAACATATGGAAAATTAAGAAAAGGTAAATACAGAAAGATTATTTTATGTAATTGATTCAGCAGACTCCATTGTTTGTTCTTGTGTAAAAATCTCTCACACGTTGTCATTTGCAAGAGAGTATTTGCTAATACTTACAAGGCCCTAACGCATATTGTATAGTGTATTCTATGTTGCTGGGGTTGCCTATGGAGAATTCAGGATCCACATTTCATTGGATTGGATCTGGATTCCTCGCTTGGAATTTTGTTTCCAGTTTCGAAATGCTAGAGGACCTGATTTCGATCTATTTCCGGCCTGCCAAAAACATCAAGCTCGCGGAACATTAAAAAAAACATTAAAAAATAATAGACGAAAACTTAAACAAGAAGATAAAAGAAGGCGAAGTGTGGGGCCCTGAAACTGTAACTTTTTCCTATAAAATAGGCACCTAATACGCCAATTCCATAACACACAAATCTGAGCTTTTCACAGCAGCCTGCATTTCTGGGGTTGTGAGTGTTTTGGAGATTTGAATTCTCTCTCTCTCTATATGTAAGGTCCTGCATTTCTGAGTTTGTGAAAACCATTTGGAGTGAAATGCATTTGGAAACTTAAATTTTCTTTTTTCCTGGTTCATGTTTTTTCTTTTCATTATTTTTTAACACACATATATTCAATGTAACTAAGCACCCCACCAACAACAAGGCTTGAAGCCATTATACTCATATGCATTCAACATGTTGCTTGTGGGAATTGAACCTGGGTGGGGAGGATAACAATCGTTCTTCCCAACTCGAGATAAACCCAATTAATCTCTCTCTCTATATATATATCTTTGCACATATATTGTTTCCCTAAATATGGATACCGACTTTCCCAAAATCAATTTGGATATGGATCTGGAACTGGACCTGTGTATATTTCCATTCAAATTATAAGTTATACTGTACTGGATTATGCTTGAATAGCAAACAAATATGATTTTGTTCATTGATTCCAAAAAAAATGATGATTCTCACATTAGGATGAATCATAGCAGCAACTAGCATTGCAGATTCATATACTAGGAGGACAATAGGAAGGAAGAAATTGTGGTATGAATTATAATAAAGCCCTTTGAAATCACACAAGATAACAATGTCAGTGAAGTTGGGTAGTCTATATTCTGGATATCGCTAAAATTCTTGCTAAAATTAAAACACAACAAAACAATTTCTTTTGATGCCCCAAGCCTTTCTAAATGCTGCAGTTTGGGTGATAACTTTTACTAGTTTTTGGCATTTATGCTTCTCTATGGGTTGAGGAAGGCTCTTGTAGGAACAATGTACATAACATCAAACACTTATTTAATTTCCTGTTTATGACCCTTTTCCAAAGAAATATACCCTTCTTGTTCAATATTATTCGTGTAAGGTGTGCTCCATCATGCATCAACACCAGGAACTTTCGCCTTGTACTCAGTGCACAATGGGTGTATTCTGATTCCGAGGGTTGGTGGATTCAAAGGTTGCACAACATTTGGTTTGTGTGGGCGTGATATAAGCTATGCCTGTTTACATGGCCGGTTATCTACTAGGGCCTTCCATCCAAAGTTTGAATGGTGAGAAATGGTCTCTTTGAATATCTTTCCCCTATCTGTAATGGTTCTGAAATGATGAAGCATATGTTGTGGGATTGCTAGTTGGCAAGGAGCTGTTGGGATCATGTTTAGATATAGCATTCAGCTCCTTTTTAGGGGAGAGTGCATTGGCGTGTAGTTTTGTTTGGTGACTCTAGGTCTTTGGTTTGCTCTTCTATCAATGGCATTTAGGATCTTTGCTTTGGTTGTCCTTCAAAAAATTTGTTCCAAGTGTGTTTTGAGAATAAAGTCAGCACTTGTCATATGTGAAGGGACGACGTATGCATGCAATTGTTGGCTAAATATTTCTTCCTTATCAAAGATACCAAACTGTTAAAGCTTGATGCATATTCGGACTTTATTTCTGCTTTAGTAGCATCGAGGAAGAGGATATAAGTGCCATTATATATACCCTTCCATCCTTTGTTTCTTTTAACTTTCCTAATGTAAATATATTTATTTAAATATAAGAGGTATTATTTCAAAAAGAAAATTGACTCCACATTATTGACCAACCATCTACATTCCATGTTAGGTCACTAACAGCTAATTTTACTTCTAACACTAACATTTATATTATTGTTGTCATTACTCCAACATTATATGATGAATTCTAGATGGGAACCTTTGATTTGGTGGAATTCTCTGGGTAGAAATTAGATAGAAAACCTTACATGTGATAAATCTGAAAAATTATTCTTAGATAGGTGGCTAAGAGAAAAAAATAAAGACACTATAAGAAAATTAGAACAATGAATGGAATTTCCCTCTCTTTTTGTAGGTTGACTAGTTTGGGAGTCGCTTCCACCCACATGGTTTTGAACTAGTGATCTTTGTACAATGAGTGCCTCAATAGTACACCCTATCGTCGACTATTCTACACCTTGTGGGAAAGTTAGTTGAATCTCTTTGAATAGATTTACAGGGGACCGAATGAAAATACTCAAAGGAAATAGAGAAGGATGCTGGAATATCTAACTGTCAAAATCTCAATAAAGTCCTTATAAGGAAGTTAAAAGCATAAGAGAGAAAAACATGGACAAATTAAAGAAGAATAAGGGTGAGCCAAAGGGAAAACTTTCAAGGACAGATGATAAGATAAACAAGTTGTAGAAATATAATCAAACCCATCTTATTGCTTAATGAAGTTAAGAGTGTAAGAAGACCTCTTCCTGAGAAATTTCCAATTCTTTCAGTATTCACCCCTCTTGTTGATTGACCTTCTAGTCCTCAGAAAGTTAGGACATTGATAGGATAGTTGTTGGAATCGTGATTACCGTTAGACCTAAACCCGTAGGCATTAGTCTCTACTACAATTTCCAGAGTTAGGATCTGCGAGAGGCGATTAGTCCGTGTTGCGAAACACACGGGGAGTGTTGAACCCAATGTCCAAAAATCTCCCCACCAACGCGAGCCGAGTGAGTTTCGAACTCGAGACTTGTGGCTTTGATACCACTTGTTGGAATCATGATTGCCGTTAGACCAAAATCCATAGGCATTAACCTCCCCTACAATCACTAGAGTTAGGATCCACGAGAGGCGATTAGTCCATGTCACAAAACAAACAGGGAGCGCTGAACCCAATGTTTAACAATAGTCTCCTTCAATTTTCTTTTAATGAGTTTCTATATGAATTCCGATGAAATCCTTTGATTCGTAAAGCTACATCTATTCCACTCCTTCCAAACATTCCAAAGTACAAAACCAACCACTAAAGTCCATACTCCATTGACCACTGGCACACCCACGCATAGGGTACGATGCGAGGGCATGGTTCATTGACAGTTGTATATAACTAGAAACCGTCCGCGGTAATATTTGGTTATAATACACCGTATGATATTTAAGTGAGTGAATGGCTAAATGATTCCTTTGCGTGCCGTGTTCTAATGACTTCTCTTACTTTTGTTCTCTTACTGTGGGAGGCGTACCTCTGTACCCTCTGGAGATATGAACAATGTTAAATTATGTTTTTTATGTTAAACTTACAGTTGGAAAGGTAGCCCATAGCACGTATTGTATTGTTCTCTGTTTTGAACAAGGGTTTGAGGCTTCGAGCCCTCCCCAGTGTATTCTTGCTCCTCTTTACTTAATGCAGGACTGTTATGATGTTGATACTTTTTAGCCCTTAAGGGCATTGGCTATAAGTACATCTTAAGTTAGAAACTTATATGTACTAAATGAAATTCGACTGGGTCCATTATCTTTTTCCTCTGTAATGTTCTCAGCTCTTTGATGAGGAATTTTTGGTTCTTTAATTCCTATAGAATTGGCATATTTGGTTGTTGACATGCTTGTCGTTACAGTTATGTATTTTGTGATATAAATTTCCCTGAATAGTTAGTGTTATCACGTTATCATCAGCTACCCCTACTTCTAGTGAATTCAAAGTATAACTTGGATTTAGAATACCACATTATTCCAATTCCAATTTTTTTATTAGTCTACGGATATGTCTCATTACCCATCGATTTAATTCTAACACTCTTCAGAGATTTTATTTGCATGTCTCCTCGCTTCCTCATGTATAGAGGTGGGTTTTCCGCGAAAATTGGTTGATAACCGATTGAATTCTGCCCTCAACAGAAACATGGCGCTTATCACCATCTCTGATAGCAGTGGAGATGAAAAAAATATGGCCATTCACTCCTACCTAACAGACAACCTCCCATGACAGAACTTGTCATCTTGCCGAAACCTTTGCACTGTCTTGGCGCCATGTTTGCTGAGAATACTTTCCAAATCTTCTCCACGGCTACCAAGACCTACAGGGTGTTGTAAGTTTCTAAATACGCTTCCAAAATCTATAGCCTTAACTAACAACTCCTAGACCATGCACCCTACTTTAATCTTCCAGTCATTATGAATGCATTGTCACGCCTCCTATGCACGCAAGCTTCCAGTAACTTCCTTGATAAGGTTCAAACTAAACCCATTTATGCACTAATAGTACCATAGAATACATATGCTCCTAAAGCTAAAACCCTCTAACTCTTATCTACCACAAATCATTACACATATGTGTATTGTCAGTCATTCAATATCTGAGAGCCTGCCATCGCCATCCATAAACTTGATGCCACTGGCCATTTCCCTCTTTATCGTTGGCATGACTGGGAATCTGTACCATCACTATTCACTGTCAAGTCTTTAGAAGGATGGCGCGAAAGGGTACTGCATCCCATAGGGAGGGCTATTTGAATTTGTGGTTTGTCCGCATTAACTTTTCGAGATTATTGATTCTGTTGCGCTTGCCGTCATCTCCCAGACTGCTCTTGGTTTCTGCACAACTATTACAGTGTCTCTGTATCTGTTGGGCCGAAGCTTATCAACCAAAGCATGGTATGTGAAAAAGTTTGAGGGTCTCCCCTCCAATAGAAAGGCTTTAATTCCTTTCCTATTATGAGAGCCATAATTATTGGAGCTTCTCCATCTGTTTCTATTTCGGGACATTGTCGTTGGATTATGACTCACAAAGGCATAATTATTGGAGCTTCTCCATCTATTTCTATTTCAGGACATTGTCGTTGGATTATGACTCACTCTTTCTTTCAATGGAACCTTTACAAATTTTCTTCCTGTTATGAAAGCATTAATTATTTCATCTATGTATGCTCCATCTGTTTCCATTTCTTGACATTTTTATTGGATTATGACTCAATTATTAATATTATTATTTTCTGATAATTTCAGAATATCAGCTGCACCAGTACAACTATTTCATCATAAATCTCACAAACAGGCTACTATGCTATGTTTGTGCAGCTATAACATGGCATGTCTCCAGAGACGACACCAATGGTTCACTAATTTATCTTAATTTGAAACACATCTCTATCTAGATTTATATTTACTGGGATGTGTCTACTATCATAGTTAGATCTAAAATTAGCATGCCTATTATCTATCGCATCGATTGGGCTTTGCTTTCTTAATTTCTGAATGAAAACCTTTCCAACTATTCTCCCATCACTGCTGGGCCATGTAGCAGCCTAGGTAAGAGGTCAGTGCAGACTTGATGCAAAAACATCTTTGAAAATTCCAAGTAAGAACGCAAGGGCATGTCAAGAGATGGAGAAGGAAGGCATGGAGGGATTAGTGCAAACACGACAAGGTGTTTATTCACAAAGACAGAATGATGCAGTGCACAGTTATTGCGCAAAGGGAGAAAGCACACAATAGCTAATGTCAAAGCACACCAATGATGACACCAGCAAGAAGCATGACAACGACTTAGAACAAAAATCATGCTAAGAAGGAAGATATAGGACATAGCTCTAGGTGAATTTGAATAGTTAGATAATAAATTAAAGAGTTGAAGAGGAAGCTGAATAGTCAGCCAGAAGAACATATAAGAGTATAGGCATTATATGTATGGTTTGTTAGTAGAGTCACAAATAACAGAGTTGAGTAGAGTATATCATTTTAATATTTCATTTCAATTATTCATTTGATTTTATTATTATAGAATAAATTAAACGTTAAAAATAATTGAATAATACTTCAGGATTGAATTTATATATTTATTTTATTTTTAACAATTAAATGCTCTCATACAAAAAATATTAGAAAAAATATAAAAACAAATAAATAAATAAATTTTAAAAAAAATGAATAAAGCAAAATATGAATAAATAAATAAAAATAAAAAACAAAATAAAATAAAGATAGAATTACAAATAAAAATATAATATATAAACCAAAAAAAAAAAAAAACATACATAAATAGAAAAAAATAATAATAAATAAATAAATAACGTAAAATTAAATAAATTACATTTTACTAATATTAAATTAATAATTATTATTTTTATTAAAATAAATATTGACATTCAAAATTAATTTTATCAACTTTGATCATTTGGTTTACTCTTTTTTAAATAAAATAGAATGATTTTTATTATTTGAGTCAAACTAGCCATTGTTTTACAAACATCTAGTAGGAATTATACTTTCTATTTAAAGAGGTTATTTGATCAAGTTTTCCATCTTATTCTGATGATGGCTCACACTGGATGGTTCAAAGCGCATCAACCTAATCTATTCTAATGTGATTTTCGCAGAGAGATTTAGTACATTTGGTTTACTCTTTCTAAAATAAAATAAATTACTTTCTAATTGTTTGAGTCAAACTAGCCATTTCAATCTTAACACTCTCTACTATTTAGTATTTACTTAGTACTATTTACAACTTCAATCAATGTTTTCTATTTCTTTATACACTTACGTTTCAAATTGTGATGTGCATATATCATTTCAAATATGATTAACAACAATTTCAAAAAAACAATGCTTCGAATATTAAAGATATGTACTTGCAAGTCACTTTTTACTAATCTTAGTCAATTTTAAATTATTGTTTCAGGCTTCAGTATCAGCTATTTAGTGTTTAATTAGTACCATTTACAATTTCAATCATTGTATTCCATGTGCTTATACGCTTACGTTTCAAATTGTCATGTGCATGTCTCATGTGAAACATGATTAGCAATGACTTAAAAAAAAACTTGGAATATTCAAGATATACAGTTGCAAGTAGCATACTTCAAAAGCTAATTTAAAAATATGGTTATTTGACATTACTATTTCCTTTCCTTTTATACCTACAAACCAACATCCTCTCCTAACCTATTTTGTGCCTATGCCTTCTTTACCATGGAAATAATTCAACGGGCCCTATTCCAAAAATATATGTTCCATAGGGAAAGCCTGTAAACTGCTCATTGTTAGGAAAGTATTCATAAAAATTGCATTTGTACAGCTTCTAGTAACGTCTTCCGTAGAGCAAATTTTCCACTCTCAGTTGAAGAGTGGAAATAATCCAAATTAGCAATTCTACACTTCATCTCTCCCAAACTAGCCATGTATAACTTTTCCTTCATTAATGTACACATCTTCTTTTTCTACATGTTTTTCCCCCTTTACATCATTGGGAGGTCTCCTTTCGGCGTTCCCTTGCACCTCCCGGTGCAATTGCTAGTTAATATTTACATGAATGTAATGATTATTAACAATATTATTATTATTATATATTATTCACAATATTTTTAGTTTAAGTATTGATAAAATTAATAATATTAATATTTTATAAATCACAAGAAATTTATTACTACTGATGAATTCGAACTCAAAACGAGAGATATAAATTTCTTCTACAATCCGCAAAATAGAAAATCACAAGATAGAAACAGATGCAATGACATGCAACCATCAAAACACAAGGAAAATCTAAAGTCTATTTCTATAGTTCCCAGGGGAAAAATTTCCGCTTTAGTGGGGTCCGAGTGGCCAGCATCAAATGGAGGCAATTTCTTAGGTTGCAGCGTGAGAGAGGCTCGAAAGAGGCAACACTGGGAATGGAATGTGTGTGTGTGCTTCTGAGGGAAATTAGGCAATTGAATCTTCGACTACACGGATTGAATCGTAACGCTAAAACCTGTGGTGGGTTTTAAACGTTTTGTTCACTGAACTCTTCTGATCAAAATATTTTTACTTGGAAAAAGAAGAATTACGCTAAATATTTTGCTGACAAATGTAACGTTGGAGGCACAATTAGGTAAGTGACTAAAAGTATCATTATGTACTCTCTAGACTCATAACAAATGTTGTCTTAAATAATGTAGAATATTGAACACTCACCTTGGAAGCTACTAGTAACAACACTCTAAAGATGGTCGGTGTCAAACTTAATGGTAGAGATGCACTCATCAACCTTGACAAGAAGATGAAATTCATTAAACTTTTACTATGTTTTGAGAACACCTCCATTTCTTCAATGGAGAGCCCACAGCGAAATATAGTAACAATGTTAGGGTTTTATCTTCCTCGATGGCGTTCAAATTCATTTCATTGGATAAGTTGAAAATTATTTCATAGAAAGGTTATTGATAATGGAAACTCAATGTTTAAACACATACATATAATTTTTGGTTAACCAAACTTATAAACGGTGAAAATATGATTATACATGTGTTTTTGAAATTGGTGAGTTGAAATGTTATACAAGGGATTGTTGATGCTACATATTCTTCATTGATGTGAAATCTTCATTTTTTTGGGTTTTTATGGTTAATTTTAAGGATGAGTTTTATGTTTTATAAACATTAGTTGTTTAAAATATCAATGTGGTTATAAGCGTAGTTGATTTTCTTTGATTTGCTTTGCTTGTGCTAAAGTTTTAATAATTAAAAATAAAAATAAAAATATGTTATTTTAAAATTTATTAAAATTTATAAATAAATTTTTTATTTTTTTATTTAGTAAAAAAAAATCCAAATTACGATATTATTAAAAAAAATGTTTACTTTATTTTTTTCCAATAGAAAAAGTGTTTAGATATTCTCTTTCAAAATTCCATTAATTATGTCATCTAGCTTTGTAATGTTTGATGCAACTAGCATTTTGCATGCAAATGTTTGTCATTACACTATAATTCAATACAATTTACACTATAAACTAATACCATGAGTTTAATTAAATTTATGAAGTTCCATTCTCATTACTATCGTGACATATGGAATGATTCTTGGATTTAATATTTATAGGTATATTTACATGAGAAGAATATGTTAAAGTGTGTATGAATGGAAGACAAGTTTTCAATATAAAAGGATTGATTTTTTTTATTTTTGAGATGTACACATGTGTGAATCTAAAGTAATAAAATAATTTTATTTTATTACTTTTAAATTAAATAGGTTTAATCATAGTTTGAGTCACAATTAATGTAATAAGAGGAAATGTTGATGGAAAACAGGGCATTAGAATAATATTCTATCATAAATTTAACTTCGTTATGACAATTTCATTCAAAGAATTCGTAGTTCTCTCTAATAATAATATCTTGAATTATTGTAGGTATGATGTTTATAATAAAAGAAATTAAAAATGATTTGTTGCATGCCTTATTGTAAGTATAATGCTTATAAGAGAAGAAGTACACACAATAGGAATGATGGAGGATTAGATTTTCACAAAATAATAGTTTAAAAATAGTGTAGGTTAACTATGTACATCAACAAAGGATTTTTCATCTTTAGAATGGGAGGGAAATGGTTTTAAATCTTAGTTTGAAATCCAAGAGTTATCCTCATTTGAAGGTTGAGAGATAAATAGGTCATCCTAGGTATGCATCCCTAGTTCTAAGTATAAGGTAGGCCTCTATAGAGAAGTAATAATTCTTAACCTCTCCATTTGGCATAGTAGGTGAAAAATCATTTAAACATAATTTAAAAGCAAAATAAAAAAAATTATTATTTTGTATGAAATAAATATGATATAAATATCAATTTGGTAATTGTTTTAGGACGATTATATTCATATTATAAAAAAACATGCTTAGCATCCATACTTTCTAAATGATTCTCTCTCGTTATTATACAATACTGTAAGTTTCATATGCCTCCTTAATAATTGCAACAAAATACTTGATCTAATTTAAGCATACTATGATTTTTGGATTCATTGGATTTCTATATATTATAAGTGAAAATAATGTATATATGTTATTTCTACTATATATGTTGTTTCCACTATATCCCATGTAGTTACATCCTTTTGTTAACTTTGAACATAATTCCAAATGAACTGAGGACCAATTGATTATCATTTAATTCCATCACAACTTTTCTATTCTTAGGTGAACTTTTTGTTTCTTCACTCTCAATACCTACACAACTTTCAACATTTGTAAAATAGAATGTTTGAAGCATGTAGCTACTATTATTATTAATGACTACATTATTAGTAAAAATTCAAAAAATATATTATTATGCTCGTCATATATTAATTTTTTGAATAATCAATAATGATAATAACATTTTTTTTTAAGTTATAATTTAGTTAACTTTTAGAGTAGATGGTGATAGGGTGTTATGTTAAGGCACTTCATGGTGTAAAAGTCACATGTTCGAAACTATGTGGGAAAAAGGCCATCCACACTAAGGTGAAACCACATCTCAAAAAAATCTAACACACTTCTTTGTATTCTTACCATAAATATGTTTTGTGCACTATTTAAAGATAAATAAAGGAATTGTTAAAATATATATAAAACCAAAAACAAAAAAAACAAAACTTAAATAATACTACACCACTTATCAATACAGTTTTCATCTTTAAATGTTAGTATTGAAGTGGTAAAGGCTCAAAACTTCATCTATTTTTGCAAATTTTATTATAACGCATGTATATTGTACTTTAAAACTTTAGTTTTCCTTTTCATAAATTCAAAATTAAAATAAATATGAATCCATATATATGCTCTCTTCATGTACATGATACATCTATTATTATAACTAACTAGAGTTCCATGGTAATGATATGGTTGTCCATGCATGCAACATTGAGTAATATATAAATTTAAAAGCAATTGAACTTGCAAACTTGATAATTTGTAAATGAAACAAATAAATCCATTCTCACTACATTCATCAAAAGTAATGTAACATTGATAGAATATAACATTAAATCCACATCATGAATAAAAAATCCAATGAAAACATTGTCATATACACAAGTTCAAGTTCTTGTACTTGTATTCTAAATTGGTCTAGTTATACATTTTTCTCTTTTACAAAATGGAACTTCATTCCCAACATAGATAATGGAAGGCCATGCCCATAAATGACATAATGGAAAAATGACATCATTACTGATTTATAAATTGGGTCTATACGTCACCCTTGCCACTCTTGGCACTCCCAAGTGCATTTCAAAATTGATATTGCTGCAAAAATTCAATAACCAATTAGTTGTAAAATCCAAAATGCATAGAATCTATTTCGTTAATTCATGATAAGATTTTGATCAACTACTCATTCTCACCATGAAGATCTAAGGAAATGGAGAAGATTGTCCTTCCTCGGCAGATGGTGGAGCACTTGGTGATGGATATGGGCATGGTTCATGGGTGATGGATAAAGGCATGGAGGAAGTGAAATAGGAAAAAGGTAGTGGGTGTGGGTAGCGATACACCCCCACCGGTTGTACGATAGTGGGAATCACCCTAGGGCGAGGGATCACCCTAGGGGGGTAAATTGGAATGTCAAGGGTGGATGATTGAAACAATGAGAAGGGTGGATGAATAGATGGCAGGGGTGGGAATTGGGAAGGGTTTGGGGAGGTGGTTATAGGCATGGGAGAATTTATGATGGAGAAAGGTGGTTGGTGTGGGCAACAATACATCCCCATTGGTTGTACAATAAGAGGAAGCACCCTCGGGGAGGAAATTGGGATGCTAATGACTGGAGCAGTGTTCCTAGTGCTATAGTTTTTTTCACCAACATGATCATCAAACAATTGAAGTCGACAAGCTCGAACGTTGTGAGATGTGGGTCCCTTGACTGTAACAATAAAAAAGCTCATATAGTTATGAAAATGCATCGAAAATGATAATATATCGTATTTCACATAAAACAATGCATGCCATCAAATTTCCATACCATTTTTCTGTATAATAGAATGTTGCACTAACTTAGGCATGTGGCCCGTATTTCTTTGGTGTTGAGATGATAACTCGAGTTGCTCATCCATGTTTCTTTTTTTTGCACGAACTTGTCCAACCTTTTCAAAATGTGGTTTATCTTTCCCTGATTTTGACTTGCACCCACATTTCCTTTTCTTATTGACTGGGCTCAAGAAACTATGTTTTCTTTTAGTAGTGATCTTTGATGGAGTTATAGTATTGAAAAACATTTTGTTGTATTCTTGACATGCTTTGTCTACCAAACTATTCAATGCATTTGCTTGCTCCAAATTTTTAGGTATTATGGATCTCAATTTCTCATGAGTTGATGAGTTAACACATTTCATCTCATCATCTTCAAATAATGCACTATTTGGTCATACATTGGTTGATTCAACATTATCAATGCTTGTTTCATTATAATAATTTATATTGGGAGGAGAATCAAAGCATGGTGGAAGCTTTGTTTGGATTTCTAGGCCCAATATAGGTGTTTCATTCCAATAAAATAAAATTGTAGGCCTTTCTGTAGTAGGATTAGTGACATTAGGTAGTACATTTTCACACAAACTAATGTTACTCACCATCTCAACTTTCAGTACATGTTTACAAACATTTCCATTCAAGGCCCAATTGCAATTATAGAAGTGTAGATTGGAACCTTTATATATGACATTGTACCAAATATCACGTGTATCCTTATTTTGGCTACGAACCCAATAACCAATGTTACTCTTTTCATCAGGCACACAATCTTCATTTGGGATTTGGCTAGCTCTACACTTGGATCAATTCAATTGTTCCTTAATTTTTCTAGGCCGTACAAAACCAGCGTCTTTTAAATGTTGCATATGATTGTAATATAATACAACCTTTGTCAACAACACATATATTAACCAATCAACACATCTATGACATGCATTATTCTTTTCGCTTAGGTACCTTTCCTTGATATGTTGATGATAAGATTCAATGGCATTATTTGTATCCTAATTAGAATGTGGAAAATTTATGTATGCTTTTGCCCACATATATGTAGAAAGAAATTTATTAGATATGAATTAATAATACATATGACATGAAAAATAGAGTCATTAAAGCCACTTACAAGAAACTTACATTTTTTTTTGTTGGCTAACCAAGTTGTTTTAAATTATTTCAAAAAACTTAGATGGTCACTGAATCTTTCAAAGAACCTTTCAACTGTCTTTTTTACAGATTCATCATCTTCACATGTGTGCATGACTTCTCCTAAAGAACGAAAAATGTGGATTTGGTTTTCCCTTCCTTGGAATTTATTTCCAACATTCTTCAACCATGCACGATGAACATGCCACACACATAATAATATTTTATACTTGATTGAAGACCTGGAATAACACAATTTATTAGAGGGAATATACATTAAAAATATTTTTATGTCTCTTATAAAAGAATAAGCATATCACCTTAACGCTTCAATTTCAACAGTAGCATCATCTGTGATGAAGGCTTGAGCATTCCAATCTGGTCGCTCTTTCTTCCCAATGGAAAAGAGAGTTGACATCCATTTAGAAATATCAGCTATAGTATTGCGTGATGTTATCACCCAAGCTACTGGAACCCCATTGCGATGTTCGTCGAAAACCATTAAGGTGTACAATTGATACTACATTACAAACAATGTACATAATTATATTTATATAAGTTACATGCATTAAAATGAGGTTGAATATATGAATCAAATTTAGGATAAATTTGTACTTAGCCCATACTTATTTGTACTAAATGTTGAATCCATTGAGATTATATTATTGTGAGAATATTTTAGCATCATTGAGCGCACCCACTTTTTTGTATGCCTATAATACAAGGGATGTTTTCAACAAGATCTTGTTTCTGGTAGAAGAAAAAGCTCTCAGGGCGTTCCTTATACCAACATTCTACACTGTGTGGATCACTTTGATCTTTAACATATGAGCCTTATGGTATCATTGTAAATGCTTAATATATCTTGTCTTGTCATATATGAATCTCGATATGTCCCTGTGTATAACTCACCAAATCCATCCTTCACATCAGAGATGAACTTGTCCCATATCATTGTAACATTAAAACCTCTTTGGATTAAATGTTGGACAATAGATCACATATCCCTTGTTAAATGTGGTGTATAACTGAATCTCATAGGCCTGCCGATTGCATCTTTTCCATGACAAACAACATTGGATTTATCAATACGCCTACATGCAGTATATATTATTACAACATCATCTAGTCTAAGTTGAATCCATCGTATAATGAAATGACATTGGTTGTAGAAATTATATAACTGATATGTTATATGTCTAAGATACTCTTGATCATACACTATTTGACTTTATGCACAATACATAATCTATTCCACCATTGATCATCACATGCGGAAATTAACACAATTTCAATGCACACATGAAACCATAAAAATTCACACACATTAACATAGTGATTTAACGGGAAAGCCTGAAGCTGAAAACCCCAACTATATGTATATAATATATGTCATAGAGATCATGTAACAATCCTCATACAAATCTAAACATGTCAAGCTCTCAGTACAATACAATCGCTACACACTAATCAGGTTCGATCTAGCAAATCCATGCACCAATCTCTGCCACCTGCTAGCCTGCCTCTACTGTGCAATCCCTGCTAAAGAATGGCTCTGAATGAACTCAAATCCACCTGGCTTGCACTGCACAATCCTCATTGGCATATCCAATGAATGTGTGGTGCAAATAATGCAACACTATAGTCACAACTGATAGTCACACTTGCTCTTTCACCTACCTCTCCACTGGTCTCCTTTGAATTGTCCATGCACTGTAGTTAACTGATGTATTCTTTAGTTGATTAATGAGTTAATATTTAGTGAATTAATTATTAATTAATTCACACAACTCTCACCAATGTATCAATCAGTTAGACTAGATACAACTAGCTCAACTGTGTCTAACTGAGTTAAACTGAACACAACTCCACCAACTACTTCTACAACTCCACCAAACTCTGTCACATGAGTTCTAACTGAAGTCCTCCATGCATTAGCTCAAGTAAACCCTCAAGAATAGCATAATTCCTTCTGTCAGCTCCTGTGCCACATCTGTGCACTTAACTGAAATGCTCCAAGAGAATAAGATAATTTTTAGAGTCCAAATATTATTAAGAGCTAATAATATTCGACATATCTATTTTTAGACTAGAAATCTAAAAATAGATTCCGCCCAATATGTCTAAAAATAGAAGTCCATCTATTTTTCCAACTTGACCAACCATCCAAAAATAACATCCCGCAACTCATAGAATATGATCGACATGTCTAAAAATAGACTTTGCGCCAAAAATAGCCTACGGACCCACTTGGTGAAGGCGAATCTTTTCACTAAGCTCATCATCTTGTTGAATCTCAACACTCCCTCTCAACAAGATAGGGATTATCTGCCACCCCGAACCTATCTCTATGGTATTCGAATTTGCTCCTGGTGAGCGCCTTCGTCAGAATATCAGCATCCTGATCCTCCGTAGGAATGTAAGATAGTAACATGATCTTCTGCTGCACACAATCTCTGATATGATGGTACCGGATGTCAATATGTTTAGATCTATCATGAAATACTGGATTAACCAAGAGTTTAATGCAACTCTGATTATCACAATATATCACAGTAGGATCTAAGTGTGAACCGAACAACCCGACGAGGATCTTCCTCATCCATATAGCTTCGCATGCAGCCAAAATTGCTGCCATGTACTCGGCCTCCGCTGAACTGAGTGACACGGATCTCTGTTTCCTGTTGTACCAAGAAACTATTGTAGTCCTGATACTGAAAATCCCTCCATATGTGCTCTTTCTGTCCGTTGGGCTCCCTGCCCAATCTGCATCCGTGAAGCCATGCAGCTTCACCTCATCCGACTGTCTGTACCACAGTCCATATCCCGATGTGCCTCTGTGATACCTCAGAACATTCTTGCCTAACTTCCAAAAGAGCTTGGTATGCTTAACCATAGATTGTGAAAGCTAGTTAACATCATAGCATATGTACGGTCGTGTATTGACCAAATACATGAGCGAACCAATCAACTGTCGATAAATAGTGGCATCCACTACCTCCGCCGATGTAGCATCCTCTTTCCTCCAACCACTAGGAAGAGGAGTGTCGATAGGCTTGCAGCCTTGCATGTTGAACTTCTCCAGTATCTCCCAGGCATACTTTCCTTGAGACACAAACAGTCCACCCTTCTGCTGCCAAATTTCCAATCCCAGGAAATAATGAAGGAGGCCCAAGTCCTTCATCTCAAACTCCTTTACAAGATCTGCCTTGCATGAGAGTATCAACTGTTCATCACCTGTCAGTATCAAATCATCTACATAAGGTACAATGATCAATAACTTACCCTCCACCACAATCTGGTATAGGTTCGGATCCGCCTCACTCTTGGTGAATCCAAGTCTGGTAAAATAACTGTCTATCCGTGTGTACCAAGCACGAGGTGCTTGTTTCAACCCATACATCACTCTTTTGAGCCTGCACACATTCGACTTGCTGCTAAAGATTTCGAAACCTTCAGGCTGCTCTATGCACACCTCCTCCTCAATGACTCCGTTGAGGAACGCAGTCTTCACATCCATCTGATGAATGTGCCAACCCATCTGCGCTGAGAGAGAAAGGATGCTTCGTATGGAAGAATACCTTGCGATAGTTGCAAAGGTTTCTTCATATTCGATCCCCTCAATCTGTGAGAAGCCCCGGGCAACAAATCTTGCCTTGTACTTCTCGACGCTCCTGTCAGCAGCTTGCTTCACTTTGTAGATCCATCTCGAACCTACCACTGATTTCCCTTCCGGCCTTGGGACAATCTCCCATGCACTGTTTCTGACAATCGAATAATACTCTTCCACCATGGCATCTACCCATGCAATGTCCTCCACAGCTTCCTCGAATGAGGATGGCTCCGTCACAATACACCTGCTCATCAGAGCCATGTATCTAGTAAATCAGTCAGGTGACTGTCTCTTTCTGCACTATGATGTAGGTGTTCCTACATTTTGCGCTGCATCAAGATTCAGTCGCTCAGCTTCTGTAGTGCGCTTCCACCCTCTGATGTTTGGCGCTACATGAGTGGCTTCTTCCACTCCATGAACCTCCTCTTGTGGCTGATCCACATCCTGAGGCTCATCCTTAGGAACTAATAACTCCTCATCTGCATGCAAGTGTAGCTCCCTCTCAAGCGACAACTTCATGGCTTTCTCCTCATGAAATTTGATATCCCGTCGCACAACAGTCTTCCGACTGTCTGGAAAATACACACGATAGTTGTGGGGTGTTTCTGTGTACCCCACAAATCTCCCAAACTCTGCAGTCGGCTCTAGCTTCTTCCTAGCATCCTTCGTCACATGAATGTAAACAGGTGAGCCAAAAATCTTCAAATGAGAAATATCAGGCTTCTTACCAGAAAATGCCTATGCGGGTGTACTCATGCCAAGTACTCTATGAGGACAACAATTTTGCACATAAACCGCAATGTTGCATGCTTCAGCCCACAAGTGTATGGGAAGGCCCTAGTCATGCAACATCGCCCGTGCAGCACCCACGATCGTTCTGTTCTTTCACTCTGCAACCCCATTCTGCTGTGGGTTATGAGGCGCTATGAGCTCTCTTCGAATTCTTTCTGCGCTGCAAAAGTCTTTGAATTCGCCAGAGATGAATTCACCACCATTATCGCTCCTTAGAGCCTTCACCTGCTTCCCCGACTCTTTCTCAACCAATGCCTTGAACTCACAGAACTTTGAGTATGTCTCGCTCTTCTTTTGCATGAAGAAGATCCAGCACTTATGAGAAAATTCATCAACAAATATCACATAATACCTATGCTTTGCTGTTGAAGCTACTGAGAAAGGTCCACACACGTCTGTGTGAATTCTCTCAAGGATCGTCGTGGCCTAAATATCCTTCTCATGAAAGGTGGCTTTCACAAATTTTCCCAAAGTACATCCTTTGCACTGATCTGACTGCGCAAGTGTACCCTTGGGAAGCCCGGTAGAAATCTGTTGCAAAATTTTCAAAGCGCCATGGTGAAGATGGCCCAATATTTTGTGCCACAATTCGCCCTCATCCCAGCTCACCACTCCTTCTGCTTTTCCTGCCATTGCTGCGTAGCCATCTACCTGCAATTGATAAAGGTTCTTAACTCAAACCCCTATTCTCTAGGTTTCACTAATTGCCTTACTGTGCAGGAAAGCATTTCCCTCGCCAAAAACAACATCATATCCCTTGTCTTCCAACATCGCCACATAGATCAGATTCTTCTTCAATCTTGGAACATGCATGACATCCTTCAATATGAAAGGTTTACCTGACTCCCTCTCAAAGGAAATGGTCCCAATACCAGTCACACTGTATCTACCATCATCGCTCATCTCGATGTGCACTCCAAGATCCTTCTCATCTAGATTAGTAAACAAATATTTGTCTCCGGTCATATGGAAAGACGCACCACTATCAAGAAACCACACTAATCCCAGCACACTTGAAACCAAGCATGCTATCAGCGAAAAATCCAGCTCAAACTACGAGGCTAAGGCCTCTCCAGTTGCAGATTCAGCAGCCTGCTTATTTTTCTTCTTCTGTGGACAATTAGTGACGTAATGTCTGTGTTGGTGACAATGAAAGCACTGCACCTTGGTCAAGTCCTGCTTCTTGCCTTTTGCAACAGATTGAGAAGGATTTTTCTTTCCCTTCCCTTTCCTTACTTTGGCAGCCAAAGCACAATTTTCTTCATCTTCATTCTTTGATGAAGATCCATCCCTGGTACTCCGCCTTATCTCCTCCTACACAAGATCCGACCAAAGTTGCTCCCATCCCGGCAGTTTCTCCCGACCATTGACAGAGTCCTCATAGGAATGCCAACTCTTTGGAAGCCCAAGGAGAGCCAAGCTCACCAAGTCCTCTTCATCTACAGTAACCCCCACACTTCCCAGCTCATCCCTGCACTGGAAAAACTTCGTGAGGTACTTGGGTATATTGTCGCCTTTCTCCATTTTTATTTTCCTGAGCTTGTCTTTAAGCGCCAACTTCCTCTAGTCGCTTTTTCTTTGGAATAAGTCTGTCAAAGCTTTCCACATCAAGAATGGTGAAGCTTTACCATGAAGGTTGGAAACTATGTGATCCTTCACACCTTCCAACAGAATTTTTCGAAATTTTGCTGTCTTCTTTTGCCATGCGTCAAGCGCGGCTGCATCGCTAGAAGCAGGTTTTGGAATTTCTTCATCTATGAACTCCTTCAACCCATTATCCTCCAGCACCGCCTCCATCCTGTCCTTCCATGCAATATAATTCGAGCTGCCCTCAAGGGCATACTCCAATCGCAAACCGTTGAAAGACATCTCAACTTCGACACCAAGAAAACAATGCAGTAAATTTGAATTCCACCAGCACAAAACTCAACCGCTTCAATAATTGTAATCTGCTCCAATGATCAACTGCTTTGATACCATGTAGAAATTATATAACTGATATATTATAGATCTAAGTTTCTCCTGATCATACACTATTTGACTTTATGCACAATACATAATCTATTCCACCATTGATCATCACATGAGAAAATTAACACAATTGCAATGCACACATGAACCCATAAAAATTCACACACATTAACACAGTGATTTAACGGGAAAGACTGAAGCTGAAAACCCCAACTATCTGTATATAATATATGTCATAGAGATCATGTAACAATCCTCATACAAAGCTGAACATTTCAAGCTCTCAGTACAATACAATCGCTACACACTAATCAGGTCCGATCTAGCAAATCCATGCACCGATCTTTGCCACCTGCTAGCCTGCCTCTACTGCGCAATCCCTGCTAAAGAATGGCTCTGAATGAACTCGAATCCAAAAAGCTTGCATTGCGCAATCCTCATTGGCATCTCCAATGAATGTATGGTGCAAACAATGCAACACTATAGTCACAACTGATAGTCACACTTGCTCTTTCACCTACCTCTCCACTGGTATCCACTGAACTGTCCATGCACTGTAGTTAACTGATGTGTTCTTCAATTAATTAATGAGTTAATATTTAGTGAATTAATTATTAATTAATTCACACCACTCTCACTAGTGTATCAATCAATTAGACTAGATACAACTACCTCAACTGTGTCTAACTGAGTTAAACTAAACACAACTCCACCAACTACTTCTACAACTCCACCAAACTCTGTCACATGAGTTCTAACTGAAGTCCTGCATGCATTAGCTCCAATAAACCCTCAGGAATAGCGTAATTCCTTCTTTAAGCTCCTGTGCCACATCCGTGCACTTAACTGAAGTGCTCCAAGAGAATAAGATAATGTTTAGAGTCCATATATTATTAAGAGCTAATAATATTCGACATATCTATTTTTAGACTGGCAATCTAAAAATAGATTCCACCCAATATGTCTAAAAATAGAAGTCCATCTATTTTTCCAACTTGACCAACCATCCACAAATAGCATCCTACAACTCATAAAATATGATCGACATGTCTAAAAATAGACATATTCTAAAAATAGACTTTGCACCAAAAATAACCTGCGGGCCCACTTAGTGAAGGCGACTCTTTTCACTAAGCTCATCATCTTGTTGAATCTCAACATTGGCAACCAACTTTAATACTTTCTTGTCGACTGCATTTTTTTTTAATATCTAAGGATGCACTCATAATTTGGTTTTTGCACTCCAGACCATATGCACACCAATACTTGTATATAAATTTTCTTACAACAAATTAGATATACCATATATTCATACTGTAAAAAATTATACGTATATTGATAAATATATAAAGACTCACATAGCGTACTCCAGATATGTTGAACAATATGTGTGTTTGATATCCTATACTTTTTTACTTCGATGAGTATAAAGATGAAATTGAGTGGGTGCAGATTCACTCAACTCCTCTCCACTTATAAAATCATCAAGTCAACAATATGGAATAACTGCAACTTGGTCCCCATCAATATTTGTCCATGTTAAGTCTTCTATTGAAAATTCAATCATATCCTCTGGGTCTTCAACTTCCAACCCATTAATCCTCTCCCACTTACACATTCTTCAAATATCTGTACACAATCCATTGAAAACGATTTGGTTTGAGTAAATATTATGGTATTGATTAATGCATATCACTAAGCATGGAAATCATATTTTTAGGTAAATATTTTATACTTTTCAGATAAACCACTTTGGAAAAAGTAATATTTGGGTCATTAATCAACTTAGATATTTCTCACAAATTTAGACTAACCATGTATGAGATATGATGTCTTTGTGGAGGTGGTGTCACCAATTTAGTGTCACGGGGTGACTTATGATGAGTGGTTGAGGGAAAAGGTGATTTTGATGCCTCCCTTCAAATAACCTACATGGAAAACTAACTTCACCCTTTTCCCCAAGAAATTTAGAATCACTAATAAATGGATCAACCATAAGTTGATGAGAATATTTAGACCACACTTCTAAGACTCTATGTATACTTGAACAATCCTTAAGAAGGTGAGCACCCTTACAAAGATTGCAAAGGTATTTGGGGTTGTGTTGCATGTTGGAGGGTTCCCCAACATTACTAACACTCACAACCGTGGTTGGTTTGTTAGACCCCTTTTTTATAGGTACAACGCTGCTCATGGTGATTGCCCTGGAACACTAGTAAAAACATCCTAGAAATGGGGTTCCCGTCCTACTCGCTAGATAGCGTGACTGGGTACTAGCATTGTAGCGATTCTAAGTCAGGGCAAGTGGCGACCATATGATTGGGCATTTTACACAACACACATGTTGGTATTGTTCGCGAAGAAAGGCTGGGGGTAACTAAAGGTTCCCTGATTGGTTGTTTTTTAGCTGACAAAAAGCTGATGGATCTACTCGTCACATCTTCCTGAGTTTTTGAGTTGTTCATGGATTCGTTGTCCGAGCCATCTTCTTGGGAGAGGCGAACTATGGTCGATCACATACAATCTAGCGTTGCACGGGATCTAGGGACATAGTGAGCATCCAAGACTTCAATGTCTATAAGGATCATCTTGCCGGCTAAGCAGACTGGGACGTTTTGTTAGAGACCGACGGGGGCTGAAGGGCGTCCATCGTATGCTCTAAGCGTGATGTATGATGGCTTTAGTTCGAGAGACCCTAACTTCTGCCAGACGTTCTTTGACATGATGCATGTGGATGCACCCTTGTCAATTATACATCAGCGGATGGTGATGTTTTGAACTGACATTAGTATCTAAAAGGCGACCATTGAAGGAAGCCTAGGGGTGGATTCTTCTAAATCGAAAGCTATTAGACACGAATCAGCGGGGTCGATGGTGCCTAACACAAAAAGTAAGGCTTTCCTTTTCTTTAGGCATGATTGTAATACCTCCAAAGTTGACATGGCAGCGGGAGATTGAGCTAGATCATCCATGATAAGTGTAATGGCTGTACTCACCACAGATTGAACAAGAGTGGTTTTTCCGAAGATTTTCCCTCTTGTTCTACCTTTGGGGGTTACTTGGTTCCTGGTTTTGATTTCAGTTGGAGTTGCCTTCGGCCTGAGATCGCGAAGGGAGTTCTTGATTGTTGCCCCCCTGTCCAGGATTTGCTTTAGGCTTGTTTTTTCCTTTTTTTTAGCTGTGTTGGGAGGATAATTTGGATTCTCCTGATTGTATGGTTGGCGTGGTTGAGCATGGGAAGGTTGCACAAAGTTCACCTGTGCATTATTCTGCATAGGTGGGTTTTGTGCTGGGGACTGGGAATATTGCAGTCCTTGTCCTTGGTTTATAAATGGTTGTTGGGGGGAAGCTCTTCCATCAGCATGTCTAGCTGCATATTGGGTCCCCTGAGCTGGAGGATATGGACCTCCCTGCTGATGGAGATACGATGACAACCTATTAGTCTTGTTTTGTGAAGGTGCATAATGACTTTGATAGCCGGGTTGCGGTATGTCCTAGGTAGAATCATAAGTGTAACCGGGGTATGGAACGCTGCTGCTTAGGTGATTTTGGGTCAATGACCCAATCAAACCATCTACAAAGTTCAACGCACCCAGAAATTCTTTGTAAGTTTGCAGGAATGGGGCGTTATGCATGATATTGTAAATATATCCTGACTACGTATAGATCAACTCGAGTTGTTGGGCCTTACTGATGGCGTCCTCTTGTGAATGCTGGGGCAACATCCCGAAAGAGTTGGAGATGCCTCCAATCAACCGAAGAAAATCAACCAAGGTAAAGGTAGAGGATCTAGTGCTTGCCTGCATCGTCACCTATAGGGAAAGATGCCCTAATTTTGGTCACTAAGTACCGTCGTTCCACATGAGCATTCGAGTCTTGGGCTTCTAGGTAATTCAGCTACTAGTACCGAGTATTAGACGGGTCAGGTAGCCCCAAATAATACCGCACGCACTGGGCCTAAGCCTAACCCCTTTTGAATCGAGTTTCTGCTGCACTCTGGTTTTCTTTGCCGTGGACGGATAGACGGATTTAAAAGTTCCCTAAATATTCAACTTCTATGTTTCAAGATGTAAATTGACCAAGGCAGCTTACTGGATGCCTAACCCCTTGGTCCTAACTTAAGCTATAACTTCTCTTGTGGCCCTTGTGGGGAGATTTTAATGCATTTAGTTAAGTTAGTTTTAGGTGGCTTTGATTCACTTAAGGTGCAAATGTGTGTGAGTAAGAGGTGAACAAGCACATAGTTTGAACATGTAGATGTGTGGTGATCCTTTTCAAAATCCCCTATTTAAATTAGGTTTGGTTGTTCCTTGCCCAAAGTAAAACATGTGCGGATGTGGGCTATTTACAATGCTTTCTAGTTAATCTAATTGATAAAATATAGGGAGATGGTGAATTATCAGTAGAGAGTGTTCATATGCTTGCCTAGGATCACCCATGGGTGCAAAGGTAGCATAGATTACTTGCTCTTCTAAAGATAATTCGATCCCGGTCCTGAATCCTAGTGCCAAAAATTGAACTAATATTAATGACTTTCAAGTAGGAAAATGAAAAGAAAAAAATTGCTTATGGTGTGCCTTTGTGAAGCGACAGTAAGAATAGGACGAGGGCCCTAGCTTGCTGAAACTTCGTGTGTGAAATAAAGTGAACAATTACAATGTTGTAAGATGCAGATATACGGTGAACAATCACAATGTTGTAAGATGCGGATATACGGTACACTATGTTTGGTTGTTCCTTTCACGAAATAAACAATGTGCGGATAATGGGACGCTTACAACTTGTCCTATTTAAACTAAATGTTTTCACTATAAGAAGATTGTAAAGTATCAAGAGAGAGCATTCATATGCATACCCAAGGTCACCGTTAGGTGCAAGGGAGGTAGAGATTACTTGCTTTCTTTTGCTATTTTAATCCTGGTCTCGAAATCCTAATGCAAAAATTAAAACTCAATTTAATGTAAGAATTTGAAAACTAACTAAAGATGTGTGGACTTGGGCCACTTACTCTTTGTTAATTAACCTATGTGTGTGATATCTACTATCAGTAATCAGCTTATTTAGATGACATGTGTGGATATGGGCCACGTTTCTTGTCTCCTAATTAAACTAGGTGAGTATATCATAGTAAACTAAAAATTAGAATGATGCACTAGCTACACTAAAGTTAAGCTAACACACATGTCTAACAGTCAAGAAATATCAACATAGTGTAAAGCCAATTCAAAGAGCACATACAAGAATAGAGTCATTAAAGCCAATTAGTTTTTCGAGATTTTTTTCAAATAAAGAAAAATAAGAATGATTAATTACATCGAAAAAATAAGTTTTAATGTTTAATTATATATTAAAAAAATATTATATAAAAATTTGATATATGTTTTGATTTTAATTTTAAAATTAAATTATTACTATACAAATATTTAATGTTAACTAATAATTCTAATTCTTTTAAAATAATATATTTAATATTAACTAATAATTCTAATTCTTTTAAAATAAAAATGATGTTATTGATAATAATAATGATGTTATATATATATATATATATATATATATATATATATATATATATATATATAATTATTCATTTAAAATAAGCACATGTTTAAAAGGCCCACAATTTTTTCAGGAAAGTAATGGAAATTCCGACATAATTTTATAAATATTGACAATTTTTTTTAGAAATCCAAATTACAACTATCAAACGTTATATGTTATATTTCGTTATGGCCAAATTTTTTCCATAATACTAAAAATTTAGCCTTCCAGCAAATTGTCATATTCAACGTATTCACATGGTGATTAAATATATTATGATAAAAAGAATTGATACCACCAATATTTAATATTTAATGTTATTTATAAAATTAAAATTAAATATTATTAATATAATGAAAAATGAAAACTGAATCTGATGCGAAAGATCTAGGGGTTTGAGGATCGATCTCTGATCCAGGGCCAGAACGCTGGCAAAAAGCCGAGATCGCCTCCAAGATCTGCGGCAACAAGGTCTGAAACTGGCACAGAATATGGGACAGCCGAGTGCCCCTGGAGCCCCCACTTTCAAACAAGTAATTATAGACAAAGGCAAGAAAATGGCCGAGGGTACGAAGTTCCCGGGCTCTTCAGCATCTCGGAATCACGTCGACCACACTGAGATACTTTCAGATAGCCTCATGGTAGAAACGGTGAAGGGATCTACCAGCAGAGAAGGAATCCGTCTCAATCAACCCTCGCAAGAGGCAGATCCACGAGGAAGAGCTGCGGATCTAAGTGATAATAACAACCAAAACGCCCATCTTGGTCGATCTGAAAATTCTGGAGGAAACGAAGCACAACCCAAATTGCAAGGGCGATGCAAACCAAAGGCTCTTGATAGCCTTAGGGTAAACATCACTGACCCAGATCTACAAGAATACCGGGATCACATGTCAATCTACGCGGTAATATGCAAATTCATGGGGTTCTGGCCCAGTGAAAAAGCTCTTTGTCAATGGATCAAGCAAGTATGGAAACCGTGAGGGGATGTACAACTTCACCTAGGAGCCAAGGGCTTTTTCACGGTGGTGTTTACCAATCTGGACGACAAGGACCGGATCTTTGAAGGAGGCCCCTACTTCTATGCTTCTGCGGGCCTCTATATGCGGCCATGGAAACCTAACTTCGCACCCGAGCAGGAGACCTTCACTCAAGTACCAGTCTGGATCAGACTCTTCTCCTTGCCAATTGACTATTGGAGACCAGCAGCGCTGGAACAAATCGGCAACACTTTGGGCACTTTTGTCCGAGCTTCTGAAGCCACTCTTCAAAAAAGGTACACAACTTATGCTCGTATCTGTGTTGAAATGGATGTTTCTGGACCTCTGCACGAAGGGCTTTGGTTAGACTATAGAGACGAAACCTACTTTCAAACTATAGACTATGAGCAGATACCTTTCAGATGCCGAAAGTGCCATGAGCATGGGCATCTAATCAGAGAATGCCCTCAAAACAAAATGGAGGAACTCCCCAAAGGGAAACCCTCTTCGTCCTCGGATGGATTCATTCGGCCCACTGGAAGGCACAGAGCTAATCGCAGAAATCATCCTAAAACAGTAGATCCAAACACTGGCACTACAAATCCTTTTGAGATATTGGGCGAAGATTCGCAAAAGAATAAGGTAGATCCAAATCAAGCAGCTCAGACATTAACGAAAACAAACGATCAGACTAAAGACACCCTCGATTCGGGGGATCTCAATGCAGCAAACTCAGAAGACAAGAACCAAGAAGGAGATGAGGACATGGTCCTCAGTGAACAGGGCACGAAAGACCTAGAATTGGATGAGATTTTGGAAAAAGAAGGGCTAGACCTTAACTCAATAGTGGAACAATGGAAACAAAAAGGGATAGACAAAGTACCAGAAGAAGAAATCAACAGAATCAACCATCTATTCTTAGCCAGACAGGATGCAATATCAAAAGGTGTGAAACGGGGTCGTGGTGCTACCAAGAGCTTGGGCATCAAATCACAAACCCTACACCATACGTAAGCTAGCAGCCAATACAAAAAGAAGCGAGGAAGAAGATCAGACAAAGATGCTCTCCTTGAATTAGGTCAGCTGCTGATAAATTCGGGAAAGATGAAAGCCCTTGAGGCTTTCTCCTTCTTATCCTAATCTCAGTTAACTATGAAAGTCCTCTCATGGAATGCAAGAGGACTGGGAAGCCTCAGGAAACAGAGGCTCCTGAAAAAGAAAATAACACAAGAAAAACCGGATATGGTCTTCCTTCAGGAAACCAAGTGTACTATTCAGAAGCAGGAGGAGCTAACTAAACGACTGAGCAGACATCTCGAGCATCTGGCTGTGGAAGGAACAGGAATGAGCGGAGGCTTAGCCATCCTCTGGAACCCAAATGTCTACCATCTCATTAATGCAGAAGCTTCAAAGCACTTCCTAGCCCTGCAAATGCAAATTATTGGAGAAAGAGGCTCCTTCTTATTTGTCAATATCTACAACTCCCAACATCTGGAGGACAAATTACTGCTGCTCCGTCAATTAACCAGCCTGCATCACAGGCACAACACCTCTCAAGCTGTATATGGGGGGGACTTCAACATGATAACTTCACTCGAGGAAAAGAAGGGAGGCACCAGGGCTCTCAGCAATGATGCCCGAGCTTTTAATGCCTTTATTCAAGACCTAAGCCTGGTAGACATAAATCCTAGCAATGGCATGTTCACTTGGACCAATCGACAAGGCGGAGACAGGTTAATAGCTTCCTGATTGGATCGATTTCTAGTCTCCGAAAGCCTTCTCCTTGAAGGAAATATTATAAGTTCTGAAATCCTTCCTTCCGGGGGATCAGACCATTGGCCCGTCTCTCTGCAAATTTCGATTTCAGGCACCCCCAAAAACAGGCCTTTTCGCTTCGAAAGATTTTGGCTTACCCATAAAGACTTCTTCAGCCGCATCAAAACTTGGTGGAAGACTCCTTTGCCTGTGAAGGGTACAAAAATGTTTATTTTACAAGCAAGGATCAAGTATATCAAAGCACAACTAAAAACCTGGAATCGAGAGGTCTTTGGAGACATATTTACAGACAAACGCCATCTGGAGCAGCAATTGGAGGCAATCCACAATGAATGAATTCAAGGTGCGAGCTCATGAAGAAATGGAATAAAAGGTGCGAGCAAGAAGAAATATTATGGAAGCAAAAGTCGCGAAATCAATGGCTGAAGGAGGGAGAAAGAAACACTAAGTTCTTTCACAGGTCTGCTATTGACTACAGATGCAGCAATAGAATCACCAGATTACAAGGAGAGCATGGAGAGATTCTCAGCTCACACCAGGACATCACCAATCAACTTCGCAGACATTTTCAATCCATTGCCACTGAACCAGAATGCAATAGAAGGGAGGCCATCGCCAGGGTTACCTCAACCATACCCAAACTCATCACTGATGAGCAAAATAGTGCCCTGGAACGACCAGTTTCTCTCCAGGAGGTGGAGGTGGCAGTCAGGGAGATGGCCAACGGGAAGGCTCCAGGACTTGATGGATTTATAGTGGATTTCTTCAAGGCTTGCTGGGACATTGTGAAAGAAGACATTTGGGAAGTGGTGGAAGATTCAAGACTATCTTCTTCCATCTTAAAGTCACTAAACTCCACTTTCATTGCTTTGATCCCCAAGGAAAAAGATGCGTGCACTTCGTCCAAATTCAGGCCCATTGCCCTCTGCAATGTGGTTTATAAGATTATTTCGAAAGTCATAGCTAATAGACTCAAACCTATCCTACCTCAAATCATTTCAGAAGAACAATCAGGGTACGTGGAGGGTCGACAGATCATGGATAACGTGCTGTTAGCCCATGAAATGATTCATACTCTAAAGACACTAAGAAAGGCTGGCATGATAATTCAATTGGACCTCTCAAAAGCGTATGATAAAGTGAGTTGGGCTTATCTTGAGGCTGTTCTCAATGCTTTTGGCTTCAGCACTAGATGGATAACTTGGATCTCTGCTCTAATCAAAACGCCTAACCATTCAATTCTAATTAATGGAGCCCCCTCTCAACCTTTCTACCCAACCAGGGGTATCAGGTAGGGAGACCCAATCTCTCCCTTCCTTTTTGTTATTCTAATGGAAGGGTTCAGCCGTCTCATTAAATCTTCTCAGGAGAACAAACTGATAAAGGGTTTGTAGCCATTAACCAATTTTCCGGCCACAACGCACCAGCAGTTCGTGGATGACACTATGCTGCATGGCACGCCCACTGTAAAAGAAGCAAAAGGCTTTAAGAAAATTCTCACCTTGTTCAGTCAGGCTTCTGGAATGGATTTCAACTTTGACAAATCCATGGTCTTCTTTTTTAATACCCATCTGGCGGTTCAAAGACACTTAACTGCAATCCTAGGTTTCAAGCGAAGCTCTCTCCCTTCCAAGTACTTAGGGATTCCCCTCACAGACAAGCCATGGCATAAATCTCATTGGGAAAATCTGACAAACAAGCTTGCTGACAAATGCAACCACTGGACCAACAGAGTCCTCAATCTGGCAGGACGCATGGTAATGACCAAAGCGGTTCTTCAAGCAATTCCTCACTACATGCTTTCGATTCTCCCAGCACCGCAAGGAATCCTTCAGAAAATTAGAACCATCCAATGAAACTTTCTGTGGTCGGGCAACTCTGGCAAGCAAAAATGGGCTTTGGTGGCTTGGGACAAACTATGCAGACCCAAAACCTTCGGAGGGATTGGTCTGCAGGATCCTGGAACTATCAATAAGGCCAATGGGGCCAAGCTATGGTGGAGATGGTTAACAGAGCCGCACACTCTGTGGGCAAAATTATGGAAGGCCAAATATGCAGCTCATTGGCAGCACAAAGAGCTTATCAGAATCACCGAGGTCCCGATGGGCTCCCCCATTTGGAACTTAGCTCGAGCCAATCGACATATAATTCAGAATCATTGCTTCTGGGAAATAAGAAACGGCCAGTCGGCTCTCTTTTGGGAAGATGCTTGGCAACAGCTCCCGATTCTGGAAAGCCCTAATTTTCATCCTTTGCAGCAATGGTATCAGGAAAAAGGAAAAACCAAAGTCCATCACTACTAGGCGCAAAGCAATGAACCGCAGCAATGGAGGAGCTGGCAACTGACTCCCCCTCCCCCGGAGGAACTACTGCAGAATTTAAACAACACCCTCAATGACACTCTCAGCAAAAGAGTTCTCAGAGAAATGCACGGTCCAGACAAACTCCGCTGGGGCATGCTGGCTGGCGGCTCCTTCAACCTGAAAGAAGCCAGGCATTACTTGGATAACAGGGAGGAGCAGGACAAGGTAGCTTGGTATGAAAATGTCTGGGCCGGGATTCTATGGCCCAAAATTAAACTGTTCCTGTGGCTCGTGCAAAACAAGAAGGTCCTGACATGGGAGAATCTAACCAAAAGAGGGTTTATAGGACCTTCCCGCTGCCCATTATGTGAGCAGCAGGAGGAAACTACCAACCATCTCTTCAACAGCTGCGACTGGACCAACAAGCTCTGGGAATGGCTTCAGGATATCTTCCAGCAGTCAGACAGACAACACAATTCAATTCAAGAGACCATAACTAATTGGCGATCTCAATTCTCCAACAGCGTTATGGTAAATTCACTGTGGAAGAACAGTCCTGGTTTTCTCATATGGAATGTATGGAAGGAACGAAATAACCGCATTTTCCAAAAGCAAGACATTCGGCAACTTGATGATTTAAAAATAATTATCATGCAAGGGCTCACGGAAACAACTCGTACCTGGTGCACAGAGGAAAAGGTTGAAACAATCTCTCCCAATGACAGAAGAATTCTGGGCATTTTCGGGCTCATCGATTCTGCAGAACATCTCTTGACGAAAACGGCTCTCCGACCAATTCCTCCTCCTGTTATCTGGCAGCGTCCGCCCCATGGTTTCTGCAAGTTGAACTTCGGCGGTGCAGCAAAGGGCAACCCTGGCCCAGCTGGGGCAGGTGGGGTTCTACGGGATGAAAATGGAAGCATCATTCATATCCTAAGCAAAAATCTGGGAGAAACCACAAACAACTACGCCGAATTCACAGCTCTAGAACAGGGTCTTCGACTCTTAGTTCAGCTGGGCAAAATGAAATTTATCGTGGAAGGTGACTCTCAGGTGGCCATAACCACAGTTAAGAAAATACAACATGGAACGCAACCCGCCAAAGCAGTCAAGCATTGGATGTTAGCCGCGATCACGGAAAGGATAGCACAGCATTTGCCTTCTCTCAGCGGAATAATCTTGCAATCCGTGCGAAGGCAAGCCAACTCGCTTGCGGACCACATTGCTAACTACGCGGTTGACAACCCGACTCTTGCCTGGGACACGTGTTGGCACGAGCTCACGGATGATAAGCTTCGGGAACAATGCAGCGCAATATCAAGGAAGGACTTGAATGCAGGTGATTCCGTGGGACGGACGGCAGGCCAGTCGTCATCAGAAAATCAGGCTTAACGGTATGGTGATTGCGCCATTCGAGCGGCACACGCAGGAGGGGTTAATGAGAAGCCATTGGAATCAGCCGGCCTTAATGAGAAGGAATTGTGGTAGAGGAAACATCTCCACCAAGCGATTTAAGCGCAGGATGACAGCGTGTGAAGGATTACATGGCAGATCGGACAACTCCGATCATTCACCCAGCCTGGGCGGCAATACGTTTAGGCAACTTGCCCTCAATTATGGCCTTAAATGGCTCCCCCGACGCACGCTTCAACCCTTCTCTATTCTCTTTATTAGCTCATCCCCGCAACCTTTCTGTACCATGCCTGCGCTGGATTTTCAATCTGCAGGCTCCTCTTCCAATCTAGTTTTCAGCTTACACAAAATGATAGGTGCAAGAACAGTCTCCAGAACCATGGCGGAAGTAAATCCAAGAAGTATCAAAGCCTCACAAGCCCTCAAAAGGGCCATGGACTGTTATGAAGCTTCGGTCTCCAAATGCGGCAAGCAGACTATAGAGGTACTGGAGGAAGAAGTAGAACTGGCTCGAACACACACGGACGACACCAACATCAGTGAAGAGGTTGATTGGCTCGTGGACCCCGGAACTCCATCCACCGTCGGACAATTTATGACACAATCGTCGCTTGTGGACACAGCGATGTTGGCCAGGGCCATGGCCATGCGAGGGGCAGCGATGAGAAACGTTTAAAAACTTCCCTTCGCCTTGAGATAAAACGCGCCTGAGCGGGCGGGACACTTTTAACTCGCTAGCTGAGGTCACGCCGTGTGCTTGGCACCGCCTGCCAGAAAATTTCGTCCGCCGCTTTGAAATCTATCTCCGCCACGTTCACCATGTCGCCATCGAGCTTCCTTTGGACGATGCGCAGGCCACCGTGATCAGACGGTTCAAGCCACGGGCTCCACCCACAGGCGATGAAGGCGTCACTTCGGTCGAAGGGGTTCACTCGGGTGCTTCTACTCCAGCTATCTAATGGCTTAGCTCTCCCTTTGTTTTTCTGTCAACTGATTAATCTCTGTTTCGAGTCTTATGTTTCTTCTCAATCTTTTTACAGTCAATTCTCGGCTTGTAAAAGGCCTCTATGGCCTACAGCAATATTTTGGTCTAATTTTGCAATCAAAGGGTGTCCCTGCGTGGCAGCCCTGTAGTTTTGTTTTAAGGACTAAGATGGTCAAAGTTCAAGCTACCGCTCAGCTATGTAAAAACTCAGTCCTTTGAAAGATCGAAGCGAAGTAGGTCTATCTGTTTTCAAAGCCATAAGTCTTCGCGTACCAATGCTGTAACCTCTGTTCATATCATAATATAATGATACTACTTACTTACAAAAAATAAAAATAAAAAAATGAAAACTTAGCCCAAATTTAAAAATGGGTTCTCATTCTACATTTGTTGAGATGTCATGTGAAAAACTTATAAATGTAAAGATTTGATCTCTAGTTTTGTTGATATGGATCCAAAATACAAACAATTTTTTCTCAGATTTTTTTTTTTCACAAACTAGGAAGGTTTTCCAAACACATCTCTTCATGCAACAAAAGTGTTTTTCCCTCAAATTTCCTATTCATTAAAAATAAATAAGACTACAGATTAGCAACACTGCAAAGTGATCAACAAATTAGACACTTGAGACTAATAAACTAATGGGGTGAAAAGGGAAAATTATGAAAAACAGATCACGAAAATTATGAAAGATGCAAACTGTACCTACTAAAAAAATGAGACGTAGTAATTTTCTTCCCTCGTTTTGGGTTCAGTTGCGGGTCTTTTTGTAACACAATCCAATCAAATGAATTTAAGGCGTCGGGTAGTATAGAACACTCTTTCCCTCCAATTCCACGCAAATTCCCTCCAATTCTTTGAAATCTCTGGAGAGACCTACGAGCTTCTGGCAGCTTAGGATAGAGGGAGACCCGCGAGCATCGATGGACTTAAAACCCTGCAAATTCCCCGGAGTATAAATAAAAGATTAGAGTTTCACTGTCTCTGAAATCTCTGGAAAGTCCCCTGAGCTTTTGGCAGCTGATGAATATGGAGAAGAGGAGAATTTATGAGGTTATAACCTGGTAAAAACGCGGGAAAACAATAGATTTTCCTGGAGATTTCCGGCGGCTGGAGATTTAAACGCTGCAGGTGAGATTTTAATCGTTGTAGGTGGATAGTGTATAATATATTCATATGAGATTTAATCACTGCATGTGGATATTAATATATAATATATTCAGTGCCAAAAGAATTTGAAATTTGAAAATGGAAACCAGAACATAAACAAGTAATAATAGTTTAAAGTTTATTTGCGACTTAATAGTTTGGAATATTAGGACTTGAAAAACTGCGCGTGCAATTATATTATATTGTTAAGTTGCATTCACCGCATAGTAATATATAATATATATGCAGGTGAGATTTTCGGCAGCTGGAGATTTAATTGCTGCAGGTGAGATTTTTGGCAGTTGGAGATTTAATTACTGCATGTGAGGAGGACGATAGGTAAGGACATGTATGGCATGGCATGGCATAGACATGCCCATTAGTACTCTTGGCATAGACATGCCCATTAGTACTCTTAACAGCTGATCCATGTTAATGCCTTTGCCGAAGACCAAAGTTCTGCCCTATTCACGGCTCCTGGTACACTTGGTCTTCTTCTTACCAGTCTTATGAGGTTGCTTGTCGCAGGTGATTCCCTCACCCTCCCGGTTGAGTGTTGTCTGATTCAGATGCCCTGTTCTCTTCCAGCGGGGGTATCGGCTTAGTGATACCCTCAAGACAGCCTGAAGTGGCCACGGTAGGAGGGCTCCTTAGTATGTAATTCAGAATGTTGGTGTCATTCGTCGGGTTTAAGCCAAGATGTTCAAAACCAAGATGTACCCACTGAGACCGGACCCAGCACCTCTGGGGCTGACTGCACTTGTTGCTCCCACAACCTAAGAACTGATGGAGATGGAATGGAGAAAGAAGGCGAAACCATAGCCTCCAGGGTACTTTTAGCAATACTCACCATTAACGCTAGATAAGAATCCCTAAACCCTAGTTGAGCATGTGATGACTCACCAACTTCCATGTCCATAAACCATTGGTCCACCTGTTCCTTTGAGCCCAGGGCTTCTACTGGAGAAGGCCCATCTGTCTGTTAATGTGGGTAGCCCGTCCAAATATGTGATGGTTCCATTGTACCAAAGGAGTAGTCGACTTCAACCTCCTCCATAACAACGTTCCGCGCTGTGCGCCGCTGTGTCCAAATGAAAATTCACAAGTTGTTGTGAACTCCTTCTCTGTTCCGAGAAAAGCACTCGGTGCTTGTAACCGCCTGCCTCCACTGCTAGGGTCCAGGGCATAAACAGAAGAAATAATAATTGACTCGTATGTCGGGTTGTCAGAAGCGTAGGTAAATCGTGAGCACCCTCCTGCCAGTCAGCTCACTGCGATTTCTCGTGATAGTCTTCACCAAAACACGCCAAATACCTTGATAAACCCACTCCTAAACCGCCATTTTAACTGCCCTTTCACAACAACAGTCTGCCATCAAGGGTCATTACAGTTTTCCGCCATCATTAGGGTTCGTCGTCGATAACACATCCTACGTTAGGGTTTCACCATGGTTAGGGTTTCGCACCAGAGCCGACCTCCACTACCACCACTGTAAGTTTCATTTGTTTACAAATTCCATTCAATTATTAATATTTCAATAGGATTTTGTTTTTTGCTGTATTCTAATTGTGTAAAGAGTGATTCTAAATAATTGTTCAACTTATTGCATTTGGTATAAACTATTTTGAGTGTAATTTTTAGGGTCAAGATGTATGCTAAGTGCTTATGGAATATCCAACTATGAATAAATTTAGAGGCACCATGAGAAGAAAGTTTGTTTCTATGTTTTATTTGTACATATGTTGTTGCCCTTGATGGATCAAGTGGGGCGCAATAAACTTTGGCAAACATGGCAGACTTGTCTCATGATTTTCTTTGTCCATTTGACTCACACAAGCCAAATAATTTGTAAAAAAACTATGATTGACCAAGTCGATATCTAGAGAAAGAATTAGACCTCACTAGAAGCCATTCACCCCACTTAGCTAGCTGTTAGAAAATAGTTGTTGGGAATTAGTTGTTGTGTATCAGACACCATCATATATATTTATTAATCTCTTCCTAGTTAGCTAGAAATATTGTTATTTTATTTCCTAAATAACTGTTTGGAATTAGTTGTTATGTGTATCAGATCCCATCATCTATATTTATTAATTTTTCTTCCTAGTTAGTTACAAAATATTATTATTTTGTTTTGTAAGGGTTTGACAACTATCCTATATAAAGTGACCCCTTCTTACTTCTAAAGGTTGTTGGAGTGAGTAATGAACTTATGCTATTTTGTTTCACTTCAAATTTCATGGATGATTGAGTGAGGAGCAACTTTTGAGCATTCTTCTACAACTCTTGTCAAGTTATGCTCTTGGAGATGTCGTGTCTATTATCATGAGAATTCGTCACTGGATAATATCATACTTGCATCTTGTGTTTACAATAAAACTTCTTTCTCATTGCCCTGTTTCTCAAAGATCAGTTGCATATTTGAAAAGGAATTTCTTGGATAGTCATAAACTATCATGGTAGTTTGGAGTTTATCTATCATTGTAGTATAGTATTTCATTTTCAGAATTGTACGATATTAGGTGAATGTATGGATTCTAAACTATATTTTGTGGTTTGATCTAAAAGAACTCTTAGTAATGCTCCTAATCGACCTCATAAACTCAATGGACCAGATAGACACTGCTAATAACCCTAGACCATCTAAAACTTTATTTTGCAACTGAGGTTTTACTAAGTAGTAGATCAAGAAACTTCATTGCTAAGATTTATCTCAAATTTGTTTTGTTGGAAGTTCACCCCTACCCATTGTATAAACCTCTAAGGGCCAGACTTATACCCTATGTGTGCAAATTTGCCTTATGAATAAATACTACAAAATACTACAAAATAATCACAATGCAACATTATGTTGCACACTCCATTGTTAGAATCACAACAGCAGTCATAGCTTGTACACCATCAAATATTATATGAATTGAGATCTGATTGTATAGACTAACCCTAATAGAGTGTGTAAGAAACACTATAAAGGATGATTTCAAGTTAAAGAATCGCCGTAGTCTTCCCAGGCAACGTTTTGGCCCGGAATCCGGCAAAGATTTTTAAAAAATCCGGCAAAGATTTTATCAGAATCATGTTTACAGTTGTTAAACTTTAGTATTTTGAGTGCCCTAAGGGTTTTTGGTAGTGCTGAATCCATTTCCACTATCAAAAATGGATTCCAAACACTCCAACTCCCTGATTTCTTGAATTTTAGTTCTCGGATTCCGGCAAAAAACTGTCGTCCGGGCTATTTCGTTGCCTGAGTAGACAACTCCAGAATCAAGCTAACTTTTGTGTGGGGCATTCAGGGGACGTGAGGGGCGGGGCGGGGTTGATGGAACCCAAACGCGGGTGCCGGAGAGGGTCGCCAGAGGCTGTCGCATCAGCACCGTTTTTTCGCATGAATAGCCTCTTCCAAAGATGACAGATGGAATCACAACAAGATGTGTATCAGTGTCACATGATCAACACGTGTTTCGTTTTTCAGTTGGTATGAATAGACGACGCACGTCCAGATAAAACCACCACTTCAAAGAACGGAGTAAGCTAACCATTCGACGTTTTGACCTTTGCTTTCTGTGCCTTCACTTCGCCGGCGAAGCTCCTCCCATAACTTTAAATTTCTCTGTCAACCGTGCTTGTTTGTTTCGTCCGCTCTCCGTCTTTGTGTCCCGCTGTTTGTCAACGTCCGTTGCTTCACATCCGGACGCCATCACCCATATCTACCATGCCATCCATATCCTCTTTACCATGCAAGTATCCATTAAATTGGGCGCCATTGAATTTAAATTTGAAATTCAAAATCGTGGCGTTGTGAGCGCATGTTCGCCATGCCCACGTTTCACACTCGGACCTTCATGCCTGTGCGCAAGTGGTAGGATGGACATGCATAGTTCGGTTCTATTACTGGGATGAATACATGCATAGATCGGTTCTATCCATGGGCATGGCGAACAAGAGCTCACAACAGAGCTCACCCTGGTTATGGGAGGAGCGAGCTTTCCATGCTCACATTTCCCACTATGACCTTCATGCTTGTGCGCAAGTGGGAGGATGGACGGGCATAGATTGGTTTTATCACTTGAATGACAGCATACAGCGTACAGGTTATGATCGGTTCTATCACTGGGATGACAACATATAGTGTACAGGTTATGATAGCGCATCAAAAAATCAAGGTGAAGCACAGTGCTATCTCCGCAGAGTTTAACAGAAACACTATTGGCTTTAGTTGAAAGTTCTTGTATTATTGTGCAATGATGCAGAATAAAGTAAATGCAGCTACCACAAAGCTTCGAGGAACTCGAAGCATCGGATGTTCGAAATTTCAAGGACTTAACGGAGGAGGGGGCTCGATTGTTTATATGGGAGAGTTTGGTGTGAAATCTTGGGCCAGAGATTCCTGTCAAATCTTTGGAGGAATAATGGTGGATTCATCATTACAATGTAATCGTTAACCCCCGCTAATGGTATTTTCATGTTTGTTCTCCATTTCCCTGTGACGCAGGTGTTTCCTGATCCTTTTACGAACTTTCTTAGGGTCCGCGGCCAAGATTTTTCATTTTACATGAATCTTTGATCTCGAGTTCGAGTTCCCACAATTTGAGCCAAGGTGTTCAAATACTACCACCAATAGGCGAATGAGTACCACACCACTGAGCTTTGCACCTGGTCTTCCACCTGGGTTTATGGGTATTTCTGTCCTTTGGGTAACCTTGCATCAACAATGCGTCTGGATTTTATTTCATTTAATTAATAAGTAAGAAATGATATTATTATGTTCTATTTTCAACCTCTGGCATATATTATTTTCGCAAAATTCACTTTGGTCTTGTAAGGCTCTTAAGTTTTTATCACTTTAATTGGATCTGTAAGCATGCCCCAAGTCCCAACGAACACGTTGCCAAATACCTTCAAATTCCTCCTTGTTAAACGTTTTAACGTTGCCAAATACCTTCAGATTGCTCTTTGTGAAACGTTATACATATGGGTGAAGAGAAGTCACATTATATAGGAACGGACACTTATATGTGAAATTAATGATATTATTTTGGAACATTTATATGTGAAATTAATTTGTGTCTGCATTATCAATGTTGTTTTAAATTTTGATTTAATTTAATTAAAATATTTTAATTTAGTACTTATTTAAAATAATTATTTTATGTTGTCATGTTTTTTTTTATAAATATTTGATTTAAACAATAATTTTGTATTATATAAATAAGTTTGGCATTTTAAAAAAATTACAATATTTAATTTATATAAATTATAATTATTAAATTTAATTATGGAAAACATTATGTTCTTTTATTTAAATAAATTTATAGAAAATTAAATTATAATTATGTAAAACATTATGTTTTTATTTATTTATAAAAGGTTAAAATATTAAAATGTTTATAAGAAATTTTGGTTCTTTAAAATTTATCTATGTAATTTGATTTAGGGTTAATATGTGATTCTTAGAATTATTAAATTTTAAATCATTCAAAAATGAGATAGTGAAATGATGAAAATTGTTTCTTTATTACATCATTTAAATTCCTAAGTCATTGGTATTTTGGTCTTGCTAAAATTGCATCTATTTAATTTCATTTATTTTTAATAAGAAATTATTGAAATTATTTAATTTCAAATAACTCAAGAATATAAGGGTGAAATGATGGAAATCATTTTCTTATTATATAATTTGAATTCCTAAGTCATTAACATTTGAATATTTTTGCATTTAGCATGTACTTTATGTGTTGCTAATATGTGACTATTAAAGTTATTAAATTCCAAATATCTCATGAATAAAATTGTGAGATGGAAATTGTTGTTTTATTACATTATTTAAATTTCCACATCATTGTCATTTGAATTCCCAAATCATTGTCATTTGAATAGTTTTGCATTTAGTGTTTCTTTTTAATGGTTATAGATTGATATGACACTAGGAGAGGTTCAATTTTGAAAGTTATTAAATGTATTTGTAAAAATTCAATATCAAATTGCTTAAAGTATAATTTTATCATAATAATTTTGTTGTGTATAAAAATGTGTGCATTAATTTTAGATTATATATATATATATATATATATAATTTAAAATTCTAATAATAAGATTAAAATTAATTAATTTGCGTTAATTATAACTAAATATATACTAAACATATAAAATTGTATGTTTATCGTTGGTAAATATTTACTAATTTTAAAGAGTTTATAGGAAGTTTTAATTTTATGTGAACACCTATATACACATTGTATATGTAATTTTTGTTTTAAATGATTTTTTCATGAGATGTGAGAGCATTTACATGAATATATATACAACCTCCAACACAAAGAATGTAGGGTATTTTATTATTATTTTAAATGGTATTTTTACAGGATGTGAAAGCCTTGGGAATTGAATGTGATTTTTATTATGATATTTATGAGATGAAAAAATAAACTTTTTGAATGAGGAAATGATATTTGTTAAAGAAAAAATTATTATATGTTGTTATTCATGTGGATTTGGTATTGTAGTGGAAAATGACAGAATTAAACATTATTTCACTTTTTCATTCTTGCAAATTGACTACCAACATTTCACTGAAATTCTTGGAAATAATTTATTAATTTATAATTAATATAATGATTGGATCTCATAAAGAAAATATAAATTGATTATTCTTTAAGAAATTATTAAGATAGAACAAAAATATAGAGATTAGCAATCTCTAAGGATTAAAACACAATGTCACCAATTAAAGAACATTAAAAGTGGATCTCCATTAAAGAATTTGCATGATCCTTGTCAATTAAAATAAAAATTAAAGGTCCAACTCCATATATTTGGAACCTCAAAGAATTCATATTGGTGAAAAAAATCACAAGAACAACAAGAGTGTGGTCTTTGGAAGCTAATAAAAGTTTTGATTCAATTATTTGTGTATATGTTTATAGAAATACCGTTAAAAAGATTGCAAAGAGGAAAGAATGATTTAAAGCAATAGGCAGAGATTTACTTTTCCCACCACAATATGGTTATAGGCCTAATTTATAATTGTTTTGAGGGGTCCATCACTATCACTTAGATATTTGCTATCCTTTTTTTTTATAGAGAATTGAAAGAGATACCATAGAGTTCAAAATTTCGCATTCATGTTGAAACCTTTGTTTAGCGCATAATGAATATGAAAATAATTATTTTAATCCAAGAATAGAACCACTCCCACCCACACTCGGATGGGTAATCTTGGCTTGTGCCATCAAAGTATCTCCAAATGATATCAAAATCAGTAACATGGACTTCAAGGACCTCTACTTCTTTTTCTTGGACTACATCTAATATTATTTAGTTAATTTATCAATCAAAACTATTAACCTTGCCACAATGACTTGCATCCATGGAAAATACTAGTGTTTTGGCTCCACCACATAAAATAAACCATGAAACTCGAAAATGAGCTATACTCAAGATTATGAACTTGTGAAGCTATGTTCCTACCCTTTGGGTAATTTATAATCAAATTATCTTTTAATGACGGGGGGACTCGGAATAGTCTTCATCGTCATCAAAGGACTTAGCGTCAATGGAAGATATTCAAGACATAAATTGTGAAGCTTTACTCTTCTTTGGACAATTTTGAATGAAAACCATCATTCTCAAAAGAAGAATCCTCAAGTATATGGAAATGAACTCCTAAAGCACATTATATAACTAAATTTATCATTTAGAATGATATTTTGTAACAAATTTTATGTGAGATTTTGTGCTTTAATACATTGGTAAGGTATTTTTTTGTGTATGCATTGTCTTCATCAAATATTATGCACGGTGTGAGATAGGATATTTTGTTTTGAGTAGTTTAACCAGTCGACGATTCGACCTTTGGTTTTTGTGCTATGGATGAGATCCCTCCTGAAGGACAATGATTATTTCCCATTTGACTTGATTTAACATTTTGTGACCCAAGGAGTTGCTGCAATGGTGACCTAAAAAGGTGTTGCAACGGTGACCCAACGATTTTCCGCAATGGTGACCCAACGAGTTTCCGCAATGGTGACCCAACAAGTTGCCGCAACGGTGAACCAGTGAGTTGCCGCAACTGTGGACCAGTGAGTTGCTACAAATTTGAACCAACGAATTGCCGCAATGGTAAACCAACGAGTTACTAAAATGGTAAAATAATGAGTTGCTGCAACGGTCAACCAGTGAGTTGTTGCAACGGTCAAAAAATGAGTTGTCGCAACGTTCAACCAGTGAGTTGTTGCAATCGTCAAACAACGAGTTGTCGCAGTGGTGAAATAACGAGTTGTTGCAACAACCATTCAACAGGTTTCCAAAATGGTTAACCAACGAGTTTTCGCACCAGTTAACTGGCGAGTTGCCGCACGGAAAACTAGGGAGTCACTATTTTTATTACTTTTTGTTTTTTATATTGAAATTATGTTTGATTATTATTATTTTTTCTAGTTCTCCATTTTATCATCATTATAACATATATTTCAAGTGGGCTCATAATGGACTATATCTTTTATGGCCACTCATCCTTCATTGTCTAAAAAAGGATGAGTGGCCATAAAATATATAGTTTATTATGAGCCCGCTATGAAATAGGTGTTATAGTGGCGATAAAATATAAAATTAGATAATAAAAAATAATAATCAAACATAATTTGAATATAAAAAAAAGTAATAAAAATAGTGACTCCTTAGTTTTCTGTGCAACAACTCGCTGGTTGAATTTTTTCAGAAACTCGTTGGTTAACCATTGTGTCAACTCAATGGTTAGTTGTTGCAGCAACTCATTACTTCACTGTTGCGACAACTCGTTGTTTGACCGTTGTGACAACTCACTGGTTGAACGTTGCGGCAACTCGTTATTTTACCATTGTGGTAACTCGTTAGTAGACCATTGCAGAAACTCACTGGTTCAACTTTGTAGCAACTCATTGGTCCACAATTGTGGAAGCTCACTAGTTCACCGTTGCTGCAACTCCTTGGGTCACTGTTGCGGAAACTCGTTGGGTAACCATTGCGAAAACTCGCTAGGTCATCGTTGCAACGCCTTTTTGGGTCACCACTGCAGCCAATCCTTGGGTCACAATATGGTAAAGCAATTCAAATGGGAAACAATCATTTCCCTTTCAAAGGGGTCTCATATAGATGGCACAAAAACCAAAGTCGAAACGTCAACTGGTTAGACTACTCAAAATAAAATATTTTGTCTCACACCATTTATAATATTTAATACCATTCATAATATTTGATGAATACAATGCATACAAGAAAAAAAACTTACCAATGTATTAAAGCACAAAATATCACATAAAAGTGGTTATAAAATATCATTCAAAATTATAAAAGTTAGTTACATAACATGCTTTAGGAGTCCATTTACATATACTTCGAGGATTCTTCTTTCGACAAAGATGATTTTCATTAAAAAATGTCCAAAGAGGAGTAAAGCTTCACAATTTCAATCTTGAATATCTTATGTCGACTGTGAGTCCTTTGACGACGATGACGACCATTCCAAGTCCTCCTCGTCATTCAAAGATAATTTGATTATGAATTATCCGAAATGTAGGAATTGAGCTTCACAAGTTCATAATCTTGAGTAATGCTCATTTTTGAGTTTCGTGGTTTATTTTATGTGGTGGACCCAAAACACTAGTATTTCCACAGATGCAATTCATTGTGGAAATGTTAATAGTTTTGATTGATAAATTAACTAAAGAATGTTAGATGTAATTCAAGAAAAATAAGTAAAGTCCTTGAAATCCATGTTACTGATTTTTATATCATTTGGATATACTTTGATGGCACAAGCCAAGATTAACCATCCAAGTGTGGGTGGGAGTGGTTCTATTCTTGAATTAAAATAATTGTTTTCATATTCATGATGTGATAAACAAAGGCTCCAAAATGAATGCAAAATTATGAACTCTATTGTATCTCTTTCAATTCTCTATAAAAAAAAAAGATAGCAAAGATCTCAGTGACAGTGATGGATCCCTCAAAACAATTATAAAGTAGGCATAACCATATTGTGGTGGGAAAATTAAATCTCGACCTATTGCTTTAAATCATTCTTTCCTTTTTGCAATATTTTCAGTGGCATTTCTATAAACATATACACAAAGAATTGAATCAAAACTTTTATTAACTTCCAAAGGCCACACTCTTTTTTTTTTCTTGTGATTTTTTTCACCTATATGAATACTTTGGAGTTCCACCTTGAATGTGTCTTTTAATTGACAACAATCATGCAAATTCTTTAATGGAGATTGACTTTTAATGTTCTTTAATTGGTGACATTTGTGCTAATCCATAGAGATTTCTAACCTCTGTATTTTTTTCTATCTTAAATAATTTCTTAAAGAATAATCAATTTATATTTTCTTTATGAGATCCAATCATTATATTGACTATAAAGCAATGAATCATTTCTAAGAGTTTTAGTGAAATGTTGGTAGTCAATTTGCAAGAATGTGAAAGTGAAATAATTTTTGGTTGTGTCATTTTCAACTACAAAACCAAATTCACATGAATAACTAACATATAATATTTTTTTATTTAAAAAATATCATTTCCTCATTCAAAAATTTTATTTTTTCATCTCATAAATATCATAATAAAAATCACATTCAATTCGATAAGACTTTCACATCCCGTAAAAATACCATTTAATTTAATAAATTACCCTACATTCTTTGCTTTAGAGGGTGTATATATATCAAACAGGCTGGTATCTGTGGATGTAGCGCTTAGATAAAGATTGATCAGATGGTGTGGTATCATATCTTATGGAATAGAGGCACTGGCACAAACACTAGGGCTGAAGTGCTTGCACTTTGGAGTGTCTTGTGGGTGGCATACAATCTTCAACTGCTCTCCATTGACATCTTCGAGGATGCTAAATTTTTTTTAGATGGGATATCCAAGAAGACACCGTTTCATCTGCCTGGCCTTCTGGACTGGATACGTCACATCAAGTATCTACTTTCAAGACTTCACGATCCTCCTATGCAACATATTTTCCGAGAAGTTAATACTAGGGCTGATTTTCTCTCCAAGTTGGGTTTGCCTGAGCCTTTCGGACGGATCAAATTGCAACAATATGTGGACCATCAACTGCAAGTGGAGAAAATTTTTCACATTCCTTAACTTCTGAACTTTTTCTTTTCGAGACTCCAGTCTATATTTTGGTTACAGACTATATCTATACTTGTTTTAATGCTTAAGTTGTATATATTGCTTTTGCGGCCTGTCGGCAAGCAAGTCTAGTATTCCAGTAGTATGACCATACTTCTGGTTATGGAACTCTACATCTGCAACTTTTTGTACCGTGGAAAATTTAGGATGAACCATGTGGTATATTTAACATATGTCAAAACATGTACTTTTTGTTATTTATCAATACAAAAAAGTGTTTTTTCCTCTCTAAAAATAAAAATAAAAAATATTCATATAAAGTCTCTCACATCTCATTAAAATGTCATTTAAAATAAAAATTATATATACAAGGTATATATTGGTGTTCACATGTTAAGAGAATGTCACATAAAATTAAAACTTCCTATAAACTCTTTAAAAATAATAAATATTTACCGAAGCTAACTAGCCAATTTTATATGTTTAGTATATATTTAATTATAATTCATAAAAATAAATAAATAAATTTTTAATGTTATTATTAAAGTTTTGAATTAATGCTTTTTAAAAATGTCATATAAAATTAATGCACACATTTTCATACACAACAAATTATTATAATAAAATTATAGTTTAACCAATTTTTATATTGATTTTTTGCAAATACATTTAATAACTTTCAAAAGTGAACCTCTTCACCTCCTCCACCTAGTGTGATATCAATCTATAACCATTAAATAAAGTATTATGATTAAAAAGAGACACTAAGTGCAAAAACATTCAAATGACAATGATCTCGAAATTTAAATGACGTAATAAAACAACATTTTTCATCTCACAATTGCATTCAAAATTTATTTGGAAATTAATAATTTTAATCATCACATATGAGCAACACATTATTTTTTCATCTCACAATTTCATTCATGAGTTATTTGGAATTTAATAATTTTAATAATCACATATTAGCAACACATCCTTAAAAATCTGCTTATCATTAAAATAACACACATTCATTCAAATGCTAACGAAGTAGGAATTCAAATTATGTAATAACAAAATAATTTTCATCATTTCACCATTCCATTCTTGAGTTATTTGAAATTAGATAATTTTAAAGAAAACAAATTTTCACTATATCATTTTTCATTGATTTGAAATCTAATAATTTTAATAGTCATATATTAAAAAAAATCTAATTACATAGAACCCAATTAAAAAAAAAAAAAAAAAAAAAAAAAAAAATTCAAATTCTTATAATCATTTTAATGTTTTGACCAAAAATTTTTTATAAACATTTTAATGTTAAACACGATGTTTTACATAATTAAATTTAATAATTATAGTTTGTATAAATTAAATATGGTAAAAACTATATAAAATATCAAAATTATTTATATATTTAAAAATATAATTCATATAATATAAAACTATGGTTTCATTAAATATTTATAAAAAACATCACAAAATAAAATAATTATTATTTTAAAATAAATATTAAAAAAAATCTCAATTAAAATATTTTAATTAAATTAAATTAAAATTAAAAACAATTATTATTTTAATAAATTAAAAACAATTATTATTTTAAAATAAATATTAAAAAAAAATCAAAATCAAAATATTTTAATTAAATTAAATTAAAATTAAAAACTGCATTGAATATTGACACACTATATATGATTTTTCACATCATTCGACGATAATCACAAAGCGAGATACATTAATTTCACATCTAAGTGGTTACAAAATATCATTCAAATTTGGTTTATATAACTTGCTTTAAGTAACAGAACAACCTACCCAAACATAGCTTCCATAACACGCTATCTGTGCAACGAATATTTTAATGAAGCCCAAACTAACAAAACTGGTAACAGAATAACGCACCCAAACATAACTTCCATTACACGTTATCCCTGCAACCGTGTGGCATTAACTTCGTTGACACGCAACCTCCTACAGTCCTACGGCAAGACGTAACCAGAGAGGCGAAATAAAACTCCATAGTTCTATTGAGACAAGCTTATAGAGCTTTTTAAATGGTTGTGCAGCGATCATAGACGCCCGATAGGTTTTATTTTCGCCGTAGTCTGTATTTTTTGGGAAATTTTTATTTTTCGAAAATTATGGAAATTTTGAGAAGATTTTATGAAAAATCATGAAAATTTGGATAAAATTTCAAGAAAATTTGGTAGTGATTTTATCAAAATAAATTTGGATAAAATTTTAAGAAAATCTGGTAGTGATTTTTGTAAATTTAGATTATGACTATCAAAATATTTGGATGCTGTAGAGATTTTTGATAATGTTGAATTTATTTCCTTTATTTTATATCAATTGCATTTTTTGTAATATCCTGGGGAGTCTAGCAGGATGAAACTTTATAGTTCTGAGCGATGGTGGCGTTTTAGGATTTTTTTCGAGGTCCGAAGCGATACAGAGATGGTCAGAGGCCAAAACCCCTGGGGTACCTTCAGCCAAATTGCAATCAACGTAAAAAATGTGATCAAATGTCGCCAGAGTGGGAACAGGTACGCTTTTAAGGCCTTTTATTCTATGTCCTCGATTTTTCTCTATTCAATTCGCGCAACATATTCCCTAGTATCACTATCAGTAGGTTTTGTGTAGAACGAAGGTTGTCAAATTTGGGACTGCAGTACTCGAAGCAGTCCTTATTTCACTCAAAATAGTCCGAAAATTTTCATTTTCGTTGAAATCCGGCGGAGTAAAAAACTTAAATCTGATCTAGTTACAGGTCGTTTACGGATTTTTGGAGGTTCTGGGTTGAATTAGAAACCCTTAAAACCTTTGGGGCGTGGAGAAACTATGTCCCTGCCACTTTGATCCATGGGACTATTCCTAGCACCGAAATTTCTGCCTGAAATATTGCCGGAAAGTGGGAAATCCGGGCCATTTTAAGTGGAAGAACCCACAAAAAAAAGGGGGAAATGATCTTCCGAATTTGGCGGATTCCTCTACCACAAATAGTTGTGGGGGCTCTGTTGTAGTAAAATAATTCATAGAGTCCGTGATCAGATTATTAAAAGGTCTTTTAACATTTTCTGTGCAGTACCTTACTTTTTATCTGCATTAAAAATAGTTTATGAAAAGAGGACCTACTTTCTGAAGTCCATAATCAAGTGAATTCAGTTAACTTTTCCCGTTTTTTTAACAGGGATTCCTTTAACTCATTTCAGCAAGAGTGGGATCAGACTGGACTGCTTTTGGCTGCAGTGAGAGCCAGGTCATTTCTGTTAGAAAAATTTACAAGTTTTGTTAGGAATCGTCAAGTGAAATGCTAAAACATCACTTGCTAAAAATGAACCTTGACTTAAGGTCTGGAAAAACCCTTAACTTATTCTCTTACACTACATGAATCCTCAAACCTCTTTGACATTTGGAAAAGTCACAATTAACTCCACCCACAACTTATCTCATCCTATCCCATTTTAAATTGAATCTCACCCTCAACCTATATCTCATGATTATCTCATGGTAATCATGATATTTCACATTCACCCTATCTCATAATAAATTAACTCCCACCCTCAACCTCAACCTCAACCTCAACAACCTATCCCAGTGCCATGATAACCATGATATTTCATATTCACTCTTAACCTAGCCCACCTTATCCCATGATAAATTAACTCTCATCCTCAACCTATCCTATGATAATCATACTATTCCTAATACTGCCACCCAAGCATCACCCTCAACTTATCATGAAACCTTGTGATTTTTGAACATGATAATGGGGAACAAACCTAAGTTATTTACACCCGCCATGAATCAGGAATCCTCATAAGGAACATATACCTAAAAGAGATAAGAATATTCATGCAACAAGCATGTTGCCTGAAGCTGGAGCGTAAGGTATGAAAGACAGGTTTATCTTTATAATATACTGTGATGCGTTAGATGCATATATTTTTTTAATGGTGGGTATTTATTCAATATCCGCAACTTCCTTGCCTTGTGGAGCATTTCTTTTGTTTTGTTTTTCTATGTGAAGTCAGTCATCAGAGTACCACATGAAAGAGACAAGAACCTTCACGAGCGCAGCTGGTTGCGGGATTCAAAGAGGCAGGTAACGTGATGTGCTGGAATGCATATCTTGATCTTTATAACAGTAATACGATGGATCGTCATGCATATACTTTTCCTAGGTATTGGTCTGTGGTCAATATTCAATAGAATGTGCTCTACAACAACTAATTGAGATGTCTGCCATCGGAATAATATTAAGTCGGTCATCAGAATAATGGTTGTTTATATGGTGATTGGGTAGGAATTTCCAAATTTAAAACACCCATCAAAGTTGAGTATTTCTACAACTCTAGTGTGTGTTTTGATCGAGAATTTTTTTTTTGGGGTGGTCTTTGACGGACAATCTGCCCCTCGAATTCCATCCGCGGTAGAGACCACAGTGGACTATAATTGCAATGCCGTGTATGTCTGTCGGCCAAACTGTCTGTGACCGTTCAACATCCAACGGCTCTGTGGTATCACAGAGTATCTGCTACGCCAAGAAAGATGCCAAATCATTGTTTACCATTATTTAAGTCACGTCTAATGCGTGTTGGACCGTTCACCACTCGGATATCTGATCGTGCACGTCACTTCCTAGTTTTCTGTTTCCCGAATCCCATCAGGCCACCGTACGAAAGAGATAAGAACGCGACAGGCACCTTCATGAGGCTACCATATGAAAGAGACGGGAACCTTCATATGGCCAGGTGGTTGATATTGGCTTCATCAGGGTCCCATATGAAAGAGACAGAGGAATCTTCATGAGCCAAACTAGTGGCAGGATTCCCATTTTTTTCTGAATGTTTGGTACATAGTCATCTGTAACTGTCCTTACTTGTGGAACATTTTAGTGCTTTGTGTGTTTTATATTGAATCAAAAGGACACAGGAACCTTCATGAGGCAAGCTGTTTGCAGGATTCAAAGGCTCTTCATTTTATAATAGTACCATGATGGGCTGCATTGCATATCTTCTTCTGAATTATTGGTATGTGGTCAATATGTTTAACTATCATGCCTTCTAGATAAAAGACAGAGGAACCTTCATAGGCAAACAGATTGCAGGGCTCAAAGCAGCTTTATCTTTATAATAAGTATTGTGATTGGTGGGGAGGCTAATCCTTTCCTGAATTATTGATCTATAGTCAATGTTCAATAGAATGTGCTCTGCAATAACATATCTTTTTAATATGAAGTCACTTATCAGAATACCTTGTGGACCCTGTATTCACTGTAAGTTGTTTATATGGAGACCACAATGCATTATAATAATTACAATACTGTGCATATGTGACCGTTCAACATCCACGGCACTTGTGACATCACTAACAGTATCTGTAACGGCAAGAAAGATGCCAGATCATTGCTTACCATTGGTTAAGTCACGTCAAATGTGTCATGTCTACTGCGTGTCGGACCAGGCACAAACTCCAGTATCGTATCGTGCACGCCACTTCCGCCTGCAATAGTTATGCACCGACAAAACTCGTGTATCCCGAGGCGCTAGACGGTGTACCGTCAGATGAACTTGAGGAGAGAGAGATCCAACGGCTCACCCTGAAGCGCCTCAGGATCGAGGGGAAGTCCTATGGATTCACGGAAGGGTCGCGGAAATTCTCTTCGAATTTTGCTATAATACCATGAAGCTCCAACTTAAAGACGTTCTGCTCTGTAGTCACTCTTGCAATAATTTCTTGACGCAAAGCGAAATTCGGTGATATTGAAGTTTGGAATAAGCAGAGAGATACATTGAAGAGAGGGAAACTAGAATCATTTTTTCTGGTGACTTTGCCTTCCATGTTCCTCCCAAGGGCCAGTGAAGGAAAGCATATCCCTCACATGTTGGGAAGATCTTTTTGGCGCAAGTCAAGCATTAGTGCTGCAAAGGTGAACAAATCTTCCACCAAAAACTGGAGCTATTCAAACGATTAAAAAGAAGAAGCATATTTTATTTAGGCGACGTTGCCTAAAATGTTGTCCTTAGCACGAGCCAGTGAAGGAAATCACATCCTTCACGCGTTGGATGGGTTTTTTTGCAAGAAGTCAAGCAGTAGATTGGATGCGCTCCTTGCAGGCCTTGTTCAAACAGTTCAGCTGCTCTGTGTGGCGAATCTAAAAGCACCCAAGAATGGGCAAAATCCCAAATATGAGCAATTTCTGGGCATTCTCTTAGATGGTGTTGAATTGGTGAAGAACTGTGAGAAAACCAGCCCTTATAATATTTATCAGAATCTCAGATATGCTTCTAAAATCCACCAATTGGAGAAGGAGATCTGTGACTTCATTCAATATCAGATGCCTCTCCAATTATGTCTTGATGTTAAGAATCTCGTAACGGAGTTGACGAGTCTTCGCCATTTGTACGAGTCAAGGTCAGTAGATGAAAGAAAAGTGAATGAAACCATCGTGCCCAAGCTCACCAATGATCCCCTTGAAAACGCCACGATGCTTCAACAAATGGGTCAAGATATGTTTGATGGATCTTTTGATGAAACTCCTTGTGAATATAATAGTTATGTAAAGACTGATTTTGTAGTGGGTTTGGAGGAAAATATTCGGAATTTGAAGAAGATGCTGCTCCAGGCAGAGTTGTCTGTTATTGGAGTTCAAGGTATGGGGGGTGTTGGCAAAACAACTATGGCGTTGTCCCTCTGTAACGATCGAGACATTAAAGGTGATTTGGCTTTCCATTTATTCAGCTATTTCTATATCCTTCGATGTGCTCTGTTTTAGTGCAGTTTGCTGAAAGTACCAATTTCTTGTTCATCTTTTGTTTTGATGTTTCCTTTTAATTACAAATTAGCCTCGCAATCTGGCAGCTAACCTTCTTAACTGGTCTTAAGATGCACCTCCGGGTGTGAAGCTCGAAGCCAAGTATTTTCCATGTTTTGGCCAAATTTTCACTCCACGGTTTGCAGAGCCGTTTCTGGGAGTCATGTGACTTCCATTCAGCCTTTTCTTAGGCTTCATTTTATAGGAGGTTTGGTTAGCGTCTTATAGCATTATATTTTACCTTGCGTATTGAATTTAAGTGCTGTACAAGTCTCTATTCCCATCTCTATTCTCTTCTCATGGAAAGGCTTCACAAACATTCATAAAAGCAGGTTTGTCACTTCGTAAGAGCCCTTTGGTTTTGTTGAATGTATGATTTGTTGGCTGCTTTGGGTAGTAGCCCTTTGGTTTTCTTGAAGGTATAATTTATTGGCTGCTTCGAGTACCACCCTTCAGAGCAGTTATGTTGTAAGCTTTCTGGCTTTTTGTTTTGGGGAATTAACGTTGGGGTTTTTTTTAAGAGAAATAACCCAATTATTGCTGCTGTTTCTCCCCTATTTAACTTTTTAAAGCTGCATATTATGGTCTATCTTGGACACCATTTAATGCTATTATATGCTAGCTGAAAGCCTTGGCTTTCGTGTGACAAGAATTTTAAATTTAAGAAAATTGGATTCTATGACAGCCAGCTTGGTTTCGGTTGCAATCTCCAAAGCTTGTGGCTAGTGTGAACTCGGAACATATGGAAATGATGTTGTAGCTTTTCGTTGCTAAGGTCTTGTGCTGTGTTGTGCTTTTTTCTGATATAATGATGCTAAATAACTTACACTTGTTCAGATTATGGAGCATTCATATAAGCAATTGTCTCTTTATGTATGTCAGGTACTTTCCGGAACAATATTATTTTTATCACGGTATCACAGTCCCCAAACACGAAGGGAATTTTAGAGACTATGTGGGAGAAACTTTTTCCAAGGAAGAAACCTGAATTCCAGAATGCTGAGGATGCACACAGACAGCTTCAGCAACAGCTGCTGAGGCAAGCCAAGCCAACTCTGGTGATACTTGATGATGTCTGGTCTAGGACAAATTTGGAAAATTTGTTATTTGAAGGGCAAGGCTACAAAACCCTCGTGACAACTCGAGACCGATCTATCATCCCCACAGCAGCTTCTACTCAGCTTTATGAATTGCCATTGTTGGAAGATGTTGATGCTTTATCCCTTTTCTGCTTTTGGGCCTTTGGACAGAGATCAATTCCAAATAATGCAGATGAACATCTAGTCAAGCAGGTATTATGCAAGTACTGAAATGCTTTTCATATGGAAAATATCATCCTACTGAGCTTTCTATTTGTTTGAGTTTATAAGTGGTTGCAGTATACCCCATCACTCTAAAAATCTTGAATTACAATCTATTTTACTAAAGTCACTATGATTAGATTTTAGTTCCAAATTAAGGTTTCTTCTATTGTGAAAAATAGATCTAGACACAGGCATTTGTCCTTTAGTAGAATCCTTTGTCACATAAAGCTATGCGTTTTTCATGAGCAATAAAATAAAGCTTGTGAATGAAGTTGAAACTTGTCAGGCAAGAGATTCATAGTTTCAACTTTCAACAACCAAAATCATAAATGTATTCGATTGGTTCCCCACCTAGAGAATTTATACTTATGGTGGTTCATGCATGTATCACAGGTGCAAGCAGAATGTAAAGGTCTGCCACTCGCTCTGAAGGTGATTGGAAGCTCCTTGCACGGTGCACCTCGCCCATCATGGGAGAGTGCCAAGAAAAAGCTTCTAAATGGACAACTAATATCAGAATATCACAAAGAAAGTCTTTTTAGATGCTTGGAGACCAGTATTGATGTTCTGGATGAGGAAGCACGAGAGTGCTTCTTGGACCTGGGGTCATTTCCAGAGGATAGAAAAATCTCGGTGGATGCATTGCTGGACATTTGGGTTTATGTGCGAAGGCTGGAGTGGCAGGATGCTTTTGCCATCTTACTAGAATTTGCTAGTAGAAATCTTTTGAATTTAACAAGTAATCTCAGGTAAGAGCCTTATCTTCTGTTTGATTTTTCGATCTTTTTTTTTTTTTTTTAAATCTCGTTTTCCTCCGTCTCATATTATACATTGTACTGTCATGGCAATTGGACCTTGCAGGAGTCAAGCGATCAATTATGGAAGTGCTTCTGAACTGTACTTTTCTCAGCACGATGTAATGCGAGACTTGGCCCTATATTTGGCATCCCGAGATGGTTTGGTTTGTAGTAAGAGGATGCTAATGCCTAGAAAGGAAGACAATTTGCCAGTAAAATGGGAGCTGCTCAAGGACCAAACGTTTGCCGCTCAACTTGTTTCCCTTCACACAGGTGGGGTGATTTTGGCGGCTTTTTTGAAATGTACATACCGTATTGGGAATTGCTGCTGATTTTCTCTCTGGTCCTTGCGTTTCATGCTAACTAATGAATAATCAGTAGGGTATGTACTACATATGTCATGGAGCGGGCCTATAGAAACAAGAGGGCCTCCCCAAGAATTCGTAATGTTGTCTTCATTGAGAAATGGTTATTTGGAAGCATTTTGTTCTGAACAGCAGTGTCCAATCACCAAAATCCTCAGATTATGCTAGTTTTCCCAAAATTATATATGATCTAGTTAGTAATGTATCCTGGATCATTTTCTTCTCTACTTTTCTCTTTAGACAAAACACTTTAATTTTGCCACTTAGGAGTGAACTTCAATGAAGGCTGTGTATTTTTTTTTAACATATATAGTATTAAGTTGGTTCTCAGGATTTCATATATACTATTAGGTTGGTTGCCAAGATTTCCGTGCATATCACGGGTGAATCTTATCCTACACCCAACAAATTATAGTTATCGTATTTGGATAAAAACTTATCACTAACCAATTCCTAGGTTTTGGTCATTTTGATATAAAAAAATCTTAGAAAAGAAACGCAGTGATATCATATTGCGTCCAATAACTACAGTGTTCTAATGGAACTTTTCATTTCTGGTTTACTTATGTGTAGGTGCTATGGAAGAGGACCAGTGGTGTGAGATGAATTTTCGTCAAGCAGAGGCATTAGTTATAGTTTTTTCAGCAAGCAAATACTTTATTCCAACATTTTTGAGTTCTATGAAAAACCTGAAAGTTCTAATAATATTGAATTATGGGTCTAAGAGAGCCACAGTGAATGGTCTACGAGGGTTATCTTCACATACTCAGCTTAAGACTATTCGCTTGGAGAGGTTGCATGTGCCCAAACTTCATGAGCATTCTAAAGTCTTGCAGAACTTGGAGAAGCTATCTTTGAGCCTATGTGAAGGGCTTGGGAATATGTCAGGGTTCAACAACATCCAGTCGAGCCTAAAGCTTCCAAGAATGCTAGATTTCAACTTGGACCACTGCTGTGATTTGGAGGAGTTGCCCCCTGGTATTTTTGACATGTCTTCAGTTGAAAATTGGACTATCACTAACTGTCACCTTCTTCGAAATTTACCTGATGACATGGGGAAGCTCAGCTCTTTAAGAATGTTAAGGCTATCTGCATGTGTAGGCCTAAAAGAGCTTCCAGAGTCTATTGGAAAACTTGCAAAGCTGGAATATCTGGACATTTCACTTTGTGAGTGCTTAAAAGAGCTTCCCGAGGAAATGGGAAAACTAAGGAATCTTGAGGAGCTTGACATGAGAGAGTGTTCCCGGTTAAAGAAATTGCCTAGATCAGTTGGAGGGATGAAATCTCTAAAGCATGTTATTTGTGATGAGAAGATTGCGCAGCAATGGAATCGTGTCAAGAACTCTGCTATTACGGAGCTTAGAGTTGAAGTTGCGGAAGCACACTTCAGCTTGGATTGGCTCGATGGTTGACATCCTACGTGATAAACTGGTAAGAGGTCAAAGCCGTCTTTTATTTTCATGCTTAGGAATCTTGTTTTTCATGTGGGGTTGAGCATACTTTCTTCAATAATGATTGATAATAACAAATTAAATTACATCTGGCAGCTAATAACAGAAACCCTGTCTCAACTACTATCACAACGTTGTTATTGTGCACTAGTTAGTAGTGCGATCTTTTATTTTCTTCAATGTTATATCAAATTTCCTAATTTATAATTTAATGTCATAAGCTGCATAAACAATCTTATTGTTTGTGTTCGTAGGGAAATTTCGATAGTTATTTGAAGTTTATTTTTCTGCCAAAATGTTTTTTTCCATATTTTTCCATCAAACCGACTAAACTGATTTTTTTTTTAATTTCAGCTTCCATCCATTTTGTGGAGACATAATCTGTACTCTCCTACTCGAACTTCAATCTATTGAAGGGTAAGGAGGGAAGGAAGCAGCAAAGAGGGAGCAGCAAAGTCAACAGATGTATTTGCTGCTACCTTGCCCAACTGCCCAAATTTACAATCAGGTTAAGGATATGTTCGTATGGTATGTTGTGAACTAAGTGTGCAGATGGTGAAGATGGAGGGGTAAGAGAGATTGTGCCAGATGGATGTTAACAGTTCTAACCTGCCATGTGCAAAGTTCCTGAATGGATTGGATAAAGATTGTTCAAAGTGTAAAATCATATTCAGATTGTTTGTAAAAATCACATATTCAAATAGTTTCTTATTTTCTAGTCTTATATCGTATGGGTAGAGGTTATGGAGGAGGGGTCACAGGTAAGGTGGAGTCACCTGTCTCACGAGACAACCTTTTACAGCCTCCTATCTTAGAGTGGACGGCTTTGACTGTCTTTGATCTGTGATCATTATCTGAGTGTCTCTTGTGATATCGTTTACTTGATGAGGACTCTACTGAGTTACATATGAAGTGTATTTTAGTGGCGTCCTTGTTTTTACAAGGAGCTGAGCCGAAAACTTGAATATTATATATATAATTGTATGTGTGATTGAATATCCATGGTGTCTTAGTGTTTAAAGTTTTATAAAAAGTTGTTTAGTAAAATAAAGCGGTTGATGTTTTAGGGAGTATGCGATTGATTTTGAATTTTTATATGAATGTTGAATTTTATATGGATTAAACTTTGATCCTGTGAGCATGCTAAAATCTTGTCTTGAAAGTTATGAATTTAGTTGATTGTGACCTTATACTCGTTTAATGAGTAGTATAACGAGATTTATTTTCTGGAAAATTTTATAATAATTTAGTTGTCAAAATTGTCAAATCAATAGTTGGGACAGTCATTATTAGCGGTTATTTACACATGCAAGTTGACTTATCAATCACAACCTGTAGAGCAAGTTGAAACATAAGTTGTAGAGCAATTTTTTTTTTTTTTTTAAGTTAGGCAAATCTTTTCTATTCCATTTCAAAAAGGCAAGGTAAACATACACATCCAACCGTGTTTGATGGCTTTAACCCGCCCACTAGAAAACCAGGTTTGTTGCCCATCTAACTACATTGTAAGCCATACAAATTTTAAAGGTTTTCAATTAGTTGAACAGTGCAATATAAATTTGAATATGCTTAATTATCCTAATAGCTATATAACTAAAACAAAAACTGAAACACTGTGAAGCCATCATGAAAACTCTCACAATTTTAACAAAACATGACTATGTTAATCATCCAATTACTCATCATAGGTGCTGGATCTCACAATTTTAACAAAACATGACTATGTTAATCATCCAATTACTCATCATAGGTGCTGGATCTTTGGCGCTGAAACTTGGTTCCTCTGTCTGAGGAAGGCAAGGGCTGTTTGGAGTTAGATTTAACACTGAATACGTTGAAATTCCTTGTGAATTTCTTGGAAGTTTATATCTAGTTTGGATGAACTAATAAAAATGGATGCAATTCTTTTTGCCACTATATTCTTCATAATCAAGTATAAATAAACCGTTTGCTAGAACTGAGTATATCTGCCTCGAGAGTTACCAAGATCTTGGACCAGATTGCCATTCCTCCAAGGCCAAGGCCAAATTGGTGTTCTCAGCCTGTTGCTATTCCTCCAAGGCCAAGGCCAAAATTGTGTTCTCAGCCTGTTGCTATTCCTCCAAGGCCAAGGCCAAAATTGTGTTCTCAGCCTGTTGCTATTCCTCCAAGGCCAAGGCCAAAGCCAAAATTGTGTTCTCAGCCTGTTGCTTTAACTCCGATTCACAACCTGAAATTGGCTGAGACTCTGATATCAGCTGACAGGCAAGGGGAGGCGTTTTAAGATTGTAAGCTTGAGCGAATTCTTGTGTCTTCTCAACAATATCACGACGCCCTCCACCCCTGGGTTGCAGACGCTGTGTTTTCCCAACACCACGCCCTCAACCTTTGCTTCGCCTTTGAGCCTGACCACCCTCGTCATGCGTTCCCTTTGCGAGAGCGGTGTCGAGCCATAAGGCTGACTTGCAGACCACACGAGGGCGTGCTAAACCAAAACTTGAGAATGACAACACCAACCGTCCAAGATACCGTCCGAGTTATCAACCACAACTCGCAAGAGGGATAGACATGCACGAATGCTTTACCCGGCAGTGGTGTATCCTTGAAAACATAATAGTAAGCAAGAGCCTAAAAAAAACCTAGTATACTCCACGGATTTGACCCAGCTTCAACCCAGTGGTTCGTCTTTGTTTTCCTTCGATGCCCAGTAACCCTTTCAAATCGGGCTTACTTGCCGGTCATGGTGGTTCTTTTTACAAATTACCCATGCCGCTTCAAGCCGTTGATGTTTCATTAAGGAAACAATTTGATAAAAAGCCCATAAAATCGAACACTGGTTAAAGCCTCAATATTGTTTGCAGAATGCAAAGGCAATCAGAGAAAGCAAAATACCATAATGCACGGAAAGGCTATCTAAGTGCGAGGGGGTAGGGAATCACAATTAACATTACTCGTCTCACAACCGACTCGGGGACTATCAAAACTTTAACCATCGTAACATTCAAACAATGACAGTTAAACAAAGGAGGAGGATGAATTTATGGCTGAAAAAGACATACCCGCAAACTCATTGTAAACAGACGGAGGATGTATGTTGGAGCTAGGGCCTCAAAGACGAACTTACTAATCTAAACCTGCGCCTCACGATATGCCCTACAATGTTCATCGCCACCCTACATATGCAGGGAAATAAATGAAGGCTGTTGACGGACCACCTTGCATTCTGCTTCATTATTAGAGTCTTTGGTTCAGATCCCACCAAGACCATTACACTAACTCTGATCAGGGTAGTTGTTGAGTAGAATTGAATAAAACAGTATTGATATTTAGTTGAGTATTTTCATTTTATTGAATTTTAAATTTTATATAAATTTGATTTTTAGTTGAATATTTTTATTTTATTGAATTTTAAATTTTATATGATGATGATGGTTAATGTCCACTGAGACTAATCTTTGGTCTATCAGATCTAAAAAAAAGAGTTATTTAATTTGATTTAAGATTTTATTCTTATGCTCAAAAAGCTTGGAGAGCAGCTTCTCGAACTCACTATAATTTTGACATCTTAAAATACTACGAAGGTCAGTGTTGTAACAAAGATTATGAAATTGAGCTCTAATGTGGTTGTATGTGGAGCACTCTAAGAGGAAGTGATTTTCATCCTCGATGTTCATATTCTCACGATTTTTTTCATTCATTGTGTTTAGGAATTGTTCAATGACTTGTTTCACTATGGCGCTCATGAGAGTTCGTTCTAATCTTGGCTATATTAATTTTTTTCTTTGATCTAGTTAAAAGAGAGAGATACTTTTGATCTTCTAAGGTGGGGTTGATGACCTCCTTATAATACCTTAATTTTTTTTTAGCTGCTAGATTTTTCTCACACCACATTTTTTCTTTGAACTTAGAAGTAACAATTTTTTTAATGTTATTGATGTTTTGCAATGTAACATTTTCATCGGTCTCTCAATGGTTTAACCAGGCCTTGGTGTCTTTATATCAACCTCGTTTAAGCCTTTTAGGTGGTTTTGACTATAATTTAAAGCTAGCTTAGAAAGTCTATGGTCTCTTATGCTATTGAGCTTGTGTTTGTACAATAGAAGCCTAGTCATAGTTAGGCTTTTGATTGGGGAAAGACCCACTTCTATAAGGAGAATAGAAATAGGGTGTATTGCTTTTAATTTTAATGTTATATACGTTATAAAACGCTTTTGGATTTGCTCAATCTTTCTCTAGAATTCTCTAGAGATGCTGCAACCCCAAACTTCACATTCATATAAGATAATAGGAGTGATTAAAGTTTCAAATAAGAACTTCTTTTTATCCCACATTACGAGGTTTGCCATTTTACAATTATTTTCAAGAACAAAATAAGCTTTCCACCCCCTATTAATTCTTTTTTGAATGCTATAGTTTCAGTTGAGCTTGTGATGAATATCAATTCCTAGGTACTTGTAAGAAGACATTTCCTCCAAGTTACTATTGTCATACATAAAATTAGCGTAAGTGTCCTTCTTGGATTTGATAATCATAACTTTTGTTTTCTCAGTGTTAACAGACATGCCCATTGTAGAGCATAAATTTTTAAGAAATCTAAGTTGTTTATCAAGATCAGATGGGCACCTTGCAAGAACAATATTTTCAGTATAGAGAAGAAGGATGATGACTATCTCAGCTAAGGTCGTGTCAACACATCTTGCTTCCTCTAAACAACTTTCTAGCTTGTCGACGTAAATGCCAAATAGGGTAGGGGAGAGGGGGCAATCTTGTTTAACTTTGATATTACACTTAATATCTTTCGACCACCCCTCATTGCTTTTTAACTTGGCAATCACATTCTCGTATAACCTTATCGCTGTTGCTCTTAGCTTGAAAGGAACATTTAGCGCTTTTAATATATTCCATAGGTTATTTCTAGGAACCGTATCGAAAACCTTTCTAAAGTCCACAAAGCAACAAAAGAGATTGGATTTTTCATTGCGGAATTTCTCCATAATGATCCTAAGCATAACGAGGTAGTCCGTTGTTGAGTGCTTATCTTCACTTTCAAGCCAAATGTTCAACTTCTTTTCCAAAATAATACCATATAACTTGGCTAAGAGAGGGTTGATCATAATTGTTTGATAATTAGAGGGGTTATTTGTATCTCCACTTTTAAAAATCGAGATAATGAGGCTTTGAGTCCAAGGTTTAGGGAACCCTTGCTTGACCATTTGGTTGAAAAGCTTGTGGATGTGGGGGATGAGGACAGGGCCTCCAATTTTTAAGATTTTCGCTTGGTAACCTTCAATATCTTTATCTTTCCCATTTGCCAGAGGTTTAACCTCAAAATCAATGTCTTCTAATGAAAAAATTTCTTTCGTTGTGAGCAGGGTTTCAAAATCCATGGCATTTGGAGATTCATAAAGCTTTTTAAGATAGGAATTCTAGTCGTGTAAATAAATTTTATTATTACTTTTAGTTTTCCTAGTTAGAATCTGCTTCCAAAATTTCTTATGAGTCACCTTAGAGAGGTGTAAGAGATTCTCTTGTCTTTTATGAATATGTTGCATTTTTTTCCGTTTAGGTAGGGCTTTGTAGATTGTTATCTTCTTAATTACTCTCTTCGCACTCTTACAATCTTTATCATACCATTCACTTAATTTTAAATTTAAATTTTATGTAAATTTTATTTCATTAAAAAAATAAAATATAATATAATTAACAATAATATGGGGAGAACCCAAGGTTTTAAAATTTATATTCATAGAATGAGAAACGTTTCATATTTCATATTTTTCAAAGTAATGTCATTGATGTTTATTCGAAATTTAATTTCATTGAATGAGAATCGTTCATATTTTCAAAAGTAATACCATTAATATTTTTTTGAATTCCGTTTTATTGGATTTTAAATTACATATAAATTTGAATTTTTTTTAATAAAAACTTTAATATGATTAAAACAAGTGTAAATTATATATATATGTATGTCAAAGTAATTGATAACAAAATCATGGTAATCAAAGATTAAAAAGAAAATATTAAAGATTAAAATAAATTATATTTCTAAAAATATTATATATAATATAAATTATATAAAAAATATAATTAATATATTTTTAATAAAAATTAAATTAATTATTTTGACTGAGCATTTTGTTTTTAAATTAAGAGTAACATTAGGTTGGAACATTTTGTTTTTAAATTAGGAATAACATTAGGTTGTAACATTTTCTTTTTTAAATCAAGGGTAACATTTGAATAATATAATGCAATATATGTATATGGCATTTTGATTTTATTTTTAAATTATGGTAACATTTGAATAATATAATGTAATATATGTATATATGTATATAGCATTTTGATTTTGTTTTTAAATTATGGTAACATTTGAATAATATAATGTAATATATGTATATACGTATATAGCATTTTGATTTTGTTTTTAAATTATGGTAACATTTGAATATATATATATATATATAACGAGCATTTTGTTTTTAAATTAAGGGTAACATTAGGTTTGAATTATTTTATGAAATTAAATTATTTTAAAGGTATTTAAAGTTTAATGGTGGTTAGCTCATTTTTTTTCATATTTAAATTCAATTCAACATAAATTTATGTGAAAAATGTTAAGTCGTTCAACTATGATCATTTCCATGAAAAGTAGTTCCCTAACGTATTCGACATCCGAGTATGCTCGACTATGGTTGAACATGATGGATTTCCATATGAGGACAATTTTTCTCACTGCGACATTCAACCATGGTTTAACATAAAAAGTCACGAAAAATAAATAAATTAAAATATGTAGGTTGGAGTTTAGACCAATGTATTTCATATAAACATTTCTCAGGTTATTGACCTTTTGAATCTTGACCACAACGACGTTAAGCTCCATTCTTGAAAAAAAAGGAAACAACATTCTTCATACTTGACCTCTCGACTATCGACGTCGGTCTTACCCCGATTCAGCTGTACGTTGGGGTCATGATTACTGCTGGCAGAAATTTGAATTTAACACCATGTCGACTTCCGACCACTCGACTGGCTTTCGCTATGACTAGGAATAAAATATTTTATTTATTGGTTTCCGTGTCAACCGTAATTTTCTTTTAGCTTTTTTTAGTTTTTTATAAATTAACTCTCAAATGACAATCCGTTATGTTTCAATAAAACATTCATTGAACTTCGACCATGCAACCTCACGTGAATTTTTGCACGAAAGTGGTTGAAATGTCTCGTCACTTTAATGAATAATTAACACATTTCATGCGAAATTATTGTTGCACGTCTCGAGGGTTTAAAGAAAATTTAGCAAGTTTTTTTGTTTGTTTGTTTGTTTTGTTATATTTCTGCTTTCTATTTTGCAATCTGTGCTCAACACCTTGTTTACACTACTTTTTTGAGACTTATCTTTGATTACAAACAAACAAGTTCCAATTCAGTGCAACACTTCTAATTTCTAGTAAACATGCACTCTCATAGAGAATTCCACTGGTAAATTTAATGTTTCTTATAGAAAGATGAATTCTTTTTAATTCCTTTTGAGGGCATATCATGGGTAGAAAAGGTAAATCTATGATGTCAAAGCAAACTATTCGACAAATTAAGGAACAACTAAAGGGAGCCAAAAATCCAGAACTAGAAGATTGCAGTGTCAACCCAATGCTCATTTCTGATGCCACCTTCAAAACCCAGATGGTAGGTGTATGATGAAGTGGGAAAAAAATTATAATTTCTTTGAGAATAGAAGCTTGTTAAATTCAGAAACTTCAATTCAAAAGAAAAACACTTAGTTTGAAAAAATTAGAGGTACAACATTGCACACGGTTGCTTCTAGAGCGGAAAATTTCCCTTATTATGACATGATTGCATGGGTTATGTTGAAGTTTGCAACAAGAAACAGTGAAATTGGCATTCAGAAACAACATCTTAGATCCAAGTGAAAATTAAGCCCCTACACTAGGTGGGGCCCACACTGGCTATTTTTAGGTGTACGTCTATTTATAGATGTATGTGCATGTCTATTTATAGATGCATGTCAATTTTTATTATCCCTTAATATTATATGGGACATTAAACTGTAATCTATTCTCAATGTGGACTTGAAAACAGTTAACTGAAGTGGCAAATTATTTAGCTAAGTGAATTTCGAGTTAAGAGGTTGGTTGGTGGGACATGCAGGTTGACTTTAGTTGTAATTGAGTGATTCTAGTTGCAACAGAGTTGGAAGTGCAATGGTGTATTAATTAATGCAAGTTGTAAATTAGTTTAACTTAGTTATGTGAGTTAAAGTGAGTGGTGTTAGTTGTAACTGAAGATACACTAGTGAGAGATCAAGTGAATTAAATATTAATTAATTCACATGCAACTGATGTTTTTACTATTATTCACTGCATGCATGTCAGTTCCAGTGGAGACCCAATTGAGATTAGGTGAAAGGGAAGTGTAACTATTAGTTGTGATATTAGCAGACTACCAAAGTGTAATTAAAACACCATATGATGCCCATGATGCTTAGTGCAATTGAGGAAGGATGAAATTCTTTATGGTTAAGGATTGCATTCATCAGGAACTGCGTAAGCAAGGCAGGCTGTCTGTAGACAGTGAATTGATTAAGGAACTTCCCTATATTTGTATGACAGTGTGAGACAATTCGCTGATGTACTGAGGGCTCTTGTGAATAGATTTTTGTATGTAATTGTTTCATGATTCCTTGTGGAATATACAATATACAATAGAGAGGTTTTGAGAAGTAAGATTTCCTCGAGAATATCTAGGGTTGTGGTTTTGATCTATTCTTTTTTGCTTCATGTGATTGGCAATTGTGTTGTTTTTAATTCCGAAAAATATTTGTAGAAGAGATTTAGTATTTGTTACAATGTTAGATCAGGTGAATCCAAGATATAGATGCATATTGTATACTTTCTACATGGTATCGGAGCTGTGTTATAAATTTTTCTACATGGTATGAGAGCAGGAGTTATTTGGGTGCGTGAGTTTGCAGAGAATATCTGAAAATTTTGATGCAAAAATTTCAAGAACAAATATTTGGATTCCTTGCAAGGGAGATATCATCGATTTAAAATCAACTCTTTCGTTAGGAAATTTTGCGACGGCGGGACAATTACAATGTGCACGAGCTAAGAACCTACATGCACTGAGGTACAAGATGCATGCAAAGATTTGAGGAGCAAAGCAGAGGTTAGAGACTTGGTGGTTGAGAGAGAGTCTCTCAACATGCAGCCTGAGAAGCAATCTCAGAAGTTTGTGGAGTAGCCATAATTGGAGATGCAGAATAATCTTTATAGATTTGTTGTAGATGCGATTTCTATAGAGCTTTCTACCATTGGGAAGTGTGAGAAAGCCATGCAATTGACTCTTGAGAGGGAGCTGGATTTGCATGCAGGTAAGAGTGAACTTCAAGATGTGGAGCAACTACATGCGGAGGATCATGGAGTGGGAGCAACCACTCATGCGGAAAAATTTCGAGCCAGAGGGGCAGAGGGAGTGCATGCATCTATACCATCAGGTAAGAGGTGGGGCGACATGCATGAATAATCCCAAGAAGAAATTTTGGAAAGGATTCATTGAGATGGTGTGGATCTCATGAATCGAACCTGACTACAAGGATCCCACAGAGCAGTAGTAGCAGGATCAGTTGGATTGATGTAGTGAGATGTCGTGAGGACATGAAATCGAAGTGACAGTGTGGATATTGGAGCGCAAATCAAAGTTGGCAACAAGTGCATAGTGCATGGATGCAGGGGTTAGCAGCGCAGTGGATCCTGTGTTGAAAATGCAACAAGATGATGGAGCTTAGTGAAATGAAGTCGCCTTCACTAAGTGGGCCCGCAGGGTATTTTTGGCGCAAAGTCTATTTTTAGACATATGGAGCATGGTCTAGGAGTTGCAGGATGCTATTCTTGGATGATTGGTCGAGTTGGTAAAAATAGATGGACCTCTATTTTGAGACATTGGGCGGTTTTCATTTTTAGACTGCTGAGCTAAAAATAGAACAGTCGAATATTATTAGCTCTTAATAATATTTGGACTATAAACATTATCTTATTCTCTTGGCGCACTTCAGTTTGAGCTACGGATGTGGCCCATGCAGCTGACAAAGGAATTACGCTATTCCTAGGGGTTTGGTTGAGCTATTGCATGGTTGACTTCAGTTAGACTCATGTGGCAGATTTTTGGTGGAGTTGATTGAGGAGTTGATGGAGTTGTGTTCGGTTTAACTTAGTTGAACTAGTTGTATTTAGTTTAACTGGCTAATACACTAGAGATGAGTGGTGTGAATTAAATATTATTTAATTCACTAATTATTAACTCATTATTCAACTAAATAACACATCAGTTAACACTAGTGCATGGACAGTCCAGTGAAGACCAGTGGAAGAGATAGGTGAAAGAGCCGGTTTGCTATTAGTTGTGACATTAGTTGTGCATGAGATTTGCACAAGAATTGGAGGAGATTGCCAATGAGGATTGCGTAGATCAAGCCAGTGGGATTCAAACTTGGATCTCATCCATAATCCTTTTGGATTGCGCAGTAGAGGCAGGCAAATAGTGTAGGAGTTTTGAACTCGTGACTTGTTCAAAACTGAGCTAGTTTGTGTGTAACTTTTGGAGATAGTACTGAGTACTTGTGAGGAGTATTGTGCTATGTATTGTTACATGTTCTCTTCCATCATAATATACAAAATAGCTGGGGGTTTTCAGCTATAAGCTTTCCCCATTACATACTGCGTTATATGTGTGATGATTTGATGTTCTTATGATCGCATACCGCTTGTTTTATTTCCGCATGTGTGATGATTAATAGTAGAAGAGATTATGTGTTATACATGAATTCGAATTAGTGTGTGAAGAGGATAATCTCGGTGGATAAATCTTCATTATTCAGAAAATTTCTACATGGTATCGGAGCAAATATTGATCATCACAGTGATTACAAATTTATTTCGGTAGACAGAGTCTGTAAGCGAGCCAGGTAGCCTCTGGATCCATTCCTTATTTGAAGGGTGATATATCCAGTAAATGCCCCTACAGTCGATCTCTGCTCTAGAAATAATTTGTTCTCACAGATCAGGAGCGGTTAAGTTTTGAGCTGGTGGAATTCGAATTTGCACAAATTGTCTTCTTGGTGTCGTAGCTGAAAATGTCTTTCAACGGATTGTGACTGGAGTATGCTCTTGAAGGCAGCTCGAATTATGTTGCATGGAAGGACCGGATGGAGGCAGTGTTAGATGAAAATGGGTTGTTGGAGTTCATTGAGAAAGAAATTCCAAAGCCTGCTGATGCTGCTCAAGTTGAGGCTTGGCAAAAGAAGATGGAAAAAAGTCAAAGGATTCTGTTAGAGGGCGTGAAGGATCACATTGTATCCAGCTTGCATGGAAAAGCTACTCCATACTTGATGTGGAAAGCGTTGACAGATCTATTCCAAAGCAAGAGTGACTAGAGGAAGTTGGCGCTCAAGGATAAACTCAGGAACATTAAGATGGAGAAAGGCGACAATATCACCAAATACCTCACGAAGTTCGTCCAATGCAGGGATGAGCTGGGAAGTGTCGAGGTGACTGTCAATGATGAAGACTTGGTGGAATTGGCTCTTCTTGGTCTTCCGAAGAGTTGGCATTCCTATCAGGACTCTGTCAATGGTCGGGAGAAACTGCCAGGATGGGAGCGACTGTCGTCGGATCTCATGCAATAGGAGATAAGGCGGAGTACCAGGGATGGACCTTCATCAAAGGCATCTGATGAAGAAAATTGTGCTTTGGCTGCCAAAGCAAAGAAGGGGAAGAGCAAGAAATCTTCTCAATCCGGTGCAAAAGGCAAGAAGCAGCAGGACATGTCCAAGGTGAAGTGCTTTCACTGTCACCAACACAGACATTATGCCACAAATTGTCCGCAGAAGAAGAAAAATAAGCATGTTGCTGGATCTGTAGTGGGAGAGGCCTTAGCCTCACAGTTTGAGCTGGATTTTTTGCTGATTGCATGCTTGGTCTCAAGTGTGATGGGATCAGTATGGTTCTTGGACAGTGGTGCGTCTTTTCACATGACTAGAGATCGAGATTTGTTTTCAGATCTGGATGAGAAAGATCTTGGAGTGCACATCGAGATGGGCGATGATGGTAGATACAGTGCGACCGGTATCGGTACCATTTCCTTTGAGAGGGAGTCTGGTAAACCCTTCGTATTGAAGGAAGTGATGCATGTTCCAGGATTGAAGAAGAATCTGATCTCTGTGGCGATGTTAGAAGACAAGGGGTATGATGTGGTCTTCAGCGAAGGAAAGGCTTTCCTGCGTAGTAAGACAACTGGAGAAACTCGGAGGATAGGGGTTCGAATCAAGAACCTTTATCAATTGCAAGTAGATGACTGCGCAACAATGGCATGCAAGGCGGAAGGAGTGGTGAGCCGGGATGATGGGGAGCTGTGGCACCGGATATTGGGCCACCTTCACCATGGAGCTTTGAAGATACTGCAGCAGATTTCTACTGGGCTTCCTAAAGGCACTCTTGCGCAGTCAGATCAGTGCAAAGGGTGTACCTTAGAAAAATTTGTGAAAGCCACCTTTTACGAGAAGGATAGTCGTGCCACGACGATCCTTGAGAGAGTTCACACAGACGTGTGTGGTCCTTTCTCAGTAGCTTCGACAGCAAAGCACAGGTACTATGTGATCTTTGTTGATGAATTTTCTCGAAAGTGCTGGATCTTCTTCATGTAGAAGAAGAGCGAGACATACTCTAAGTTCTGTGAGTTCAAAGCACTGGTTGAGAAGGAATCGGGGAAGAAGGTGAAGGCTCTTAGGAGCGACAATGGTGGTGAATTCATCTCTGGCGAATTCAAATACTTTTGCAGCGCAGAAGGAATTCGAAGAGCGCTCATAGCTCCCCATAACCCACAGCAGAACGAGGTTGCTGAGTGGAAGAACAGAACGATCGTGGGTGCTGCACGGGCGATGTTGCATGATCAGGGCCTACCCCTTCACTTGTGGGATGATGCATGCAATACTGCAGTATATGTGCAGAACCATTGTCCTCACAAGATACTTGGCATGAGTACACCCGAGGAGGCGTTTTCTGGTAAGAGGCCTGATATTTCCCATTTGAAGATTTTTGGTTCACCTGTGTACGTGCATGTCACAAAAGATGCCAGAAAGAAGCTGGAGCTGACCACAGAGGTTGGGATATTTATGGGGTACACTGATACGCCCCACAACTGTCGTGTGTATTTGCCAGACAGTCGCAAGACTGTTGTGCGACGGGATATTAAATTTCAGGAGGAGAAAGCCATGCAGTGTTCGCTTGAGAGGGAGCCACACTTGCATGCAGATGAGGAGCTATTAGTTCCTAAGGATGAGCTTCCGGATGTGGATCAGCCACAAGAGGAAGTTCATGGAGTGGAAGAGACCACTCATGTAGCGCCAACCATCAGAGGGCGCAAGCGCACTACAGAAGCTGAGCGACTGGCTCAAGATGCAGAGAAGGTTGTAGGACCACCTACAGCATAGCGCAGACAGAGACAGTCACCGGATCGGTACACTGGATACATGGATCTTGTGAGAAAATGTGTCGTGACAGAGCCATCCTCTTTCGAGGAAGCTGTGGAGGACCCCGCATGGGTAGATGCCATGGTGGAAGAGTATGATTCGATTGTCAGAAACAGTGCATGGGAGATTGTCCCAAGACCGAAGGGGAAATCAGTGGTGGGTTCGCGATGGATCTACAAAGTGAAGCAGGCGGCTGACGGGAGTGTGGAGAAGTACAAGGCGAGATTTGTCGCCCGTGGCTTTTCACAGATCGAGGGGATCGATTATGAGGAGACCTTTTCACCTGTCGCAAGGTACTCTTCCATACGGACGATCCTTGCTCTCTCAGCGCAGATGGGATGGCACATCCATCAGATGGATGTGAAGACTGCGTTCCTCAACGGAGTCATTGAGGAGGAGGTGTACATAGAGCAGCCTGAAGGTTTCGAGATCTTCGGCAGTGAGTCGCATGTGTGCCGACTCAAGAGAGCACTGTACGGGCTGAAGCAAGCACCTCGTGCTTGGTACACTCGGATAGACAGCTACTTCACTGGGCTTGGATTCTCCAAGAGTGAGGCGGATCCAAACCTGTACCAGATTGTGGTGGAGGGGAAGTTGTTGATCATCGTATTGTATGTAGATGATCTGATTTTGACTGGCGATGAGCAGTTGATACTTTCATGCAAGGAGGATCTTGCACGAGAGTTTGAGATGAAGGACTTGGGCATCCTTCATTATTTCCCGGGATTGGAGATTTGGCAGCGCAGCGGAGGACTGTTTATTTCTCAGGGAAAGTATGCTCGGGATATTCTTGAGAGGTTCAACATGCAAGGCTGCAAGCCTGTTGACACTCCTCTTCCTGGTGGTTGGAGGAAGGAGGATGCTACTTCAGCGGAGGTAGTGGATGCCACTGTCTATCGACAGTTGGTAGGGTCGCTTATGTATCTGGTCAATACACGACTCGATATATGCTATGCAGTTAACCAGCTTTCGCAAGCTATGGTTAAGCCTACCAAGCTCTTTTGGAAGGCGGGCAAGCATGTATTGCGCTATATCAAAGGCACATCGGGATATGGTCTATGGTACAGACAGGAGGATGGAGTGAAGCTTTCTGGTTTCACTGATGCAGATTGGGCAGGGAGCCCAACAGACCGGAAGAGCACTTCTGGAGGAGTTTTCAGCATTGGGTCGACAGCAGTTTCCTGGTACAGCAGGAAGCAGAGATCCGTGGCACTCAGTTCAGCAGAGGCCAAGTACATGGCAGCAAGCTTGGCTGCATGCGAGGCTATTTGGATGAGGAAGATCCTCGTCGGATTGTTCGGGTCACACTTGGAGCCTACTGTGATTTATTGTGATAACCAGAGTTGCATTAAACTCTCGGCTAATCCAGTATTTCATGATAGATCCAAACACATCGACATCAGGTACCATCATATCAGAGATTGTGTTTAGCAGAGAATCATGTTACTTTCATATGTTCCCACGGAGGATTAGGATGCTGACATCTTGATGAAGGTGCTCACCAAGAGCAAGTTCGAATTCCATAGAGGCAGCATAGGGGTTGCAGATAATCCATATCTTGTTGAGAGGGAGTGTTGAAAATACAACAAGATGATGGAGCTTAGTGAAATGAAGTCACCTTCACTAAGTGGGCCCGCAGGCTATTTTTGGCGCAAAGTCTATTTTTAGACATATGGAGCATGGTCTAGGAGTTGCAGGATGCTATTCTTGGATGATTGGTCGAGTTGGTAAAAATAGATGGACCTCTATTTTTAGACATTGGGCGGTTTCTATTTTTAGACTACCGAGCTAAAAATAGAACAGTCGAATATTATTAGCTCTTAATAATATTTGGACTATAAACATTATCTTATTCTTTTGGCGCACTTCAGTTTGAGCTACGGATGTGGCCCATGCAGCTGACAAAGGAATTACGCTATTCCTAGGGGTTTGGTTGAGCTAATGCATGGTTGACTTCAGTTAGACTCATGTGGCAGAGTTTTGGTGGAGTTGATTGAGGAGTTGATGGAGTTGTGTTTGGTTTAACTTAGTTGAACTAGTTGTATTTAGTTTAACTGGCTAATACACTAAAGATGATTTGTGTGAATTAATTATTAATTAATTCACTAATTATTAACTCATTATTCAACTAAAGAACACATCAGTTAACACCAGTGCATGGACAGTTCAGTGAAGACCAGTGGAAGAGATAGGTGAAAGAGCCGGTTTGCTATTAGTTGTGACATTAGTTGTGCATGAGATTTGCACAAGCATTGGAGGAGATTGCCCATGAGGATTGCGCAGATCAAGCCAAGGATATTCGAACTTGGATCTCTCATTACACCAACTTGGATTGCGCAGTAGAGGCATGCAAATAGTGGAGGAGTTTTGAACCCGTGACTTGTTCAAAACTGAGCTAGTTTGTGTGTAACTTTTGGAGATAGTACTAAGTACTTGTGAGGGGTATTGTGCTATGTATTGTTACATGTTCTCTTCCATCATAATATACAAAATAGCTGGGGGTTTTAGCTATAAGCTTTCCCTATTACATACTGCGTTATATGTGTGATGATTTGATATTCTTATGATCGCATACCGCTTGTTTTATTTCCGCATGTGTGATGATTAATAGTAGAAGAGGTTATGTGTTATACATGAATTCGAATTAGTGTGTGACCAGGATAATCTCGGTGAATAAATCTTCATTATTCAGCAAATTTCTACATCCTGAAGACATGCAGTAGCTAGTAGAAGTCAGAAGAGTTTGATGAAAAATGCATTATACTGATTCAGTGGTTTGGAGGCTATTCAATGTTGGAAGTGTTGCATGCAAAAGTTGCATGTGTGATAAACACTAGCGAAGTATTGCATGTGCGAGAAACACTAGAGAAGTGTTGCATGCATGAGTTGCATGTCGCATGCATGTCACATGCAAGGGTTGCATGTCGCATGCAAGGACATTCCTTTCTTGTTGAGAGAGTGTTGAAGTTTGCAACAAGAAACAATGAAATTGGCATCCGAAAACAATATCCTTGATCTTAGTGAAAATTAAGCACCTGTTAGGGTCTCTGTAATTTGCAAGATTGGCAAATACAAACCGCAAAGCCTACATATGAACGACTTTGGGATTCTAAGATCTAGCTTTCCTGAATTCAGAGAAGGATCTCTTTATAAGGGAGTTTAAAGATATGATCTTTAAGGGTTTTTGTGTGATATTAGGCTAGTTATTAAGGACAAGGTTTTTATTTGTTTTGGTTGGGCAGAGATATAATGAAGGTGAAGGAAGTCTAAATGAAGGGTGAAGGTGTATGAAAGTGAAGGAATGATTCAGCTAATAAGATAGGCAAGGAGTAGCTTCAATTCATTGGGCTATGGAGTCATAAGAGGATTTAATTGAAACTGCAAGGTTCAAGAGTGGTCCATGGGGCAAGTCATCTATGTCAAAGGATCTCTTTAAGTTGATTTTATGGAATGAAACAATAAGAAAGGGAAATCAAACAGATGAAGGAACAAAGGGAAGCCTAAGATCAAGTAAGTACTTTGAAACTATCCTGCTTTTGGCATGCACTTAAGGAAAGACATAAAAGTAATCTAAGATTAGGTAAGTACTTTTAAACTAGCCTGCTTTTGATATACTTTCAATAGAAAACATTTAAAACACATAGAATAGCTTAATATCAAGTAAAGACTTTTAACTTAGCCTGCTTTCAGCATATTCGAAGGGTAAACATTCATGATAAACACAAAAAGTAGTCTAAGATCAGGTAAGTGCTTTGAAACTAGCCTGCTTTCAACATACTATTAAGGGAAACTTTCAGACAACCTTTGGAGAAAGAACTAGAAGACAGGGCAAACCATAAACTTTCCTAGTTTTAACTCTACTTAGCATGAAATGAAAATATCATTTAAGAACTTCCTTTCAAGTTTTGCACCTTAAGACATGGACTAACCAACATTCCTTGATAATGTTTACACTTAATTTAAGTCATTCTTAAATACACAATTGGAGGAAAACATAAAGATAAAGCTTATCAGTGAGAGTATGGTACTACTAAGAGTAACATCATACTTATGAAATAGATACCTGATCAAAATCTAGAACTCTAGCCCAAAAAGACTCAAAAAAAATGAAAAAACACCCCAAAAACAAAAAAAGTGTATTCCAGAACGCACTTGGTTTTTTTTTAAGGTCAAATTTCGACATTTTATAAAATTATGCTAAAAACAAAATTGTTTCTTGAAAAAAGGATTGAAAAAACACCCTCAAAACAAAACCAGTTGATGCTGGAATAACAAAAAAAAATCGTGTCATATTTTTGACATTTTTAAAAAATAGAAATAACATTTTTTAATTTTTAAAATTCAAACATTAAAAAAAACCTAAAATTTAAGAAAAAAATAAATTTAAAAAATAAAAACATTTTAAAGCTTAAAATTTAAAAATATATAGGAATAAAAAAATAAAAATAAAAACAAAAACAAAATAAAAATTTTAATTCAAACATTAAAAAAACCTAAAATTTAAGAAAAAATAAAAAATAAAAAATTAAAGATTAAAATTTCAAAATATATATATATATATAAAAAAAAAACAAAATAAAATATTAAATTAAAAAAAAAAAGGTTAAAAAAGAAAGAAATTATAAAAAATAAAATATAGAAATTAAATTTAAAAAAGAAAAAGAAAATGTTTATTAAATTATTTATTATTATTATTATTATTTTTAAATAAAAAAATAAATTTAAAGAAATATATTAAATTTTAATAAATTAAAAAAAAGAGTAAAAAATAAAAATTAATTAAGAATAGAAAATAGAAAATAAAAAATAATATACAATAATAATATTAAATTAAAAAAAACATATATTAAAAAAACAAATAAATTTTAAAAAATAAATTAAATTTAAGTTATAAAAAATAAAATATATATATATGAACTTAAATTAATTATATATATATATATATATATATTAGATTTTATTAAATTAAAAAAAATGTTAATATTAAATAACAAATTAAATTAATTTTTTTTTAATTAAATTTTAATAAATAAATGAATAAACAAATAAATTTTGAAATAAAGAATAAATTTTAAATATAAAGAAAAAAAAGAAAAAAGAAAAACATTGTTAAAATAAAAAGTTAAAAAACTTTAAAAATCAATTAAAAATTAAAAATGAAAAACCGAAAAAAATAAAATAAAATAAAATAAAATAAAAAACAAATTAATTTGAAAATATTAAGTTTAATTTAAAAAAAAAATCTAATTTTAAATACACAATTTTAATTAAAAAAAATTTATGTAATTAAAAAAATAATAATAAAAACATTAAAAAAAATATTAAATTCAAATAAATTAAAAAAAATACAAAGTTTGTTATTTAAAAAAAGAAAAAGAAAAAAAAAAGAAAAAAACAACACTAATTTTAAATACACAATTTTAATTGAAATAAAAAAATAAAAATAAATTTTATGTAATTAAAAAAATAATAATAAAAAAATAAAAAAAAATATTAAATTCAAATAAATTAAAGAAAAATACAAAATTTATTAAATTTTAAAAAATTAAATGAAAAAAAGAAATTAATAAAAATTATTAAGAAAATTTAGAAGAAAAAAAAATAAAAATAAAAATTAAATAAATAAATTTCAAATATAAAAATTAAATTAAAAAAAATAATTTTAAATTTTTTGAAAAGAAGAAGAAGAAGAAGAAGAGAGAGAGAAAGAAAGAAAAGAAACGAAAAAAGAAGGAAAAAAAAAGGGAGAATTTTTTGATGGGTGGCGCCCGGGAGGTCGATTCACGCCATGAAGCCTCCCCATGCAACTCTGTTTCATGAATTTCTCTTAAGACGAATCTGTTGTATCCACGCCATTTTAATTATTACAATTTTTTCGTACTTTGCATTTCTCACCTGCAATTCCCTACAAAATCTCTTTTGCAGTGTGCTCTAATGGTGTGTGTGATAACGAAACAATAGCAGATATTTTTAATGCTTCCTGAGAGAAACTAACATACAAGGGTATTTTTTTTTTTTCGCACGATTGGCAATTTTAGTGATAGAAATACAAAACCTTATGAACGACATGGTCGCCGACACACAGCAGCACAGGCTAGGAGGAGTAGCCGGCAATTAAATTCAGTTGGATGTGGAAAATATCCTTTGGCACAGGGATCAAACTTGCAATTTCTCTTCACGATTTAGTCTCAGATATACGAAGGAAAATCTTCTGCTACCAGCTGCCTAAAGGAATTTTGGACATTTTAATTGATGAGATGGTTAAAAGGGTTTGAGCCCGTTGATTTTATTTTCAGAATCAAATTATAAATTTAATTAAAATAAAATATTATAATTTTAATATCTTTAAATTATTAAAATTTCAATAATATTAATAAACAATTTAATTTTAATTTAAATATGTTTTTTTTAACAATTTAAAACATTAACAAGGTGGCATAGTTGGTGTTTGGTTTAATTTAGATATTAATTTACTTTGTGAGGTTACAATCAATTTGTTTCTCTTAAATATAATTTATCTAAAAATTGGTCATTATAAGATGTTAATAGTTGTAAAATTTAAAATCCTTACTTCTTCTTCTTCTTCTCTCTCTTCTTCTTCTTCTTTTATTTATTTATTTATTTATTATTATTATTATTATTATTATTATTTAGATTAATTATTTTTTAAAATTTAAATTTATTTATTAAATTTTAATTAATTAATTAATTTTTTAAAGTTTATTTAGTTTTTCATTTTTAAAATATATAAATTGTTTCATTAAAAAAAAAAAGTAAATTTATGGATATTTCTTTTATAATTATTTGCACGTGGTTTTTTTTTCTCTTTTCTTCCTCCTCCTCCTCCTCCTTTTTTTTTTTTTTTTAATTATTATTATTATTATTATTTTTAATTTAAATTTTTAATTTTTTTTTTTTTTTTTTTTTTTTTTTTTTTTTGTATTTTTTTTTTTTTAATTTAAATTTTAATTTTGTAATTTTAATTATTTTTAAATTTTTATTTTTTTAAATTATATGGTTTTTTTTAATAACTTAGAAAAAATGGTTTTTTTTTTTTTTTTTTTTTTTTTTTTAAATAATAAATTATGTGTTTTTCCTTTCAAATTTTATCATTTCTTGTGATATAATTTTCGAATATATTTTTTTTAAAATTATTTATTTATTTATTTATTTTTTATACGAGTTAGTTTTGTTTGTTTGTTTGTTTTTGTTTTTGTTTTTGTTTTTTTTTGGTTGCATTTTTTTTGGTTTTTTTTATTGTTTATATATATATATATATATATATATATATATATAAGTTTTGTGTTTTATTACCAACATGAAAATCACCACTCTAAAAAAAAAGGTTGATGCTGCATCAATACGTTTCAAAATTAACATGAAAATTACCGCTCTAAAAAAAAAAGTTTATGCTGCATCAATACGTTTCAAAATTAGCATGAAAATCACTGACATTTTAAAACAAATATTCATACTTCATAAATAAAAATATTAGAGTGTCAAAAATGTGCACAAAAGGGGTGATTCTGCATCACCACTTTTCAAAATCGGGTGCTTTTTATGCTACCAAAAAAAGTAGGTAACAGTGAGGTTATCTATGCACTGTTACCTATTTCATCGATAACAGTGTTGAGCAAGTCCTAGCTCTATATTTGCTGTTCTTTATCTGAGAAAAGTGAACAGAATGGAAACAAAAAAGAAAATAACAATTTACAATAAGAAACACATCACCATTGACATAAACCAGGATCCCATAAATCAACTTGTATTTGATTTTCAAACCAGTTACAATCATCAAGTCCAATGGATCTCTACAGCTTCAAACTTTTCATCTCAGCTTAGGTATCTTCCATTACAAACAGGGCTAAAGCAGCTTCAAAAAACTATTTACATGCAACAGATATCTAAAGACCAACCCTTTACAATGTGCTCCTCAAGGAGGTTTTATAAGAAAACGAGGTGGTGGAAGAGTTTATAGGGTTCAAGTATCATTAATTCTACACTTAGTGCAATTCCTAGCCTTGAAAACCATGCAAGGCATAAGGCAGGAATGCATTCTATCTATTACTCCGTCTCATAACTCTGTTTTCAGCTTTTTTAAGGCTTAATGGGTAAAAAGAATGACTTTAAGGTCTATTTATCTTTTACAATAACTTCACTGACAGTTTAGAATTTGTTCTTTCATTGGTAATCACTGTTCAGGTGTCTTTAGACAAATATCTTCGGTCTGGGCAATAAGTAGGCCTTTCTTTTGATTTATGGAAGCTGCAGGTGGCTCTTTGGTAGCTGAAGAGGATTCAATTAGCTTTTGATGTGGTAGTGGAGGCCTTCTTTGTCGATGTTTTCTTTGTTTTTCCTTAAAAAACCTTTAATCTGCTTTACTCTGTGTTTTAGGCGTAATTAGGCTTGATCTTCATTTTTGGTCTTCATACTGTCTTTACCTGTGGATTAGGCCTTTGATTTCTGAACTTTCTGCCTTAATCCCTTTAAACTCTATTTTAAAATCATTAAATCTTCATTTATGCTTCTGATCCCATCCTTTGACACTGATACTCTTTGTATAATTGATGTTTACTGTGTTTCGCTGTTTTGCAGGCGCACAGAGGGTTTTATGACATCACTAATGTTCATGAGGCATGGAAAATTCATAGTTTGAACTCTGTAGATTGTTTTTCTTCATGAATAATGGCCTGGGGGATCGTCATCCCTAGCCTTTGTTTCATTTTAAAATTGTAAAAAAACCTTAATAACCTGCAAAAACACACAAAAAGTTATAAAAATCCCGTGAAAAATAGGTTAAAGGTTGCTTTGGAGGTTTCGGGCACAAGATTAAATCGGAGCCGTTGGATGAAAATAACCAATGGTCGGGATTAAATGGTGGGTTCATTTGGGAAAACAGATGGGTGGAAAGTGTATGGTGGCGAAATTAAATCAGGGCCATTCGATCTTCGAAGATCGACGACGGAGAACTTTCAATGAAGTGTTTGGGAGAAAAGAAAGAAGGCAAGCGAATGGAGATAAAATGTAATGAGAGCCGTCAGATTAGATTATCCAACGGTTAGGATCAATAGGTGTAATGCTTGGGGAGAGTTAACGGATGGCGGATGAAATGTGGGTGGGGGGGGGGGAATTAATCGGGATCGTCAGATTAGAATATCCGACAGTTGAGATCGTTTGATGAGATGTTTTGGGAACATAGGCAAATGGAAAAAGACTCGGGGTCGCGTTAAGTCAGGACTGTCAGATTAAATTGATCAACGGCTCGGATCAAACGAGAAAATACATTGCGGAGGAGGGTGGTTTAGCGGAAAACCAGAATGGTTTTCACGCGGCGCTGAGGGGGGTGAGCGGTTTTTCAGAAAATAACGCGATTCCATACGTTGCTTGACACGTGGATTCAGAAAACCACCCATTTCACGTTTTTTTTCGGCATTAAACTATAAGGGCAAAAAAAACGCGAAACAGATTGTCAACCGTCGGATCAGAGGGCCCTGATCTGACAGTGCGGATCGCACGCGATGGATGCAGAAATGTGCAGAAGATGTATGCGGGGCCCACGGTGATGTCATCGCTTTTGTCGTGTGGTGGGCGGGTCCATTGGTTTATCGGGCTTTATCCTGATCGTCCAATCTGACGATTGGGCAGCTTAGATTAAAAGATGGAGTGGGGTTGTATTAATGAAGGAAAGGATAAGACAGGGGATCGGGCAGAATAAGGGGTGATGATGACCGTTGATCCTTGCAAATCAACAGTGGATATTTGTAAAAAAATTGAATTGTCAGGTTTGTGAAAATACAAAAGAAAGTTGGGGTTTCAGAAAGGATTTTCGGGTTTAATACTGATCGTCAGATGTTTCCGATGGACGGTCAGGATTAAAAGAGAACGGAGGCTTTGAAAATGAAAGGCAAGTGAACGGGTGGAGAGCGGATAACTTCAGGGCCGTTGATCTGCAAAGATCGACAGTCTGGATTTGCCTTCAACATTTACACGGCGGAATGATAAAAAACAAAGGAAAAAGGGTTATTACAAGGTTTGGAGGTGGGGTTTAGGATTTTAGAGCTAGGTTGCGGGGTTGTAGGTCACATGAGGAAAGGTGCTGAGAAAATAAGCCCTCGGGGGCTTAAGAATATTATAGTGCCCTTAGACTGTTTTAGGCCTAAAAAACAGTGTTTTTGAGTAAAAATGGAGGTTCCGATAAACCAAAGGGAGGGCTTTAAAACTAAATAAAGGGGATATATAAGGTTTCAAAAGTGAAATTGATGATTTTGAAGGTTAAATGAAGGCTTATGGAGGGATTTTTATGGAGAAAAAAGGGATGAAAATGGGGTTATTTATGAGTGAAAGGAGGGGTGAAAATGATGGAAAATGAGCTTCTCAAGCAGTTTTCTTTTGGAAAACAACAGATTCTTTAGGATTATGAGGGAAATAGCAGTGAAGATTAACTCAAGGGTTAGTTATCTTCATAAGACTTTAAGAACAAACAATTTGGCTATGAAATTGTTTCTTGAAGGCTTAAACAAGATCTAGCCACCATTTGATATGACAAATGTTTATAGGTGGCTAACAGTGGCTCCACATGGTGATGGCATCTTCTTGAAGGTGTCAAGAACTTCAGACAAGTCTTCTTTAAAAGCTGATTAGTGCCTTATCCATTGTACTGCAACTTTCTTTTCCTTTGCTGATCTTTGTTTGATTTGATGATTTCTGGAGCAATCTGAAACAATGGAATTCTATCAAAACAACATCTCTACTTACCCAATGCTAATGATCCTAACATTTTTTCTTCTTTCAGAGTGCATTTGGATTGGCAAACTCTTTTAATCAATATTTTATTCTTTTGAAAAGATAAAACTAATCTAAGTCTACCCTTATTTCTCCATGAACTCAGATTAAGCAATTGAGTTTCATAAGTTTCTCTACCTAACTGCTATCTGTCAGGATTAGACTGTCTGACAGACTCTATTCTCTAATTTCTAAGACGGAAAATTTAAAAGCAGTCAAGCCAGGATTAGACAGTCTAACTTGTTGTTGATCTATGACATAAAAACAAGCTGCACATAGACTTAGCAGAAAATTAAAACAAAATTATGAAGGTTTAAGATCTGAAAATTTAAGAACATCCTTCACTATCTTTTCAGCTTTGATTTTGATTTAGTTTGAGTTGTCTTCTCTTTCTTTTCTAGTTCAAGTTTTGAGCTCATTAGAACCTTCATTTTTCTATCCTAATCTACCTTACTGATAAACCAAGATTATGCTGTTTGGTTGATCTAATTCACTAACCTATCAACATTAAATTGAAAAACTAATTAGTCATGATTAGGCTATATGACTAAATAGAAGTGTGTTTCTTGAGGGTGGCATTTGAGCTTGCGCACTTTTAGATTTTGTTTCTCTTTTGGTATGAGGCTATACCTTTCTTGTTTTCACTCTGCCTTCTTTTCTCTTTTCTATTGTTTTTTGTATTTTTCATTTTCTAACTTTGAATGCAATGATGAAACAATGATAATTTACAATGAGGAAAAATAAAAGAAAAACTTCAAACTGATATGGTTAAAAATAATAATGTTTGAGCATCCTGCCATTGACAGGACCTCCAAAAATTTCAACTCCATTCAATTCTTGCAAGAAATAAGCATTGTTACCAGCAGTAGAATGAATGAGATAAGGGCCAAGCCATAAGTTATCAAATTTTCCATGTTTGCCCTTATCTTCTCTTCTGGAATCCCACTTCAAAACTTTGTCATCAATGCTGAAATCACTGGCCTTTGTCCTTTTATCAAACAACTTCTTGATGCTTTCTTGCTTATGTAATGCTCTGTTGTAGACTTCCTCTCTGGTTTGTTGAAGATGTATAGTCTGATTGATTCTTCTTGTCATGTCATTTTCCTTAGACTGTACTTCTTGAATCAGCTTCATGACTGGCACTCCTAGACTAGTTGGAAAAATTACATCTGCTCCATAAACAAGCTGTTAGGGAGACATTCCAATTGATTTCTTAAGTGTTAATCTCTCAACCCATAGTGCATGTACTAGCTTTGTGTACCATGATTTCTTATTTTCTTCCAACAACTTTTTTATTATATTCACCAAACTCTTGTTTTAGGATTCTGCTAACCCATTACCTTGAGGGTAATAAGCAGCAGAATGACCCAATGTAATCTGATATTTGTGACAAAATTCAACCATCTTTTTGGATCCAAATGCAGCAGCATTGTCAATGATAATCTTCCTAGGACAGCTAAATCTAGATAGGATATGATTTTCAATGAATTTTATGATGACAAAGTCATTGGCTTGCCTAGAAGGGATGGCTTCTATCCATTTGGTAAAGTAGTCAGTTGCAGTGAGGATGCATCTATGTTGGGCAAATGAGGGTGGATGGATTTCCCAAATGAAGTATAGACCCCACTACTGAAAAGGAGCTTCAACAGTGATTGGATGCAAAGGTAAGGGAAGCAATTTCCTTTTTCCTTCAAAGAGTTGGCATTTGTGACAGGCAATAATCATTTTATGGACATCTTGAAAGAGGGTGGGCCAATAGTAACCAACTCTAAGGATTTTATTGGCAGTTGTCTTCCAATAGAGGTGGCCTCCACATTCTCCTTCATGGAATTCATGCTTGATCTTATCTGCATCATTCTCAGGCAAACATTTAAGCAATAATCCACTAGCATTTTTCCAATATAGACATTTATCTACAATGCAATAATTAATAGCTTTCAACTTTAAAAATCTTGCCTTTGTTTTAGACAAACTAAGAGGTGTATTCAAATTGAGCAACATATATAAAATATTAGCATACCAAGATGAATTCAGAAAATGATCTTCAATAATGGGAGTTGACAACTCCTCCTGTTCATCTAATGCATTTATCATGTTTATATCAAGAGCTTCAAAATTAGACTCAACCATTAATCTTGCTAGTCCTTGGCCTTTTATGAGTTTAGTGGGCTTGATTTCTAAATCATATTCAAGTATCACAACTATCCACTTTCTTCTTTTTCCATCTGGGTCCTGTGTTAAAATGTCTTTCACAACTGAATTTGACACAAATGCAATTATGTGGGAATGTAAAATGTAAACTCTAAAGTATTTTAAGGCTTTGACTAAAGCAAAGGCTTGTTTTTCTATGATATTGTACTTCAGAGGTGCATCTTTTAGTGGCTTACTAAATAATGCAATTGGTTGCTCTTTTCCTTTCAAGTTCTTCTGTAATAGGATAACAGCTATAGTGTGTTTTGATGCAAATGAAAAAATGAAGAAATCCTTTCTAAAATCAGGACTTATAAGAACTGGTGTTTTGGTCAATGCTTGTTTTACTAGTTCAAATGATTTCTTTGCTTCTAAGGTCCATTTAAATCCTTCTTCCTTTTTGAGCATGTTTGTTATGTTTCTAAGGAGTTCAGCTAAGTTGGGTATGAACTTTCTCAAGAAATTAATCTTCCCAATGAAATATTGAAGTTCCTAGATGTTTCTAGGATGGTTGATTTGCAAAATACCATCAATCCTTTTTGGGTCTATATTTATTCCTTCTTCTGATATGATGTGTCCAAATAGTTTGCCTTTTTGGAGACCAAACATTGTTATATTTGGATTTAAAGATAACCCACACTTTCTGCATTTCTCAAAGACTTTTCTCAAGTGTTCTAAGTGTTCTTCATCTGTTTTGGAAAAAACAGTGATATTATCAAGGTAAATAATGATGAAGTGTTCTAATTCTTCTGAGAATGCAATATCCATGGCTCTTTGAAATGTAGCACCATAATTCATTAAACCAAAGGGCATTTTTACATACATGAAAGTACCCTAAGGTGTGGTAAAGCCTGTTTTGAGTTGATCATCAGGATGTACTAAAATTTGATTGTAACTTGAGAAGCCATCTAACAAAGAAATCCTTTTAGAACCAACTACCTTTTGTAAAATGTGATCCATCTTGGGTAAATGGTAGTTTTCTTTTAATGAAGCTTTGTTCAAGTTCCTAAAGTCAATACAAAGCCTTATTTCTCCTGTTTTCTTCCTCACTGACACAAGATTAGACACCCACTCTGAGTATCTAATAGGGACAATAATTCCAGCTTCATACATTTTCTTGATTTCTTTCTCAACCAAAGGTAATTGAACAGGGTTTATTCTGCACAATTTTTTTTTAAAAGGTTTTTGGTTTTCTTTGAGGGTATCTTGTGCTGAATTATCTCTGTGTCATAGGATTTTAGATCCTCATAACTTTATGCAAATACATTAGAAAAATCCTTAAACGGCTTAATGTATTTCAGCTTGATGTGAGCTGGCAAAGTTTTAGACAGTTTGATCATTTTTGGCTTTAGTTCACTGCCTATGTTACACTCTTCTACTTCAGATTCAACAGGCTCCAGCTTTGGTTTCTTGGCAACATCATTGAAATCAAACAATTCTTCTAATGGGACTAGACCTTTTGGAAAACTTTGAGTGTTAGATTGCAGTGTTTCTAAGTCTTATTTTTCTAAATCTGCACTAATCTATGTGGTATGTTCAAGTTTGTTAGATAACAGATTTATATCAGCAATCTCTGGAGATTTTACTTGTTCATCAAGTAGATTTTCTTCAATAGGACAGTTTTTTTCATACTCTGAATCTGAACTTGGCAACTCAAATTCACTTCTGGACTGTATGAAGTCTTCTATTTGTTTATCTCCATCAAACACTTGCCAGTATTTCTCATTGTCTGGGACAGCTGGTCTAAATTTGATTTGGGTTGTGCATTGCTTGGTTTCATAAGGTGTTAGACAAGTTCTAGCAGCAAAGGCTAAACCATTGGCAATGATATTTTGGTTTCTTGGAACAAAGACAAGTTGGAATTCATCAAATGTTTTCAATAAATCCATGACATCATTTTTATAGGCTCTAAGTTTGGGATGTTTGGAACTATATTCCCCATTCACTTGCCTAATTATTAATTCATAATCACCATGAACCTTATCCTTTTGGCTCCCAATTTCTTCAATAACTGTAGGCCTAAAAGGAGGGCTTCGTACTCTATTATGTTATTTGTAAATTGAAAACTTAACCTGTAAGAATGCCCTTCAGCATGATTGTTTTCTGTGTGATGTATCCATATGCCTGCTCCGACATCATTCTTAATGCAAGAGCCATCAAAATTCATACTCCAAAGATGACTCGTTTCATATTTACTAGTTTGACTACTATCCTCTTCATCTTGTGTGCTTTTGGATTGTTCTTGTAAGTCAGCACCATGTGGAATTTGGTTTATTTCCTCATGTTCTTCATTATGTTGAGGACTCTTCTCTTGACTCTCAATATTGACAAGCAATGGATGACTGTTTTGTAGTTTTAGACCTGAGACTTGTTTGCTGTAATTTTCTGATTTGACCAACTGTTTTGATAGTTTTGTCTTATCTTTCTCCTCTCCTGTGTCTGCCACTAAGTTACATTGAGGGGTGGCCACTAAGTCAGCTAAGGTTTATTTCTCATTAAATGTTTCATTATTGAAGAGAATAAACAAGTCAAGGCCTGTATGTACAGAATAAAGAGGAGAGTTGTCTAGTCTCTCTTAGCTACTAACCATGTATTGCATATGAGATTCCCTATAAAGTCTTCTAGTTTGATTGAAAACAGGGATGGTAGCATATATCATATCCATTTGCATTGTTCCTTGTAACTTAGCTCTCCATGATCTTGATAAAAACATACCATATTTGGGGGGTACATCAGCCACTACAATATCCATCACTAAACACTTGGTTGGAATTTGTGCTAAGTTTACACAAAGGTCTTTGATCAAACCTAAACATTTCAATCTACTGGAGTCAAAGGAGTACAAATTTTTGTATGGTCTAGAGATTTCAAGGCCTAGACTCTCCATTACTGCTTTGGGCATTAAATTATGAGAGGCCCCTGAATCATGCATGTCATTATGTAAAATTTTGTCATGAATTTTTAAACTAACATAAAATGGAGGAACTGATTCTTCTTGGTATCTTCCTTCAATCTTAGGACCAAATAAGAGCTCCGGTTGATAATCACTGATGTTGACAGTATCATTATTTTCTCCTATGTTGAAGGCTTTCAAAACTTGTGATCTATATACATCTTGGGTGACTAATTTAGTGAGGGGAACAGAGATTCTAATCTTGGCAATTTCTTGTTCCAAACTAAAAGGCAACTGATTTTTTACAATGTTTATTTCAGCCTTGTTAATCACCACTCTATCAGCAAAATCAGCTTGCTGATTTCCTCTATTTACATTGGTCAAAATTGTTTTAAAAGGAGCACTAGCTGAGGTGCTAACACTGCTAAGATCTGCACTTTGTTTTTCATTAATTTGAGTGCCTTTTTCTTTGTTTTGATCAGAATTTACAGCCACTGTTTTGTCTTTTTGTTTAGTAACTTTGGTTTTGTTTACAAGGTTGTTTTTTGTAGAATTATCAGAGGTTTAAGTTTTGGGAATTTCCTGATTCTTTTTACTTCTAAGGTCATATTATTTTGGGGTCTCTATGATGACATTTTCCAATTCTTGATAGTAATTTTCATCTTCCATTCTTCCATCATCATAGGGTGTATATAGACTTTGTTCCTATTGTAATGAACATCAAAAGTATCATTTTCAACTCCCAGCATGTTTATGTTATCTTCCTCTGTTTTTTCAATTGTTTCTTCAACCTCACTTACATAGTTTTGGTGAAAAGGAGGTATAATCTCCTGATCAGAGTCTCTTGGTCTGTTTTGAGGTTGATTTCTCTTGAAATTTTGATTTTGATTTTGAGATTGATTTTTGTTTTGGGGAGCTGATTGGTTTTCTCTAGATTGTGCCCTCTCAAGTATGCTCACCTTTTTCATCATTTCTTCTATCATTCTTTCTTCTTTAGAGCTAGATGTGGAAGGTGCAAATTCTTCCCTAAATGACACTTTCTTCTCATTCCTCATTCTAGCTCTTTTCTCCATCCGATTTACTTCCACAACTAAGGCTCCTTTCTACATATCCTCTAAAGTCAGAGGGTCTCTTTTTCTAAACTGATAAGCCATTTCAGGATCAAATCCCTCACGAAATTTGTTCAAGGCTGAGCCTTGTGGAGGTTTCAAATCTGGGGGAAGGGCATTATAGACACTATTGAACTTAGTGCAATAAGCTTGAACACTTTCTCCAGTGTTTCTTTTGAGATTATTATAGTCTAAAAGTATTTGGAGAGGATTTTTTCTAACTTCCCACTTGTTTAGGAATAACTGATGGAGAGCTTGGAGATCATTAATACTGTTAAGGGTTAAGCTTTTGAACCATTTTCTTGCTTCTCCCCCTAGACTTTTAGCAAATAACCTAAGTTTGATAGTTTCATCATCAATTTCATTTCTATCAAAGTAGTCATTCATCTTGTCCACATGTTGTGAAGCAACAGTAGTACCACTGGCATCAAATAATGGTATCTTGGATTGATAGTCCTGTGGTAGATTGACTAGAGGTAAAGGAAGGAATAGGGGAGCATACCATGTTGCCATGATAGGGGGTTGTGGAAAAAGTGGGGGATTTACAAGTGGAGGATGTAAAATGAGAGGAGGCTGATGGAATGGTGTGGTTTGAACAATGGATGTATGGATAACAAAAGTGGATGGACCAGCAAGAGATTGTTGAGCAGATCTAGGATGAGAGAAACCAAAATTATGGATGAAATGGAAATCAGGTGGAGTAGTTTCTCTACTACCAAGATGTTCACCTCTATCTTGGGACGAAGATGGAGACTCTAAATCTATATGATCTATATCATCAAGTGACCTAGTTCTGAATGGGTTTCTTAAGTCAACTTGTGAATCTTGTAGAGTTGTAAGGTTTTCAGGAACATAATTAGCTCTATGGAGTGATCTAACAATAGTTGAGGCTTGGGCCTTAGGAGACTTCCTAAGTATTCTCTCGGGATTATCAAATATCTCAGGAGGATTTGGGTCGGGATAGGCTCTAGTATGAATTCTTCTAGAAGCCACTATGCTATGTTTTCAGACCCAAAGATAAAGATAAAGCTTATCAGTGAGAGTTGGGTACTACTAAGGTTAAGTCCTAGCTCTATATTTGTTGTTCTTTATCAGAGAAAAGTGAACAGAATGGAAACAAAAATAAAATAACAATTTACAATAAGAAACACATCACCATTGACATAAACCAGGATCCCATAAATCAACTTGTATTTGATGTTCAAACCAGTTACAATCATCAAGTCCAGTGGATCTCTACAGCTTCAAACTTCTCATCTTAGCTTAGGTATCTTCCATTACAAACAGAGTTAAAGCAGCTTCAGAAAACTATTTACATGCAACAAATATCTAAAGACCAACCCTTTACAATGTGCTCCTCAAGGAGGTTTTATAAGAAAGCGAGGTGGTGGAAGAGTTTCTAGGGTTCAAGTATCATTAATTCTACACTAGCAATTCCTAGCCTTGAAAACCATGCAAGGCATAAGGCAGGAATTCATTCTATCTATTACTCTGTCTCATAACTCTGTTTTCAGCTTTTTTAAGGCTTAATGAGTAAAAATAATGACTTTAAGGCCTATTTATCTTTTACAATAACTTCACTGACAGTTTAGAATTTGTTTTTTCATTGGTAATAACTGTTTACGTGTCTTTAGACAAATATCTTCGGACTGGGAAATAAGTAGGCCTTTCTTTTGATTTATGGAAGCTGCATGTGGCTCTTTGGTAGTTGAAGTGGATTCAATTAGCCTATGATGTGGCAGTGGAGGCCTTCTTTGTTGATATTTTCCTTTGTTTTTCCTTAAAAAACCTTTAATCTGCTTTACTTTGTGTTTTAGGCCTAATTAAGCCTTGATCTTCATTTTTGGTCTTCATACTGTCTTTACCTATGGATTAGGCCTTTGATTTCTGAGCTTTCTGCCTTAATCCCTTTAAACTCTATTTTAAAATCATTAAATCTTCATTTATGCTCTGATCCCATCCTTTGACACTGATACTCTTTGTATAATTGATGTTTACTATGTTTCGCTATTTTGCAGGCGTGTAGAGGGTTTTATGACATCACCAATGCTCATGAGGCATGGAAAAATCATAGTTTGAACCCTGTAGATTACTTTTCTTCATGAATAATGGCTTGGGGGATCGTCATCCCTAGCCTTCATTTCATTTTAAAACTATGGAAAAACCTTAATAACCTGCAAAAACACACAAAAAGTTATAAAAATCCCATGAAAAATAGGTTAAAGGCTACTTTGGAGGTTTCGGGTGCGAGATTAAGTCAGAGCCGTTGGATGAAAATAACCAACGGTCAGGATTAAATGGTGGGTTCATTTGGGAAAACAGATGGGTGGAAAGTGTATGGTGGCGAAATTAAATCAGGGCCATTCGATCTTCGGAGATCGATGGCGGAGAACTTTCAATGAAGTGTTTGGGAGAAAAGACAAAAGGCAACCGAATGGAGATAAAATGTAATGAGAGCTGTCGGATTAGATTATCCAACGGTTAGGATCAATCAGTGGAATTATTAGGGAGAGTAGAAGGATGGTAGATGAAATGGGGGGGGGGAATTAATCGGGACCGTCGGATTAGAATATCCGACGGTTGAGATCGTTTGACGAGATGTTTTGGGAACATAGGCAAATGGAAAAAGACTCAGGGTCGTGTTAAGTCAGGACAGTCAAATTAAATCTATCAACGACTTGGATCAAATGAGAAAATACATTGCGGAGGACGGTGGTTTAGCGGAAAACCGGAATGGTTTTCGCGCAGCGCTGAGGGGGGTGAGCGGTTTTTTGGAGAATAACGCGATTCCATACGTTGCTTGACACGTGGATTTAGAAAACTGCCCATTTCGCGTTTTTTTTTCGGCATTAAACTATAGGCGCAAAAAAAACGTGAAACAGATTGTCAACCGTCAGATCAAAGGGCCCAGATCCGACGGTGCGGATCGCACGCGACATATGCGGAAATGTGTGGAAGATGTATGCAGGGCCCACGGTGACGTCATCGCTTTTGTCGTGTGGTGGGTGGGTCCATTGGTTTATCGAGCTTTATCCTAATCGTCCGATCTGACGATTGGGTGGCTTAGATTAAAAGATGTAGTGGGGTTATATTATTGAAGGAAAGGATAAGACAGGGGATCGGGTAGAATAAGGGGCGATGATGACCATTGATACTTGCAGATCGACAGTGGATATTCGTAAAAAAATTGAACTGTCGGGTTTATGAAAATACAATAGAAAGTTGGGGTTTTGGAAAGGATTTTTAGGTTTAATACTTGTCATCAGATGTTTTCGATGGACGGTCAGGATTAAAAGAGAGCGGAGGCTTTGCAAATGAAAGGCAAGTGAACGGGCAGAGAGCGGATAACTTTAGGGCCGTTGATCTGCAAAGATCGACAGTCTGGATTTGCCTTCAACATTTACACGGCGGAATGATAAAAAACAAAAGAAAAAGGGTTATGACAGGGTTTGGAGGTGGGGTTTAGGATTTTAGTGCCCAGTTGCGGGGCTGTAGGTCACATGAGGAAAGGTGCTGAGAAAATAAGCCCTCGGGGGCTTAAGAATATTATAGTGCCCTTAGACTATTTTAGGCCTAAAAAACAGTGCTTTTGAGTAAAAATGGAGGTTCCGATAGGCCAAAGGGAGGGCTTTAAAACCAAATGAAGGGGATATATAAGGTTTCAAAGGTGAAATTGATGATTTTGAAGGTTAAATGAAGGCTTATGGAGGGAATTTTATGGAGAAAAAAGGGATGAAAATGGGGTTATTTATGAGTGAAAGGAGGGGTGAAAATGATGGAAAATGAGCTTCTTAAGCAGTTTTCTTTTGGCAAACAACAGATTCTTCAGGATTATGAGGGAAACAGTAGTGAATATTAACTCAAGGGTTAGTTATCTTCATAAGACTTTAAGAACTAACAATTTGGCCATGAAATTGTTTCTTGAAGGCTTAAACAAGATCTAGCCACCATTTGATATGACAAATTTTTATAGATGGCTAACAACACCTACACTAGGTGGGGCCCACAAAAGCTATTTTTAGGTGTATGTCTATTTATAGATGTATGTGCATGTCTATTTATAGATGCATGTCTATTTTTATTATCCCTTAATATTAGATGGACATTAAACTGTAATCTATTCTCAATGTGGACTTGAAAACAATTAACTGAAGTGGAAAATCAGTTAGCTAAGTGATTTTTGAGTTAATAGGTTGGTTAGTGGGACATGCAGGTTAACTTTAGTTGTAACTGAGTGATTTTAGTTGTAACAAAGTTGGAAGTGTAGATTAGTTAATGCAAGTTGTAAATTATTTTAACTCAGTTAAGTGAGTTAAAGTCAGTTGTGCTAGTTGTAACTGCAGATACACTAGTGAGAGATCAAGTGAATTAAATATTAATTAATTCACATGTAGTGATCTCACATGAAACTGATGTTTTTACTATTATTAACTGTATGCATGCCAGTTCCAGCAGAGACCCAGTTGAGATCTAGGTGAAAGGGAAGTGTAATCATCATTTGTGATATTAGCAGGCTACCCAGGTGTAGTTAAAACACCACAGGATGTCCATGATACTCAACGTAGTTGAGGAAGGCTGAAATTATTTGTGATTAAGGATTGCATTCATCAGTAACTGTGTGAGCAAGGCAAGATGTCTGGAGACAGTAAATTGGCTAAGGAACTTTCCAATTTTTGTATGACAGTGTGAGACAATTAACTGATGTACTGAGGGTTCTTGTGATTAGAGTTTTGTATGTAATTGTTTCATGATTCCTTGTGGAATATACAATATATGATAGAGGGGTTTTGAGCATTAAGCTTTCCCCAGGAATATCTGGTGTTATGGTTTTGATCTATTCTTCTTTGCTTCATGTGATTGGCAATTGTTTTGTTTTTAATTCCGCAAAATATTTGTAGAAGTGATTCAATATTTAATTTTAGTACATTGTTAGATCGGGTGAATCCAAGATATACATGCATGTTGTATAATTTATACACGTTATGTGACATGGATTTTACTATCCACACAATAGTAGTCTGCAACTAAAATGTTATAGCCTCTTGGAAATTGCAACTTTCAACAATTTACTAGCTTAGTCCTCCTGAAGTTTTCTTAAAAGCTTAGTTCATGGATAATTTCAACAACATAGTATTCAATAAGTGTGAATGGAATTATGATAAAGTTTTCAAACATTAGTTACGAGAAGATAGAGAAGGGTTCAAACTTAATTCATACAAAAAATATCATGTTTCCATTTTCAAAAGACCCATTAGGTTCCTCATCAAAATGCTATCTCGTTTATTTGGAGGGAAAGACACCGAACATTGCAAATTGAAATGGATGAATTTAACACACAACCTACTCAATGATTCAAAGCATTTCAATAGGGCCGATATTATTTCTCAGAATTTAACAGATGCCCTTAAGTTTTCCATTTTGTCTGCTCCAAGATATGATCAGATGTTTTGCATGTCAACCTATATTATGGATATTATGATTCCTTATGTTCTATTTCCTTTGATGAAATGGAATTACCCAGTTGATCAACAAGTGCCTATTCAAATCTATGCCCCTATTTTGTGGGAAAGTAACTTCAAATTCCATTTTTATGACATTTGTAGTTACATGATGATCCCTTTCCATGAGATTATGTTTGGAGAAAACCCTCATAGGGTTAGTGAAGACTGTAAAGAGGCATTAGAAGAAATAGGAGACTGGTTTGTGGAAGAATTATTCACATATATCAAAGTCTATGGAAGTGAAGCTGAAACTCATATTCTTCATAGATATATTGCAAAGAGGATTGCTTTAAGAGAGGTAGTCGATCAAACTGCCTTGAATGGTCAAGCTTAGAAAATGAGCAAACTTTAGAGAAAATTTGGCTGAACTTCCCTATTAACTTTGGAGAGATTTTCCTCAAGGATTGTAGAAATTTGAATAAATGATATATTATTCACCGAGATTCTCCTGATCACACACTATTTTATCTTCATGCACAATACAGAATCTCTTCTACCATTGATCATCACATGCAGAAATAAAATCAATTGCATGCACACATTAAAACCATAAACAATCACACATATGAACACAATATTTCATGGGAAAGCTTAAAGCTGAAAACCCCAACTATCTGTATATTATATGCCATGGAGATCATGTAACAATCATAGTACAAAGCTCCTCACAAGCTCTCAGCACAATCTCGAATTGCTACACACTAATCAAGCTAGATATAACAAAACACATGCTCCAATCTCTGCCACCTGATAGCCAGCCTCTATTGCGTAATAAATGTTGTAGGATGGCTCATTAAATAACTTGAACCACGACATCTTGTGCAATCCTCATGGGCTTCTCAATCCTTTGTGAGTTGCGGGTATGCAACGTATAGTCACAATGATAGTCCTGCTATTTATTTCACTATTTACACGCTTGTGGTCTCCTTTGGCCCAATAAATACCTTTCGAAGTTAAGCGATATATTCTTTAGTTGATTAATGAGTTTATAATTAGTGAATTAATTAATAATTAATTCACACCATATCTATTAATTGTATCAATTAGTTAAACTGGATACAAATAGCTCAAGTATGTTTAGATTAGTTAAACTGAATACAACTCCACTAACTTCCTCAATCAACTCCACCAAACTCTGTCACATGAGTTCTAACTGAAGTATCCATGCAATAGCTCCACATAACCCTCGGGAATAGCGTAATTCCTTCTGTCAGCTCCTGTGCCACATATGTGCACTTAACTGAAGTGCTCCAAGAGAATAAGATAATGTTTATAGTCCAAATATTATTAAGAGCTAATAATATTCGACATATCTATTTTTAGACTGGCAATCTAAAAATAGATTCCGCCCAATATGTCTAAAAATAGAAGTCCATCTATTTTTTCCAACTTGACAAACCATCCACAAATAGCATCCTGCAACTCATAGAACATGATCCATATGTCTAAAAATAGACATAGTCTAAAAATAGACTTTGCGCCAAAAATAGCCTACGGGCCCACTTAGTGAAGGCGACTTCTTTCCACTAAGCTCTTCATCTTGTTGCAATCTCAACAAGGATTGAGGACATGCATTTAAGGAAGGTGAAGAACTCCACCATGTTTGGTTTTATTCATTGTCCCTTTATGACTATGATCCTCGAGGAATCATTAATGAACATTATAAGGCTGTCAGGTGCATCAAATCCTTCACACACTAGAAGCCTCATTTTGATGAAATTTTCATTAATATCGATAATTTTATGCATGCTTGTGAAAGAGGACACTTGTTAGGTAGGGAGGATAGAACTAAACTGCAATATTTTGGAGAAAATATTTAAGAGGACTTCCTTGAATAAAAGAGTCTCCATACCAATACTCGAATTGAATAGATCAATTATATTGAGATTCTGAAATACAATTTCAATCACATTATTTCAGACCTTGTTTTCTCTCCTCCAAAAATAGAAGAATCCCAAGTTGAAAATGTTCCTAATTTTTGTCTTACATTTCTAGAGACAAGCACAACCAAAACAAACACTATTAAAGAAAAATATCCAAATAGCGAGATAGACCAACACGGTCAAAGGAACACATAAGTGTAAGGTCAGAAACAACAAACACTAGAGAAAGAACAAGTAAAAAAAAAAAAGATTTCCTTTGGAAACAATATCATTATTATTGATGGTCCAAATGAAAACATCTAGGTACATACAAAGTCAAAGAAAATTGATGAGTAAGTCAAATATATGAATAATTGATACAAATAAAGATTAAGAAAGTACTAGCACCCCTCAGTCAACATTGACTAGTTTCTCTGGAAGAGAAATTTTTTTTTTTTCTTGAGCAGTGAGAGAAACATACCGATATTTCTATTCCATTGACTTCTCATGACACATCCATGAATCCAATTTCTACTAAAATTCCTCTCGATTATTTTTTATTTAAACCTGTCCCTAACGTTGAAACTATACCTGAAAGTGGTCCAACCTTGACTGAGTATTACTTTAATGTTCAAACTATGTAACTTGTTAGAATAACCAAGAAAATAAAGTTTGGAAGTTTTGAAACCATTTCAGAATTCTATTGGAAAGCAACATGAAATGTTGATGAAAAAGCTGAAGAATCCTCTTAGGCTCTAGGAGCCTTTGTCAATTATAACCGACACCATGTTAGTGAACTTTCCATTTCCTACAAGAAAATTTTGCAGAAGATCAAATATATGAAAAATGAAATTGAGAAAAGTAAAGCATTCCACGAATAAATTTGGCAAAATCGTTCCACAACACTTGTAGGTGGGTTCACCATTGAAAGAAAAAACTTGTAAAATCAATTCCAAAATGAATTGAATGAATTGAAACTGAAACACTATGCAGAGATCCAACAAATCCAAAAGGCACATGAACACCAAAATATAATATTGAAGGAAGAATGCGACAACATCATTGAAACCATGACGAGAGAAATGCAGGGATAAATTGAAACTCTCAAGTCTCAATCAATTCAAAGTCATGAAGCGGAAAATAGTCTAAATATTTTTAAGGTGCAAGCAATACAAGTTAGCCAAATATTGAGGAAATACCGGGCTAAGTTTTATAAACAAATGGATAAAATTTGTAGTTTTTATCAAAGATAATTTGGATATTGAAGAGAGAATTGAATTTTTAGTCAAATAAGATAAGTACATTAAACAAAAATTCACATCAATTCTTGAATGGGAAATACAACTCTAGGATGACAATATTTCCTAAGTCTCTAAAATGGATAAAATATTAATGTTTGTTTCTTTGAGTCAACGACAGTTTGAGGCCAAAGAAATCAAAGAATGCATCAAAAGGGCCACTGAACATTGTATATCAGTATGGGAGATGGGAACATATTTTAAAGAGTATTTCGATTTATCAGGATCCAAACCTTTAAAAGAAGCCAAAACCAGGTCAATGGAACATCATCTCAAAGACAGTGCCACTGATGATGAGAAATTCAATGATAGCTGGGTGACAACATGGAGTTGGGTTACACTTTTTAGCGAGAGAGGGTGCGTTTGGGTGGAAAAAATGATGGCTTAATCGAGCCCTTTTTAAGTGCCTGATCCAAAACTTCTTTATGTTGAAAAATAAGTTAAGTAATTGTAGATAGAACATAAACCATATAAACCATATGCACAATGAAAGAAAACCAAGAACTCAATGCGACCGAGAAATTAGGTCAATGACCAGGGCAAACCCCACAAGGGGAAAAACCAACCAGATCTTTCTTCTAATAGAAATCAATTGTTTAGCATAGATACAAAGTACAGTGAGAGAATGAATAATTTCACCTAAATCTGAAGAATATCTTTGATAGAATTAGTTGATACAAACACTGAATCACTTTGGCTCTCCAAGATTTGCTTGCACTCTCCAAGAGTCTCTCTTTCACAATCTCCTTCAAGTCTCTCCAACTCTCTCTCAAGTTCAATTTCACAATGCACAAGTAAGTGAGGTGATATGAGACACATACATATAGGAGGGGCAATGAATTATTGACATAAATGAGGAACAATACACATGCCTTGAGGAGGAGTTACATATGCCAAAATAGGATTATAACTTATGCTATAAAGGATAGGAATGTAACTTATGCATTTAGGAGAGAAGTGTAACTTATGCATTAAAGAAGTGTAAGAGGAATATTTTTATGACCAGTCATTGAACTGTGTAAGAGAGTGTAAGAGCATTAAAGAGAGAGGAAGGAATCTATTAAGAGAGAGAGAGAGAGTAAACTATGCATTAATTGAGGGGAGTTACGTATGACATGATTAAGTCTCATGATTGAGAGACTTGAATTTATTTTTAATAATAATATAATAATATCATAAGAATAATAAGAAGAATAATAATATTAATGATAATATTGATGATTAAGTCAAAATTGAACTATTATGATTGATTGATGATCAAAAGGGATTTTCCATCAACAATAATTGATTACCAATTGATGCAAGGTGATTTACTATTTTTGGAAAGTCATACTTAAGACTTAAGACTTTATATTTTTAGAAATTCTATTTTTTAGAATTTCTATTTTTAGAAATTCATCCCTAAGCTACCAATTTTCAACATTAGGATGGGTGTGTTTCAACTTGAAACCCGCAAAGAAGCTCACACTTTCTTTTTATTAATTTTTTTCCATGAGAGTACATGTGGTGGTGTCACACTGCCACTGTTTCCATGGGTTGGCCTAGCCATCAGTATCATCTCCAGTAGCCGTTGTTTGAAAACCTAGAATCAGATAAACAAATACCCTAATAGTGTTAGATAATATGAGACAAAAAAATTTAAAAATGGACATCTTATTAAGTTTGATGTGGTTCGTTGGGATCCAGGAGGGTCTCATCGATCCGGGGGCCAATTAGAGAAATCAACTGACCAATAATGAATTGAATGGAAATAAATTTGAAGGTTTGAGAGAGTGTGGGGGGAGGCTTGTAATTTGGAAAAAATATCTCGCCATCAATTTCAATAAAAATCCATAATAAAATTTTATTCTATTAAAATTCATTATATATATATATATATATATATATATATATAGCAACATTTTGTATTCGTTACTAAAAAAAAAAACGTTGTTATCATTTCTAGATCCTTTAAGAATACAAACAAACACATAAGATCATTATCACCCATATCAAATAGAAATCATAGCCAAAATATGCTCATTTGTTCAGTAGTGATTAAAGCTACTGAAAAATTTTAGTCTATCTATACGATCAGAGCATAGAACTAGTCTATCTATACCATTAAAAGAGAGAACCAATTAAGGAAAACATTTGTGATAACTAAAACCACACAACACTTTCCAAGGGTTGTAAAATGAAATGATATGTCCAACAAGAGCTTGAAAGTGCTATCCATAGTTAACTCCAAACAGTTGTAATCAAACTCTTTAGAAAAATACCATTACTCCATGAAAACTAGATGAGAAACATCCATAAGGCGCATAGAACCATAAGAGAACACAACATACTGTTGAGAACCTGGGAATTGAAACATTTTAGATGCAAAAACGATACAATAAACATCAGTAGCCTCCAAAATAAAAGCAAAGTAGATTTACCAATGTACCACAATATAAAACTACTCATCTCTTGTGAACCATAAGCAACCCAAAAATGTGCAAAAATACACATGTAATAAAACCGAAAGAAGAGGAACTGACACAAGAACTACAACCATTTCAACAATAAGAAGCATAAACACCATTTTACTGAAAGAATCTGAAACAATTGCACCATGATAACAATGATTCCCACAACCACCTATCTCAAAACCAGGGAGGTTATAAAGAAACCAACTATAAAGGCTCAAGTCCCTGTAGAGAAACACCAAAAAAAAATAATACCCACTTTTCCACAATGATATCCAAAAGAAGTGGAGCAAGACAATGAACAAAATATGCCAAAACTATATACTCCAAAACAAAAATAAGATGAGGACCACCTTAATGAATCCAAATTTGAAGGACACATACAAAAATTTATGACCAAATTGCTTGAAACCACCCTTTCTAGTCATGACCAAAGGATATCAAAGCAAGTGTTTAGGAACTGTTATCCGGAGCATTTGTGAGGTCACCAGAGGCAGAATCACTCACTAGGAAGATTTCTACATGAGCCAAAAAATATTCCACATTATCCAAGTATAATCTTTGGTTGCGAAGCATACGTTTTATGTCCTCGAATGAGGAGAAAACATTATAATTCTCCACTTGTTTATCTTTAAAAATAAGACACAACAAGTGTTGAAGTTTGCAACAAGAAACAGTGAAATTGGCATCCAAAAACAACATGACAACACCTACACTAGTGTGGGACCAATAGGTCCAAGCAGCACCTACACTAGTGTGGGACCACAGGTCCTAGCAACACCTACACTGGTGTGGGATAAATTTGGTGCAGTGTCTATTTTAATTTTCCCTTAATTAAGATGGACAATAAAATGTAATCTTATCTCATAATCACTTGTAATAGTTAACTAAGTGTGATAAACTCATTTAGCTCATGGAATTCGAGTTGAGGGTAGTTGGTGAGGCATGCAAAGTGATTCTATGTGTTTTAGAGTTCAAGTTGCAGTTAAGTGAATGAGTTTAATGCATGAGTAATCAATTAACTCAGTTAGGTGAGTTAAAGTCAGTTGAACTAGTTGTAAATGTTTGTTGCACTAATCAGTGATTTTACATGCGACAGATGATTTACTATTAATAGTTGCATGCATGTCAGTTCCAGTGGAGACCCAGTTGAGACAATGGTTAAAGGGAAGTTAACTATCAGTTGTGATTTTAGCAAACTACCGAGATGAAGTTAAAACACCACAGGATGCCCATGATACTTAGCGCAGTTGAGGAAGGCTGAAATTCCTAAAGAATTGGAATTTCATTCATCAGGAATTGCGTGAGAAAGGCAGGTTGAGAATTGGCTAAGTGTTGGCCTGATTTTGTCTAGATCAGTGTTAGACAATAGGCATATTGCAGGAGACTCTTGTGAGAAGAGTGAATTGTAATTGTTTCATGATTCCTTCTGGAATATACAATATATGATAGAGGGGTTTTGAGCAACAAGATTTCCCCAGGAAATTATCTGTGTTGTGGTTTGATTGATTCTTCTTTTCTTCATGTGATTGGTGATTGTGTTTTAATTTCCGCAATTGATTTATAAAAGTGATTCAATATCTAGCTTTAGTACATTGTTAGATCAAATTGAATCCATGATATGCATATTGTTTGTATAATTTCTACATGGTATCAAAGCACAGGAAATCACAATAGTGGAGGAGAAGCTGAGTTTGTGACTGAATAGAATTCGAATTTGCATAAGACTTTCTTGGTGCTACAGGTGATTCAGGATCGAAATGAGTTTCAATGGCTTGAGATTGGAGTATGCACTCAAGGGAAACTCTAACTATATTTCTTGGAAAGACAGGATGGAGGCAGTACTAGAGGACAATGGATTGAAGGAATTCATTGGCAATGATGTTCCTAAACCCATTGTTGCACATGTTGCAAATCTTGACGCCTAGAAAAAGAAAGTTGCAAAGGTGAGGAGGATCTTACTAGAGGGAGTACAAGACCACATTGTCTCAAGTCTCCATGGAAAAGCAACTCCATATGCAATGTGTAAGGCTTTGACATATCTATTTCAGAGCAATAGTGATCATAGGAAATTAGCACTTAAAGATAAACTAAGGAAGATCGAAATGGATAAACATTAGGGGAATTTTGGGGTCTAAAATGGGCCAATGTACAATCAAAATTCACTTTATGAGAACCAATCACATTTTAGGGGATGACATCATGCTTAATGGTTGAGGTGGCATTGCTTGAGTTAAAGGTACTTACTTGTCACATTCTCAATGGTGGATAAAAACTCATGGTTAACCATGGTAGTGCTCTAAGTACTTTTAAAGTCAAAGTAAAGTACTCATAATAAATGTTATTTCACACTTTTTGAATAAAAATATATTATTGTCATTTCATATTTCTTGAAAGAAACAATGCATATCCCTATACATTTATTATATTATATTATATTATTTTTGTATAGTATATTAATTACATGTTATTATACAATTTAAATAATATAAATTTTAATTAATAGCATATAATATAATTAAGAATTTATAAATTTATATTTATATTTTATTTTAATTTATTTAAGTACAAAAGACAAATGCATTAGTTGTTCAATGATAATGACTTTTTCTTGAAAAACTCATTCTTATTTATAGTCACATCAATACAATTTTTTTATTAATTTTATTTTGGTACAACTTTTGAATTCAATTTAACTATGGTTACATGGATTTTGGTGCAAAAAGTGAATTGCAAATTCATAAATATTATTTTATTAGTTTAGCTATTATTTTATTATTTCCTTAGGAGGCCCATTTTAGACCTCAAAATTCCCCTAATGAACGACACTATTCCGGTATACTTAACAAAGTTTGTCCAATGTTGGGATGAGCTTGGGAGTGTAGAATTACTGTTGCTGATGATAATTTGGTGATCCTAGCTCTTCTAGGACTTCCCAAGAGTTGGCATAGTTATTTTTGAGTAAAATTATACACTTATAATTTTCCAATCATAAATTGTCAACCCAAGGTAGGCAAGCTTGTGAGATACTATGCAAAATATATGCAAGATGATTACCGGAAGTGTTCATAAATTAAATATTCATACACACACAAGCTAATGCCTCTTTCCTGCATCAATACTTTAGCAGCAAAGACTATGGAGTGGAATATAACATCCCTCTACAGCTCTCGTTATTGTTGATATTGACCATGAAAAGATAAAAGATCAAATTACAACAATCAAGAAACCAACTTAGACAATCATAAATCCAAGATTTGATTAAATGAAATTAACACGTTAACATCAGAAAATTAATCATTTAATCAATTAAAAAACTGTTGCTGAAACTTAAAAAAGAATGCATTAGCCGTGCAAAAGAATTATTGTCGCATAAAAAGAATTAAACACACACATTGCGCTGCAGGAGTTGTGAGCGAAGGGGGCCCTCCCTCACTCACAACCCCTTTAAAACTTGAAGAGGTTGCTCAGAAAAATAGATAGATCATAATATTTGTATTAATATGAAAATATACAACCAAGTACAATCTGATATATTGCTTATCAGTTGAAATCCCAACCCAACAACCCTTTACAATATGAAACACATCTCCTTTTATACAATCTCTAAAGCCCATATTTGGCTCGAATGACTAATCTAAGCTATCATCCAACAATAAAAGTCTAGGCTATTGAATTTAGCTTATGTTGAGTCTAATCCATGACTGAAAGCATAGATTAGACGATTTCCGTTACATAGCGGAAGCTGCAGGAAATATGGTTATGAGGAGAAATATGTAAGTTTAGGTTGTTCCAAAAAGAGGTTCGAAGCATCCAATGGAATAGCCTTCATGTGCAATGAATTCCCCACAAAACCCATGTCTTCTCTGGATCTGGAAATAAGAAGTCTACAGTCAACTGCTGATGTTGCTGCAGGAAATCAACGGCTGCAGAAAATCTAGAAATGCTGTAAGAAATCCGGATTTACTGCAGGAAATCTGGAATAGCTGCAGGAAATGTGGTTGCATGAGCCGTCTTGAAGATTATGTGGAGCTACTTTGAATCAAACAAATTTTCACATAAGTTCTAGATAAGTGGGAGTAGTAATTCAGTAAAGTTGCAACTAGATAAAAGAATACGTTAAGTCTACGACAAAATGACGCTTACATGTTAATTTGACATACCTTATGCTTATAGTACCCTTTTAGCCAAAACTAGACAATATAGCTGAACTAAGCGTAATTATGGGCAGAAGGATTTCAAAAATAGGAGAGGTAAGGCTTGGGAATGGGGTGAAAAATGGGAAAAATGGAGATTTAACATCTCCCCCACACCAAAACTCTTGCATGTCCCAATGCAAGAAAAAATGTAGCAGCCTTCAAAACAGAGAATTAGTTGTTAACATGGGCTGCAACGATTGCGGCCAGATGATCCAATTGGGTCCGACTAGACTCCACCCGAATTTGACCCCTATACATTTCATTCTTCTTCTTCATATGGTCTATCTGAGCTTGCTTCTTTTTCATAACGCAGGCCGCTTTGTCATGCCATTCCTCATGTTCTTTTTGCATTATGAGACTGTTCTCCTTCAGGGCCTAGTTTTCCTTCCTTAAGGTCTGCTTTGAAATGGTGAGCTCTTTAAGGGTCTCTTCCAGCGCCTGTCGAGACTATTTCCTCTAGGGAGTAACTTCCCCCTCATGATTTCCCTGGGAATATTGGGGCACACTAAGGTTCCCCTGCCCTTGCTGCTCTTCCATAGTTTCATTTTTTCTTTCCTGCAACGAAGGAATTTGGAAGGACATAGTGTCCTTGTCAATGAATGTGGCCGGTTCCACCTTATCCTTTCCCTTAGCCAGGGCATGGGACTTACCTTTCTTTTTTTCATACTTTTTGAATGGTGTTCCCCATTTTATGTTGTCCTTAATAGTCAGCTTAGCAGCTTGGCTCCTCATAACTCTTTTAGCGGGGATAGAAGGTCGCTTTTGTGGGAACCTTTTACATCTGCCCCACTGGTTTCCCCGGTCACCATTACTTGTTCGTCCTCATCATCCTCTTCTACTTGTGGTCCAAGATTCTGTGGATTCTTCTGAGGATTATCTGCTAACTGTTCCTCCTCGAGCGTTAGGGAGCCAGAGTCTCCTTCTTCCACAAAAATATTCTCGGCTAGAAAGTCCTCCCATGTCTTTTTATTTTTTCTATAGAACCTCCATTAGGATGATTTTCACTAGCCTATGGTGATAGAGGTTTTCCTCTATATGGGTGACTCTTTCTTTTGCGACCGAGGACATTTTGGCCAAAGAGATCTTCAAATAATATGGAAAATTTAGGCGTTGATCTCGAAACTATCTGAGAAGCCGAATGTGAAATAGAAATGCAAGGCCATAGCGACCCTCACAAGTTATATACTTCTGCAGGAAGAATAGTAGGTGACGGTACTTACTCCTCAAAAACTCTTGTGGAATCCCCTTGCCCCAGTCAGGGTTTGAATGATCCTTCCGAAGGAAAGACGTGCACATTCCCTTGTTGAAGCGTCGGTTCTTAAACCAACATTCCCCGTATTGTTAAATTACACATGCCCTCGCCACCAGTTCCTTTGTTAGCTGAAATTGAACATTTTCGACCTATGCTTTATCACTGTTTAGGTTCAAGGCGAATGACTTCGTCACTTCGAAGTTATGGCCATAAAACTTCTGAAAGAAGGGAAGCCATCCCGCTTTTTCTATCCTCGCCTTGCTACGAGGGTCGGCTTCCAGTAGCACGAGGCTTTGTGGTTCAAATCAGATAGGGGTTTGTGGTCTAGAAATGGTGAAGGAGGAATGGAAAGAGCGGATGAGTAAGGAAGGGATAAATCGAATGTGGCTCACAAGAATGCAGATGGGAGAGAATAATGCACACAATTTATGGAATACAGACCAAGACCTTTGCAATAGATTTCTTGACAAAGAGAGGGGGTTAAATGGGAAAGATCACAAAGCATGACATTTTTGAATGACAGGTCGTGGTCATGATGATCATCATGATCCGACCTGCAGGATAGGCATCAGAAGTACAACCGCTGTGATGTCAGAAACATGATGACAGGTCGTGGGATTTACACTGCAATGGCTTACAACCGTGTTTTTCCACAAGGGTTATCATAGCCTAAGTCATGAAAATTATTAAAATTAAAGTGTCATTATACCTTACCTCAGGCATATTATTACTGGCTATACCTTACCAAGCTTACCTCCAATGGTCCAGTCCTTGATGACATTGTTTGTCCTTGCAATGATAGCTTACTAACATTACATCAAACATTTTATCACATAATTCATGACTTCGATCCATAATGACTATTAGTACTATATCAAATAATTAAAACTAATGTTTTGTCTATACTTTTTTTCTTTCAAGAACCTAAGGCATTGCTGCAGGAAATGGAACTGTGCCTGTCAAATGTTTTGTAAAAATTAAAGTGTGACTGTTGAACATTATGCAGGAATTGAAACTGTGTTTGTCAAACCTTCTTCAGGAAATGAGACTGTGTCTGTTGACCCTTGTGCAAGAATTGAGACTGTGTTTGCAGGAAATAAAACTGGGTTTGTCGAACCTTCTGCAGGAATTGAGACTGTGTCTGCAGGAAAACTGTGTTTGTTGAACCTTCTACAGGATTTGAAACTGATATTCTCCACCATCTATGTATAGTCCATTGCACATGAATGAAGGTGTTGATGCCGAATGTGCAATGATCTCATTGGATTACCAGCCATTGAGGTCAACTGTTAACTAATGAGAGGCCCATCACCATTAATGAGAGTGAGGAACAAGGTACCATGATGCATCCTTATCAGGTGTGAATTTATGAGTTGCTGTCGAACCCCCTGTAGGATCCAATAGTAAAGGAGCCATAATGTTTCTCCATTTCTACTGGCGAGATAGCCTTTCATTAGGGCATACAGGCTTCAAGGCATCACAAGGCTCTAATCCCGCACCCAGATAAGTTGCTGATGTTGATGGGCCAATATTGTTGGAAGGAGGGCCTTAAGAAATCCCACATCAGTCCAACACGAGAAATCCATATATTAACTGAAAGAAATTTTTTTTATTAAGAGGATCTTAAAGGATCTACTGACCTGTGTTTTTAACGAGCCCAGTGGCAGTCCATGCTCGCCAGCTTTCAATTGTAGAGAGTCTGAAATACTGAAAAATAAGACTCCAAGGGGTTCCTTTTCCGTAATTAGTCCATTGGGTCCGGAAAAAGGAATAAATCTATAACCAACAAACATTAATCTCATGGTTTACAGAGCACGAGGTGGAACATAGTAAGCTCATTGTATCAGCAGGAAAGTCAAGAAGAGATAGCGAAAGGAATGATCCATTCTCTTACCATCTCTAGCTCTTTCTTCTTCCAATTTCTTCCACACATTCCTCCTTTGATTGGGGTTTTTGATATATCTTGAGTCTATGCCCATTCACCTATAAGGTAACATTCCCATCATCAATAGTTTTAAGTCGAACATATCCATTGTCAAAATATTTCTCAATCTCATAGGGGCCTAACCAATGTGTATTGAACTTCCCTTTAAAGTTCTTAAATTTTGAATCATACAACAATGCCCAGTCTCCTTATTTGAATTTATTCTTTTTGATGTATCTGTCATGCCATTTAACCCTTTGTTGTTGGATCAAATCAGTATGCTGAAAATCATCTTGTCCGATCTCATCCAGCTCATTGAGTTGCAAGATTCTCTGCTGTTGCGCTTCATCAAGGTTTATACCCAAATCTGCTGCCATATTGAAAGTTATGATAGGAAATGCAATGGACAACAAATTTTTTTTTCCATACACTAATTTATACAAATCTGTAAGCCCACAATGCCTCAAGAAGCTGGTCAGACCAATCCTTTTTGTGTAATTTCACTGTTTTGGTAAGGATTGTCTCCAACACCTTATTGGTTGATTCCACCTGCCCATTGGCCTATGGATGATAAGGGGTGGACTTCCGATGGGTTATATGATATTTTTTCACAATTCCCTGCATAAGATTAGACACAAACTGAGCACCTTGATCAATAACTATTTCTCTAGGTACTCCAAATCTCACAAAAATATCAGAGAAAAGAAAATCTACCACTGCTTTTTCCGTTCCTCTAGTTAGTGCTCTTGCCTCCACCCACTTTGTAACATGATCAATACAAACCAAGATATACTTCTTACCTTTGGATGTAGGATTGATGGGACCTAAAAAATCAAGATCCCACCTCTCGAAGGGTTCTTTGAGAACCTGTGGCTGCAAAATCATCTCGTCTGATTGTACATGCCACCCCATTCTTTGGCAGCTATCACACTTTCGAACATACTCCTTTGCATCTTTAAAAATACTAGGCCAATAATAACCTATGTGAACGATCTTATAAGCTGTCCGCTTGTCTGAAAAGTGTCATCTACAAGGTTCGTCATGGCAGGCTCTCAAGATGTCATAGATCTCATCTTCCATGACACACCTGTGAATAATCAAATCAGGTCCAGTGAAAAAGAGATCTCCCCTAATCCAAGAGTAATCAACACTTTCTCTAATAATTCTATTTTATGATTAGATGAAAAGTAAGGCGGAAAATTTCCTGTAACAAGATAATTAGCCATGTTTGTGAACTAAGGTGTTTTAACAGAGATGGAAAACAAATTTTCATTCGGAAAGTTATCATTAATAGGAACATCCTCACCTGCATGGTTGAGCCTAGACAAGAAATCAACTTCCTGATTTTCTTTTCCCAGCCTATCCAATACTATGATGTCAAATTCCTACAGCAGCAACAACCACCTAGTGATTCTGCCATTAGTGACTGGTTTATTCATGAGATAACGAATAAAATAATGATCTGTGAGTACAAAAACTTCATAACCCGTGATCTAGTGTCTAAAATTGTTAATAGCATAAGTCACAACAAGGAATTATTTTTTAGTTACAGTGTAATTCAGTTTTGCAGGAGTTTAAATATTTACTAAAAAAATAAATAACATGGGTTACAGGATCCTCCTTTTGACCCAATACCGTTCCTATGGTTGAATCAGAGGCATCAGTGGAAATATGGAAGGGAAAATTCCAATATAGGCGTCTCAAGACAAGTGCTGAAGAAATATTTTCCTTGAGTTTATCAAATGCATCTTGACGCTCATCATTCCAATGAAATTCAGATTCTTTAGTCAATAATTTAAACAATGGAGAGGCTACCTTTGTAATTTTTTCAACAAACCTTATGTAGTAGCTTGCATGTCCAAGTAAAATCTGCACTCCCTTTTGATTGATTGGTGGGGGAAGCTTTACAATAACTTCAATTTTCGTTGGATCAACCTTAATTCCTGCAGTAGGAGCATGATGACCCAAAACAATACCTTTAGTCTTAATCATAAAGCACTTTTCATTTCTTAAAGAAAGATTAGTTTCTCTACATCTCTGCAAATATTTTTCAAGATTATATAAATCCTAATCAAAAGTATCACCCATAACTGTAAAATCATCCATATAAACTTCTATGCAATCATGCAAAAGATCAGAAAAATACCAAGGACCACCTGTTGAAATGTGGCAGGTGCGTTGCATAGACCAAATGGTAATACTTTATATGCATAGGTACCCCAGGGACATGTAAATGTTGTCTTCTCCTGATCCTCTGGAGCTATTCTAATATGATTGTATCTGCTGAACCCATCTAGGAAGGAAAAGTAATTTTTCCCTACTAGAGTGTCCTATACTTGGTCTATAAACGGTAAATGGAATGGTATTTTAATGTAGCTTTGTTTATTTCCCTGTAATCTAAACACACTTTCCATTTACAATTATTTTTGGGGACAATAAGTAGTGGGGACACCCACTGGCTATCTGAGATAGGATAGATGAACCCTACATTTAATAATTTATGCAATTCATCTTTTACAATTTCCCTTAAAGCGGGGTTCATCCTCCTTTGTGGCTGTCTCACAGGCCTAGAATTTTCCTCTATATAAATATGATGAATGCATGTGTCTAGGTGAATGCCCCTCATATCGCTATAGTCACATGAAAATGTATCTGAAATTTGTTTCAATGCTTGAAGTAATTGTTTCTCTTGTTCAGGAGTTAAGGTAGAATTAATATTTAAATATTTTTCAGGAAACATTTCCACTACCTAACTCCCCCATTTAGTCATTGAATATGCAGGAAATGTAGATAAGAGGGATGGATGTAATTCAAAAGCTTTACTATGTTCATAAAAATCTTGTAGATCAACAATGATATCTAAATTATGACTAGATTGTTCTTCTAAATGTTGCGGAAAATCATGATTAGAAATACAACAATTTATCAGATTTTCCTCGGAATTTTCCTTAAGACTCATGGCTTAGGCTATTGTTAAGATTGGTTGGGTACACTCAGAATCATCTTCTTCTTCCTCAATCCAATGTGTATTCTCCGATCTTGAGAGGGGTTTAGTGGGGAGATACAAATTGATGTGCTATGTTTCAACCCCATGAGTGATGGTCATGTTTCCAGATCTACACCCTATATAGGCATCAACCGTGGCTACCCATGGCCTCCCCAAGATCAATGGATGCCCTCCCAAGTTGGTTTTAGGCTGAAGAACATAAAATTCTACAGGGTACTCCCAAGAATCTAATGAGATGACAATGTCTTCTAATACCCCTCTGGCTTAACCTTAGACCTATCTACTAATTCTAACATGGTAGGAGTGGGTAATAAGTCAAAGGATCCTATATGAGATAAATACTCCATGGTCATCACATTAATGGCTGCACCTAAATCAATCAAAGTGTTCTTTATGGGATACCAATTGATAAAGGTGGTAACCACAAGGATTCCAGGGTCGACATATTTTTCAATAAAAAATTCGGTGGACATTAAACTTGCAAGCTTTCCACCTACTTGAATTGTGGAGGGTTCTTTCTTTTGTCTTCTTGGTTTCTTGGTACATAGTTGCTTCAATATTTTTGCATATATTGGGATATATTTTATTTCTTGCAAAAATGGGACCTTAATGCACATATTTCTCAGTTCAGACACAAGATCGAACTTGGGCTATTTTGTTTGTGGCCGGACTGTATGGGATGAGGAAGATTCTTATGGCTTAGATGATTTTGTTGGTTCAGGTGTGGTTTCATATTCAGGTATTTCCAGGCTATCATCCTCTATAATCTCTTCAATTATTTTGGGCTGAGTCACCACTTTTCTCGATCTAAGTTTGATTTCCTGCAGTGGCACAGGGAATTCCTGCAGTGCCACAGAGAATTCCTGCAGCGCAGGAACAAATTTTTCCTACAGGGGCACGGGGAATTCCTGCAACACAGGAACAAAAATTTCGTGCAGCGGCTGCAGTGCAATATAGTAGGTAGGAAAAGTGGGATAAGTGACCAATCCAATGTTGTGAGTGGATTGGATGGTTTTATTGTTGGGGTTAGACACTGGCTGAGCAGGTAGCTGTGTGGGATGAGGTTGATTTAGCGGGGAATTCAATTGAAGCTGTTGTTGCGGTTGTATCATTTGTTGTGGTGTGGGCTGCGGAGGATAAAATTTTTTAGTTGGGAAACATTGTGTAGCAGGGTAAGAATAGTTCCCCTGCCAAGGTTGTTGAGGGGGCCAAGGCTGCCAGGGCATCGAAACATTCCACATCTGTTTTTTAGCATAAGGAAATTGAAAATGCGATTGTGACATACCTACAGGACGTGGCTGCCATGGTTTTTGAGGTGCCATCACATAAAGTGCATTGACAACTTCTTGATTTGCTATATATGCTGCTTTGATTTCAGGCAGAGAAGGACATTGATCAGTGGAATGCTTAGCGTCAAAAATTTGACATACCTCTATATTTTTAGCAGGGAATTCCCTTAGAGCATGTTTCTTCCTGCATTTGGAGCAGAACACAGCCAAGGATTTCTCCAGTTCATCCTGTTTTCCCTATTTTTCTTAGCATGCAAAAAATCCAATTGTGAAGACAAAGTGCTAAGAACATCAGTTTTAAAGTTTTCAAATAAATTACCCATTTCAGCTCGGGTTACTTTAGCTCCGAAAACTGATTTAACAAGCCTGGAAGAAGTGTCTCTTGACCCTCCTCCAACCTTGGAGTTTCCTCTGGAATATCTTCTACAATGCTCACACACATCATCATAGCTCAACTTTGATACATTACCTACTCCCATTAAATTTAATACCTCCTGATACTCTCATCTGATTGCCCTAAGCAAAATGGGTCTCTTGGTCTCTTGATCCAATTGATTCCTCTTATATATTTGTAAAAAATATTGGAATCTTTCCACCAAATTTTCAAGGCTCTCCCCTTCCTTCTGAGTCATGCCAAATATTTATTCCCTGAGATCCCTAGTCTTACAATAGTCTTGGTAACTTTTCAGGAATACCTTCTTCATTTCATCCCAAGTTGAAATGGAGTTTGATGCCAACCCCATAAACCACCTGAGAGCTGCATCCTTCAATGTAGTAGGAAATAACTTCCGTTTCTGGGCATTGGAAGAATAGTCATAGCTTCTGCATAGTACCTCGAATTCAAATAGGAAGGCATCATGGTCTTCACTAGAGGCACTACGAAAGTTAGGCAAGGATGAGGGAGGGATGTTTTTCATATGAGTAGCTCCGATAGTCTCCTTAATAGGAAATTCAAATGTGACTAGTTTCTCCTCATTATCATCAGTGCCTTCTAGATGAGCCATATTAGTCCAAGAAAAAGTGGGAACTTGGAAGGCTACATATTATTCAAAATCAATGGTCTAGAGTTCCGGTTCTATGACAGGGTTCACAAGGAATTCCTCTTCAGGCTGACCACCAAGTAGAGATGATGTCTTTCTTGTAAGGGGAGACTTGAGATGGGCAGCAATAGAATATTTTCCAACAAAGGATTCTGCTGTGGAATTATGAATCTGCTTAGGAATACAGACCTCCTGTTCGAATTCTTCTTTCTTTGTTGCCTTCTTTCTTGTTGACTTCCTTGTTCTGGCCAGACTATTAGTAAATGAAGTGGTGCTCACACCACCACGAAAAAAATTTGAAAGCATTGGACCCTATTCATCTATTATACAAACAAATTAAAAAAAAACTCTACTTACCAATCAATCAGGACATGGCTTTGGAAAATTTCAGACCTCCATGGGTGCGTGGGCTTTGCCCTTTCTCTTATCACTTCGACTCCCCCAGTCTTGCAAAAAAAAAAAAAAAAAAATCAATCTAAAACACTTTCAGTAACATCCCTTAGCAACTCCCTGACAACGTCGCCAAAATGTTGAGTCAAATTATACACTTATAATTTTCCAATCATAATTTGTCAACCTGTTGAAGCCTAGAAAATCTCTGCTTCAAACATCGGGGAAAACCACCCGGTCGGGACCTTAAGGCAGCTCCTTTTCCGTTTGGTATGGTGGCTCCGACTAGATTTAAAGGACCAGTTTCCTTGTAACTAAATGGATTGGATTGGATGGGTGGAAATGGGACTAAACTAACTGAAATAAAACTATCTAATTTAAGCTAAATACTGATGAAGAAATTCTAACACTAACCCGGGTAGCTATATGTGAATACAACTTAAGATTGTTCCAATTCAACAATAACCATGAAAATGTATTATTAATTAAATTGAAATATGCAGAAACAAATAAAGATAACTCTGTTTAAGAAATTAAACAGAGTTATATAAACATATCGCATTCATCATTGTATACCATTTACATGTAACTATGAAAAATAACGTTTCAATTATACTCAGAAATGATATATAAAAGAAAGCGTTGTGAAAACCAATATACATATAAATGATAGCAATTTTAAACCGAATATCATAAGACAAAAGAGATCAACAGTGAACAGATAGAAATACCTTGTTCATCTTGAAGAGTTTCAAATGCAATCTGATACTCTATCCAGTAACTATAATGCAAAACCAAATTCCAAGGTACAGAAATGCAACACTTCAAAGATAATTTCGCATGAAAATCACCAGATGTGATCCTTTTTCAAAAAATATATAAGACAATGGAGTACAGAAATGCAATCTCTAAGTCCAAAAATATTAAGATCCAGGACCCCTCTCTAAATGCATGAGAGGGGTTTAAATACTACTTAACTAACTCTAAAAATAGTTTATTACAAAAATTAAGGATTCGGTTCAATGACCGTCCTTTTCCTAGGCTAAAATACAGCGAAATTAAAACTAAATTTATCTATCTATTAACTTGATCTTTAAGCTTGCAGGCATCCATCATAGTTTTGAGAAGATGCGGTTGACCGACTTCAGAATTCAACTGTCCTGAAAAGACAGAGTCGGCAAGCGTAGGAGCAATCTTCTCTGTAGCATTGATGATACAATTGAGCGCACTGTGCTGACTGTGTGGCTTTACCAAGTACATCCAGTATGAGTCCCAATTCAATTTTGTCAGCCCTTGGATGGATTTTTCTCTTTCTTCTGCCTTTTGCCTCCATTCTGTTTGCAGTTGATTTTCCTGTGGAAGATATCCTGGAACAGTTTCAGAAATCAAGTTAGCTTTGTGAAAATTGTCATTTACACAATCAGTGAGAGTGTTTGCCGCTGTAGATGCCTCCTCTGCTGCCCTTTCTGCCCTTCTGATTTGTGCATCCCAATTATTAAACAATATTTCTTTATGGTTCTCGTTAATGATGGGTGCACCAGCTTTTCTGCCTTCTTCTGTCTTTTTCCATGCTAGATAATCATTGATCTTTTCATTAATCAAATCATAATCATTTCGTAAATCTACGACATGATTTGTGATTTTATCGCTTTCTTGGCACAAAGAATTCCATTGCAATATTTTTTGGCAGAAAACTTCCTCTTGTTGCAGTAGTTGATTATTCAAAGAGATGGTTTCTGAAATGAATTCTGGAAGCTTAGGATCATCCTTATGCTGTTCTTGGATAATCTGTATTTGTTTGTCTTTATCAACCAGACTTTTTTGATGTCCTGTTTGCATTTCTTGAAGTTGTTGTTGTAACTCTTCAAGTTTTAATTGTGCTTCCTTATTGGCCTGTACCTGTTGCAATTGCTGTTGCAGAGCCTTTATCTATTCTTCTTTTTCATCCAACAAAAGTTGTATCTCAACTGCTTTATCAATTTTTGCAGAAGCATAAGCTCCTGTTATTTGAGATAACTTAGTGAGATTATGAGTAGGCTCTGTGGTAGGATCTTTCCACAAAACATCTACTTGTTCTGGTTCAGTACCAATTGCACTTTCTATTTTTCTCTTTTTTCTGTCTCTTTACTACTGTTTTGTATTTTGGGCTATAAAATACATCCAGAGGAGGAATGTCCTCTACATTAAGTACAATGTCAGAGGAGGGTATGATTGGTATGTGCTCTGTTACTGCGGCTGTGCTGCTTGTTCCTGTGCTCAAAACTTTGGTTGTCTGGACAGGGGTCTGTACATTCTGTCCTTCTACATTAATCAATTGATTAAAGGTTTCCCATTCTTTATCTAACTCAATGGTGACTGGTTGTTTCTGTACATTGGATGGAGGAGGATTTTTTTGTTGAGAAGTCAAAATTTGCTGTTGAGTAAGCTCTTTAGATTGTGCAGAATCTTTAATGGATTCTTCCATTTTATCTTCCTTTTCTTTAGACTTATTGGAGTGTTCAGAATCTCTGTCAGATTTTGATTTGGATTTACCTGTACTTGAACTGCCGTTAAGACTAACACTAGGAGTTTTCTCCCTTGCAGGCTCTAACCGTAGATTATCCAAAGGAATAGGAATTAGTATCCTTTCTATGTAAAGCTTGAATTCTTGGAATTCCTCTGGAGATAGCTGAGCTTGAGCTGAATTAAAAACTTCTTTGAATGAATTTCTTGCTTGGAACATATCATCAAAAAGATCATGTTCCCCGGAAAATTCCTTTACTTTGATTGCATTGGTAAAATTCTTAACAATATCATTTGGGTCGAATAACCTTCTTGAGAATTTGAACAGTTGTAGGCATGTAACGTTGCCTATCTCTTGAAATGCATGACCAATATCAAACAGTGAAAATGTTCCACATTTTATGGGAAATTGTGGCCAAATGCCCTTTTTCTTTTCTTTTAAATCTTTTGTTATACCTCCCTGGCCACAGGTCTGATAAGAAATTTCCCGAGCTACAAGTCTATCTGGAACATATAGGGGTAACACATGGGGAGAAGCATAACTTCCAAAAACCCTAATATAAGTGAACAATTCTTCTCCAAACCATCTTGCGACAGGGAGAATATCAACCTCTGTTTCTGAGGATAACCTTGGGGCATCCTTATTATACAATGTTCTGTACAATGGCAACATTATTCCATGACAAATTTGGTAAAAATGGGGGACAAACTTAGACTCCCATAGTTCTTTATGGTACACATGAATAGGCAAAGGATCGTGGATAGTCCATTGCCAACCCATCACAAGGAATTTAGAGACATAACAGATAGCGTCCATGACATAAGCAGATAAATAAAAAGGCGGATAAACCCGCTGAGAAACATTTCGTTTGGACCGGTAGTGAAAAAATATGGTGAGATTATCGTATAGGATTTTGTATTCAACTTCATAATCAGAATTAAAGCCGCATTCAACAAAGGAAGCCATTCGGGTAAGATCATATTATGTCAAAGCTCTAAAAAGCCTCGTATAACATATAAAGAAATATAACAGTGAGAAGTAAGAACCCGTATGTATATACCTCAGATGTTCTTCTTCAATGTTCACTTTTTGTCCAATTTTTTTTTTTTTTTTTTTTTTTTTTTCCAAATTTGAGTTTTCTTTGGCAAACTCTTCCATAAATTGCCTGTTTAAAGTTGCCTGAGGTTCTGGCAGCTTATACATTAATCTCAGATCTTCTATGGTGAATGACCCAATTAGCTCTTCCGATGGAGTTCTGAATTGTCTGTCTGAAATATCTGTGCTATCCAGCACCCATCTCACCATGTCTGTATATGGGAGAAACCTTGGTCTTGCTACTATTCTATGTAGAAATGAGCAAGCCAAGTCTCTAAGGGTTGCTTCAGACGTATCCTTTGAACCTACTGTAGCTGCAACTTTTATCACCACAGGGTTTTCATCTTCTAACAGTTTATACATTCCCTCCCAAGTGGATATACCGGCATCCTTGTTACAGGCGGTGTCTGCGTATAGCGAAGCCATTTCTTTGTTCTCGGAACTTGAGCTCTTCTCCTTCTTACCCATAGTGTTTAGTGGAAGCTTTGTATAGTGGTCTGCTCCTTCGTGCCTGCGTTTTACGAATAAATGAGAGTAATGATATAAGAAAGGTGATGAGACTGTTTTGAATGTGAAAGTGGATGAAATATAATATTTAAATTGTGAAACGACTTTCAATCTAAACACAATCTCATTTCACATTAATAATCAATCCAATCATTTATTATAATCATTAAAGCGCATAACGGATTTGACATATGGGAAGATTGCCTTGGGATAGCGTGCTTATATGAATCTGCGACATTGCGATCTGCGATTTGCTACGCAATATCGCAATATCACAGTGTCGCAATATCGCAAAATGAAGTCATCGCAGTCATAAAAATAGCGCAAAAGTGGAAATTGCGCAATAGCGCAAAAGCGCATATCGCAAAAGCGCACAATCGCAAAAGCGCACAATCGCAAAATGAAATCATCGCAAAAGCGCATAATAAATAAGAGCGCAAAAGATATTCGTTAATCATTTCTGTTTTCTGCGCTATGCGATCTGCGATAAATGCGTTTTTATATATACTATTTTTGTTGTGGAGGCGCTATCTTGTTTTAAGAGCAATTTTATTATAATCTATCATAAACTTAAGTGTTTCTAAATATTATTTCTAAGGGATTTCTATAGGTTTATGATAGAAAGTTTTATTTGAAAAGGCAAACAAATCCTAATTGATTTTTTTGGATTTTTTAACTAAGGGTCCTCATTTATTTGCTATTATTACTAATAGTAAATAAAAGGGGGGTTTTTGCTGGTCACAACACAACCAAAGATAGGTAAGCTTGTGAGATACTGTGAAAAATATATATAGTTTTATTACTGGAAGTGCTCATAAATTGACTATTCATACACAAAAAAACTAATGCCTATTTCCTACATCAATACTTTAGTAGCAAAGGCTATGGAGTGGAATATAACATCCCTCTACAACTCTTGGTATTGCTGATATTGACCATGAAAAGATAAAAGATCAAATTACAACAATCAAGAAACCAACTTAGACAATCATAAATCCAAGATTTTATTAAATGAAATTAACACATTAACATCATAAACTTAATCATTCACTCAATTAACAATTTGCTGCTGAAACTTGAGAAAGAATGCATTAGCTGTGTAAAAGAATTATTGCTGCATAAAAAGAATTAAACACACACACACACACACACACACACACACACACACACACACTACGCTGTAGGAGTTGTGAGCGAAGGGGGGACTACCTCACTCACAACCCCTTTAAAACTTGAAGAGGTTGCATAGAAAAATAGACAGAACATAAGATTTGTATTAATATGAAAATTTACACCGAAGTACAATATGATATATTGCTTATAAATCGAAATCCCAACCCAACTACCCTTTACAATATGAAATACATATCCTTTTATACAATCTCTAAAGCCCATATTTGGCTCGAATGAATAATATAAGATATCAACCAACAATATAGGTCTAGGCTATCGAATTTAGCTTATGTTGAGTCTAATCCATGACTGAATTATGGATTAGACGATTTCTGTTACATAGCGAAAGCTACAAGAAATCTGGTTACGAGGAGAAATATGTAAGTTCGGGTTGTTCGAAAAAGAGGTTCGAAGAAGCCAATGGAATAGCCTTCATGTGAAAATAATTCCCCGTAAAAAACATGTCTTCATTGGATCTGGCAATAAGTAGAATACAATCAACTGTTGATGTCGTTGCAGGAAATATGGAACTGCTGCGGGAAATCCGGATCTGCTACAGGAAATCTGGAACGGCTGCAGGAAATGTGGTTGCACAAGCTTTCTTCAAGATTTTGCGGAGCTACTTCAAATCAAAGCAAATCTGAACATAAGTTCTAGATCAGTGGGAGTAGTAATTTAGTAAAGTTACAACTAGATCAAAGAATACGTTAAGTCTAAGGAAAAATGACACTTATTATCTTAATTTTACATACCTTATGCTTATAGTACCCTTTTAGCCAAAAATAAACAATATAGACGAACTAAGCATAATTATGGGCGGAAGGAGTTCAAAAATAGGAGAGGTAAGGCTTGGGAAGGGGGTGAAAAATGGGCAAAATGGAGACTTAATAGTTATTAGGACTCTATCAATGGGAGGGAGAAGCTACCAGATTAGGAACAACTTTGTTCGGATTTGGTGCAAGAGGAGTTCAAGTGGAATACCAGAGATGAATATTCATCTAAGAATGATGATGAAGAAGATTGTGCTTTGGCTACCAAGGCGAATAAGGGGAAAGGAAAGAAATTCCATTCCAAATCTGAGACCGGTGAAGAAGGAAAGGAGCGCGACATGTCCAGAGTGAAGTGTTTTCACTGTCATGAGCATGGGCATTATGCCACTAATTGTCCACAAAAGAAGAAGAACAAGAAGGCTTCAGGATCTGCATGTGGTGAGGCTTTGGCCTCGAAATTTGAATTAGAATTCTCGCTGATAGAATTCATGGTGTCAAGTGCGATGGGATTAGGGTGGTACTTGGATAGTGGTGCATATTTCCACATGACAGAAAATAAAGAAATTTTCAGTAGCTTGGAGGAGAGGGACCTCCAGATACATATCGAAATGGGTGACGACAGAAGGTATAGCGCTACTAGGATTGGTACTATTACTTTCCAGAGACAGTCAGGTAAACCATTTTTATTAAATATGTAATGCATGTACCAGGCTTGAAGAAAAATTTAGTTTCAGTTGTAATGTTGGAGGATAGAGGCTATGATGTTGTTTTCAGTGAAGGAAAATTTTTCCTTCGACAAAAAGCAACATGACAAGCCAAGAAGATTGGGATTCGTGTGAAGAATCTTTATAAAATTGATGTGGATGTGATTTTTGCAAAGCTTCCAACCATTGAGAAGTGTGAAAAATACATGCAATTGACCCTTGAGAGGGAGCTTGATTTTCATGAAGGTGAGGAACTATTGGTTCAAAAGAATGAACCTCAAGATGTGGAGCAACCACATGCGGAGGATCATGGAGTGGCAGAAACCACTTAAGTAGAGAAATTTCAAGCCAGATGGGTAGAGGGAGTGCATGCAGCTATACCTCCAGGTGTGAGGTGGGGAGACATGCAAGGTTAATCCCAAGAAGAAATTTGAGTAGGGTCCTAGAGATGGTGCGTCTCATGGATCAAACCTGGCTATGAGGAGCCCAAAGAGAAGCAATAGCAAGATCAGTTAGATTGATGTAGTCAGATGTCATGAGGACAAAAATCAGAGTGACGGGTGTCAGATACTAGACCACAGATCAGAGTTGGCAGTAGTGCAGAGCGCATGGATGCAAATGTCAACAACGCATAGAGTCCAGTAAACATGTGCAGTAGCTAGCAGCAGTCCGAAGACTCTAATGACAGATGCATTATATTGATTCAATTGTTTGGAGGCTATTCAGTTTAGGAAGTGTTGCATGTGCGAGAAACATTAGAGAAGTGTTGCATGCAAGAGTTGCATGTTGCATGGAAGAGGTGTATGTCACATGCAAGGAAATTTATTTCTTGTTGAGAGGGAGTGTTGAAGTTTGCAACAAGAAACAATGAAATTGGCATTCGAAAACAATATGACAACACCTACACTAGTGTGGGACAACTAGGTCCAAGAAACACCTACAATAGTGTGGAACCACAGGTCCTAGCAGCACCTACACTAATGTGGGCTAAATTTGGTGCAGTGTCTATTTTAATTTTCCCTTAATTAAGATGGACAATATAATGTAATCTTATCTCATAATAAATTGTAATATAATTGTGATAAACTTAGTTAGCTCATGGAATTTGAGTTGAGAGTAGTTGGTGAGGCATGCAGAGTGATTCTATGTGTTTTAGAGTTCAAGTTGCAATTAAGTGCATGAGTTTAATGCATGAGTAATCAATTAACTCGGTTAGGCGAGTTAAAGTCAGTTGAACTAGTTGTAACTGTTTGTTGCACTAGTGAGAGATCAAGTGAATTAAATTTTATTTAATTAAAAATCAGTGATCTGCCATGTAACTGATGATTTACTACTAATATTTGCATGCATGTTAGTTCCAGTGGAGACCCAGTTGAGACAAAGGTTAAAGGGAAGTTAACTATTAGTTGTGATATTAGCAAAATCCTTAGATGCAGTGAAAACACCATAGGATGACCATGATACTCAGTGCAGTTGAGGAAGGCTAAAGTTCCTAAATAATAGGGATTGCATTCATCAGTAATTGCGTGAGCAAGGCAGGCTGAGAATTGGCTAAGTGTTGGCTCGATTTTGTTTGGATTAGTGTGAGACCATATGCAGAGAGTGAGTGCATTGTAATTGTTTCATGATTCCTTGTGGAATATACAATATATGATATAGGGGTTTTGAGAAACAAGATTTCCCCAAGAAATTATCTGTGTTGTAGTTTGATTGATTCTTCTTTGCTTCATGTGATTGGCGATTGAGTTTTAATTTCTGCAATTGATTTGTAGAAGTGATTCAGTATCTATCTTTAGGACATTGTTAGATCGGATTGAATCCATGATATACATATTGTTTGTACAATTTCTACAACAAGGTTGCTATATGTTGATATAAAGCCAAAGAATTCATAAAATGGAGCCACATTTTCCTAAATCTACTAGGATTAGGAACCCATTTCATGCCCTCCCCCAATGACTCAGAACCCAAGTCATAAGGTCAATCCCATACCTCTTTATTCTCCAACAATAAGATTCCTCTCCTCACCTCCATAGGAACAACATAAAATAAGGTAGCAACAAAGTCATGGGCAAAAGGATGAAATTTTTTTTTTCCCTTTGTTACCTCGTCCACCCCTCCTACAACTCATTCGTTGCCTAGGCATAAGCACAACTAAAAATTAACATTGTGGATAAATACTAAAATAATTTATGCCTATGAAGCTATAAAAAGGACAAGACACAACCCTGAACTCCAGACTTGAAGACAACTAAATCATCACCTAATTGCCACACTACAGGAGAAAAATACAACAAATTCTCGAGCTCATCACATCCCAAAAAAATGATAAGCATGTAAAAATCCAATAAAAATTCCATATACATAGGCTTGAAACAAAGACTCTATAACAATGCTTGGAACCCCAAATTATACAAGAAAACATAGGAGATAGGACACTTCGACCAAATTGAAATTGACCAAATATTCTGAGGTCTAGAGCTTTAGATGGTAAATTCTTTTGAGACAAAGAACAAAGATACCATGATATCGCCCAAACATAAAAAATTACCCACAGAGACTCAAAATATTTCATCAAGGACTAAAAAAACAGTCAACTAATAAATTTCCCTCAAAGATCTAGACAAGCAAACTGAAAAAGAAGAAATACCAAATTCATGACCCAGAAAGAAAAATTAAGAGCCTAAGACCAAGATAAAAAAAATTAAACTCACTAGAATAATGATGAGGAACCCGACGCATTCCAGATAAGAGAATATCTAGAAATGGCACCTATGAAAGTGAAAATAGAAATGAAGCTCCACCAGGAAGAAACAAGTCATGAAGGACGAGGAGTTTTCCTTACCTCCTTTCAAACTAAACTCATAACTCAACCAATACATCGCCATAACTGTTGATTTAAAGAAATGACCCCATAATAGATCTAACATGTTCCTAGTAACTACTTGTTGCCATGCCATCATGAGGAGGAGACAAGTGTGAGGATGGTGAATGCTCCCATGCAGCTCTGGTGTCCAACATAACACCCCCATTGGGGTCTGATCTGTTTTCCTCCAACACACCCTGCAAAGGCTCCAGTACCTTCAACCTAATAAGAGGAATCATATCCAATTTGAGATCTATAAATAAACATCCTAGGTTTTTCAGAAAACATGTAACCTTGTTACCTGATCTCCTGGAATGATGGAATATAACATATTCTAGTTTGTAGAGAAAACATTTAAACTGCCAATGATACAATCCAAATGCAATCTCTTCACCATCTTCCTTGGTGGTTTTCCATTTAAAAGTTTTTTTACACACTGAATAACAATTTGTGAATCACCATTGATCTATAACAACTGGAAACCTTCACAACTAGAAATATGAATACCTTTCTCCAATGCCAGAAAAACATCCAGATTATTACTAGTCAACCCACAACTTTGAGCAAAAACTCTCAACGTTGATGAGTTACAATCTCGGAATACACCCATAAAACCAGTAGTTCCATAATTTCCCTTAGATGCCCCATAAAAAATCAATTTTAATAAAACCTCTTGGCAGAGGAGAGAAAGAAATATTCGAGGAGATCTTTAAATCAAGAGGTTGGTTTTATTTAAGAGTGTTAATCTATTTCTCCAGATTCAGTTTCTTCATGATCTCTGCCTCTACACCATCTACCTTCCAATCATCACTCAACCATGGGACAACAAGGAAAAATTTTCTTATATTTTTCATAATCACCTCTTTAATAACTATTACCAATCTCCTTATCTCTAAAAATTCTTGCGTTTGTTTCCTCTTGCAAATTCCAAACAATAAATCCTTTCTCCAATATCCAAGCCTTGTTGACTATGAGATTCCTAAACAAAAGATAATTCCATTGAGCGACCAATGCCACTAAGTTCTCTTGACTCCAAATTTTGTTTCTAAAAATGAAAGAAAGAATGGACCATACCTCCTCTACAAACCCATGGGAAACAAGTAGATGATCCATAGTCTCCTCAACCATATAACATAGAAAAAAAAGAGATGGTCTTTCAAAACCTTTTGTTCTTATGCAATTCTAGGTGAGTAACCTGATCCTTCCTACGAATCAAAGGAAAAGCGGAATTTTTGGCTATTAAAACCCAAACCATATTTTACTCTAGATAATGTCCTTCTATAGGCAGAAATGACCCACTAGAACACAATAAGATTCTTTTAAATTAAGCATCCAAATTGGTCACATACCCTATCACAATATATATTTTTCCTGTGAGAACTGGATTTTTCTTTTCAGTAATTCCTATTGAAGACTTTCCCATGACAACTCCTAGGATGAGTAGGGCCAATCCTCCTGAACTTTCCACTTCCTCCAGAGCAAAGAGTCCATATCTAACTTCTAATAGTTGTTAAACCAAACTGATCTCAAATTAGTGGTGCATGTTTGCAAAATTCTAAGGTTTTCTCTCTCATTTAGGAGTGGTAACTGCTCTCCTTTCCAAAACATAGTTTAATCTCCCTTCTTTACCTCCCAAAAAGCATGTTTCCTCACAACTTATCGATTATACTACACCCACATCCATAATATTGAACCTAAAATGGTCGAAACATATCTTAGATCTCCTCCTATGACATGAGGGGAACATAATTCCTTATCCAAATTCTCTTCCATAATTCGCTACCCCCTATCACCCATTGCCACCATAATTTATCCCCTAAAGAAGCACTTAATGTTTTTGGGTCATGCTAATTAACCCAACCCCCTAGCCAAATTAGATAAAACAAGCATTTCTCATGCCACCAAAGACCACCTCTTCACCTTACTTGATCCATGCTAGAGGAATTCTCATCAATTTCCCCTAAAATTAACACAAAAAACTTTTGTTACTGGCATAAATGACATTTGATAAATTGGAATAACTTGCAACATTGACTTGGTTAGAATTAGTCTCCTTGCCAAGTTCAAGGCTCGAAATTTCTAATTGTTAATCTTGTTGGTGAGTTTCAAAAGAAGATCCTGCCAGCAAGAAATGCTTAGAGGGAATAGAGGCTCTTTGAAACTCCAACACTTGGTCTAGATGACATTGGATCAAATCCTTATAATTAAAAAATAAAATAGTAATCTTTTCACTGTTAATAAGTGTACCTGAATCTTCCATTAAATTTGAGAGAAGAGAACAAACCTCTTTCACTTCTCTGAGGGTAGGTTGAGCAAACATACATACATCATCAAAAGATTGTTGGTGTTTCATTGGAAGATCTTCACCAAATAGGCACAAGCCTTTTAAGAGTCCCTCTAGAGTGGGAATTTGAAAATAATAGTCTAAGTCCTTCCATAGCCAAAATAATTAAGAATGTAGGTAATGGATCCCCCTACCTTATTTCACACAATAGGTTGAAAGTGGAAGAAGGAGAACCATTAATAAAAATACAGAAGAAAGGTGTAGACATAAGAGAACGCGCCTAAGAAATCCAATGCTAGGAAAAAATAAAAGCATCAAGAACATGCAACAAGTAATCCTAGCTAATCCGTTCGTAGGCCTTAGACATATCAATCTTTATCATCATGAACAATTTATTTGAAATCTTCAGAGAGTGAATTATCTCATGAACTGCTATTACATTATCAAAAATCTATCTACCCTCTACAAAACCAGTTTCCTTTAGGGAGATGAGCTCCTTTAACAGAGGTTTCAGATGAATAACAATGATAGTAGCTATGACCTTATAGATAACATTGCATAATGCAATGGGTCGAAAGCCACCGGGATCCTCATATTTTCCAACCTTAGGAATTAGGGAAATACAAGTTGCATTGCGACCACTCCACATTGCCCGAAACTTTCTAGATTCCTCCACCACCTCATGGATATCCTTTCCTAAAAAACTCCAATAAGCCTTGAAAAGATCTAGAGTGTATCCATCTAGTTGGGGTGATTTATTTCGAGGAATATCCATAATCACTTCCTCGACTTCTTAAAAGGAGACTGTTGAGCCCCAAAGATGTCCTTTTCTTTCATCACATCTCACTTCATTTCCTTTATCCCTTATCAGTTTTAGGCTTAAAAAGATCAATAGGATTGATTAAAGTTACTTTAAGAATGCATAAATGACTGACTTGCTACACTTTTATGGTTTTGTTGTTGTAGTAATTTTTGACTGGACTTAGCTACAGAATGCAGCCATTCTCTAGCTAGTCACACATTCCGCAGCTATCCTTATGTTCACACAGGTTCTAGTTGTCACTTCAAGGAAAAACACATATGATTGAATTCCAGACTTCATCCACATCATTCCTTGCCCTCTACGAAGTCTGAGCAAAAATATCCAAGTGGTTATGCACGTGGAGGAACCCAAGATTAAGAGGTAGACTTCTACCAGGACAAGGACTGTATAGATGTCTTCAAGCACATAACGAGGCCTTCACAAGAGTCCTAATTTGATTTTAATTGCAAAAGAAACTTATCCCTATTTCTTCTCAAGGGCAGTTATGTATTTCTCTTATAAGAATCACTCGGGAGACTGAGAGACAGTTAGCTAGATTGATGTTTTATTGTTAAAATTGTCCAAGATCGTAATACTTTGTTTTGAAGAATTTTCCTTTAATGAAAGAAGAGAAAATTTAATATATGATTTGAAGCAATCTTGAGGAGATTTGTATGCTGATTTGGTGGTAGAGGGCCCCTACTGCTCGGGAAGCTCTGTGCATTTTTCTTAGATAAGTAACACTAGCTCTGTTTTGTTCCTAGTTTAGACAGTCTTCTGAATTGTATGTTTTTATGCTTACTTACACTGGATGTTACAGCTAATCTTGCTCTTATGAATTATTCCAAAAAATTACTAACAATGAATGAGATGGAGCTGTAGTGTTTTCGAAACCAATTGCATTTTAGTTCAGCTGTAGTATTTCGGAGGTTAACTATACTTTAGTTTGGTTCTGTTTAATGCATTTTAATTTTTATTAGTTAGTTGTATGCTAGTTCAGGCCTTCATTATTTGCAAACTGTTTTTGTTCTTAATCTCTATTAATACATCATTTTCATAGGGACGAGAATGGGTAATGTCATTTTGAAGTCTTGATTGTTCTGCAATTTCATGATTTTACAAACTGCCTTTTTCCAAAGTTGCTCCAAAAGATTTCTAACCATTGAATGAGGCTTAGCCGCGATATTTTGAGTTGCTAAATGGATTAATGTTAGTGTCATAAGTTAATTTTGAGTAGGGTTCATTATTATGTTGCAGATAATCTTTCCTAAATATGTTCCAACAAATCCCTAATCATGGATGAGATTCCCTCTGTAATATTATAAGTTGTTGTGTGCTTAGAAGAACCTCATTGCATTAAACTTATCCTATTCTCAAATTGTTGCAACATACTTCTAATATAAAGAATTGGACCGAGTTCATGTTGTGAGTTATTTTCCTTGTCAAGTTTTGCACTCTGTGAGAGTTAGTTTCCTTGTCAAGTTTAGCATTTTGTGAAGAGTTATTTTCCTTGTCAAGTTTAGCATTTTTCTATTCTTAGGTGCCATACATAGTCTAGGATAGATTTTTCTCTGTTTTGGTATGACCAATAACTTCTATTTCCAACAATTTAGTTCCTTTCCTCTTAACATAAAAACACAAAACTAAGAACATTGGAAAAACACTAAAACAACAACGAAGTAAGAGCAGATACCTAAGCACATATAGTGCACTTCACTTCAACAGTTTACTAGCCCTGGTTGACAATTTATGATATCAATTTAGGAACACTAAGTTGAGCACACATTTTGGCGCCGTTGCCGGGGAAGTGTAACTAGGTAGCCTTGTTTCTTACCTCCCAAAAACAATGACATGCGTAGAGAAAGAGACTCAAGGGGTAGATTCATAAGAAGCAGAAGCTTGATTCCTAGAACACCAATTGTTTCATCAAGACCAAGAGCCAGCACACCCCCAAATCAAACCCACATTCCATATTCTACTGATCATAGACTTCCATAAGACTTAAGATCAGATATTCCATTAGAAAGACCTTCCACTTCATCCACTGAACCTGTGCTAGAAGAAGATTCAGGAAACCCTGCTAGAGACATAAACTTTTCCACTTCCACAGGAGAATCAACCATGGCAGAAGAAGGAGGAGGAGGAGTATTTAATGGAGAACATACACTATTTGGAGGGGGTAGAGGTAGAGGTAGAGGAGAAGGAGGTAGAGGTGAAGAAGGAGGCAGAGGAAGAGGTAGAAGGGAAATGGGAAGCTCTTTTGGGTTTCCTATAGTAGATGAAGAAACCAATGCAACTATGAAAAATATTTTGCCCTCTGTCCTTCCAAACTTCTAAGGACTCAAAAATAAAGATCCTGAAACCTTCTTATTTGAATTTTAAGTCCTATGTAGAACCTATGATTACTTACAAGATGCTCAAAAACTTAAACTATTCCCTTCAACATTGAAAGGAGCAGCATTAAAATGGTTTATGAGTTTGATCAACAGTTCTATTAGGACATGGGAAGACATGAAACATGCATTTCTAGAGAGTTATTTGGATTACTGTATGCCAGTCAACCATAAGGAGGAAGTGTTTAAGATGCTACAAAAATAAGATGAAAACCTGGAAGATTTGTTGGAGAGGTTTAACTACAACATCAAAAGAGAAAAAATGGAAAACTTAGACCAAGATACCTTGAAAGCTCTCTTGTTGAAGACAATTAAGGATGAATGGATAGATATCCTTAACGTGATGGGAAAAGGGGATATATCTCAGCTCACATTACCTGAAATAACTGAATTATGTATCAACCTTGCAAGGGGGAGATCTAAAACTGTAAAAGGACCAAGAGACCCTGCTCTTGCAAGGGCAAGTAAGTCTACTTCTGGGACAGTGAGTAGGGCAGAAATAGGACATATGCTTGATGAATTCAAATCTGACATTTTAGGGAGTCTTAGTGAGCAAATAGACACCCTTAAGTTACAAAACAAGCAAAAAGCTAAATCTGATGCCTTAGCAATCTTTTGTCCCAAATGTAGAAAGAAGCATGCCCTGAAAGAGTGCCCTTTGGATGCAAAAGTAGTAGAGACTTGTGTAATTTGTTCAGAAAAACATGAGACTAAGAGTTGTCCTTCACTTCCTGGTCTTAAAGCTGTCTTTCAAGAAGAAACCCCTACAAATTCCACAGAATCTCTCAATTTTGTCTCTAGGAGGCCTTGACAAGGACCTCAAACACAAGGATTCCATGATCAACTGTATAATCAACCCCCACCAAATTGTAATTCTTGGCAGAAACCTTGGTCCCAATTCCAAAATCAATCTCAAACTTGGGCACATGGAGCACAAAATCCCTATGGAAGATACTATCAGTACTATCAATATCCACCATCCTATCCACCATACCCACATTTTCCTCCTCAACAAAACCCTCAACAAAATCCTCAAAATCCACAACATCAAAATCAACCACTTCCATTACCATTTCCTCAGAAAACAAATCAGTTGCCTGCCCAACCCATACCAAACCCCAACAATAAAAATCCTCAGAACACATACATGATAGAAGGCCAACAATTTCCAACTTATTTGATTACTCCTTTAGACCTTAGTGATGTTCAACTTAGGTCTGGAAGAATACTTGAAAAGAAGAAACCTTCTATAATCATACAAGAACAAACCAACTCTGAGGAAGATTCTCTACGGGTAAATAAAAGTCTTGGAGAAGACACATCTTTCCAGGACCCAAATATTGAAAAATCAAAACAAAAAGAACCAATAATTCCAACTCCTATATTAGACCAGCCATCAACATCTATCTCTACACCTCCCTTTCCAAAAAGATTACAAATTGATAGGGGTGTAGAAAAACAAATTATGGTGCCAAATTATGATTTCCTAGATGAGCTGAGAAATGTTTGTATTAAGATTCCATTATTACAAGCTATCAAGGAAATTCCAATTTTAGCAAAAACAATAAAGGAGTTGAGCATGAAAAAACAGGAAAAAGAATCAAAGAAACAAAGAAAATTCAACTGGAAGGAAAAATAGCAGATCTCATGATGGGTAAGATTTCCATTCCAAAGTATCTAGACCCAGGAAATCCATTTGTTAAGATTCACATTAATGGAACTGAGATCCAAAACACACTTATTGATTTAGGAGTAGCAATCAATATCATGAGTAGAAAAATCATGGATAAACTAAAGCTTCCTAATCTTCTTTTTACACCCACATTATTACAATTAGCAGACAGATCTGTGATCAAACCTGATGGGGTAATAGAATATATTCCAGTGTCTCTAGATTCTTGGGAGTACCTTGTGGATTTTATGATCCTAACTCCTAAGAATAATCTAGGAGGACATCCTATTATATTAGGAAGACCTTGGTTAGCTACAGCTGATGCTTTCATTAGTTGTAGATCCGGTGATATGTACATCTCCGATGGTAGTTCAACCAAGAAATTTACCTTGTATCCTCCAGCAAAGACAATTACAGAATTACATGATACTCAATGGATTGAGGATGAAGAAGACTTACAACCTCTCTTCACAATTTCAGAAATTAGTGAAGACAGCCAGATTCTAAACACCTTAGAAAGTTTTGAATCCTCTTCAGAATACAAACATGAACAATTTCAAGAAGAATCCAACATTGAGTTTTTATCATCTAGACAGATGTCTCTTTACTCCATGGATAAATTTGGTAGCTCTACAATTGAGATATTTCTAGACAAAACTTTAAATATAAACAAGAACCTAGAGAAATCTCAACAAGAAGAGCTAGTCAAGATATTACAAAGACATTCTTCTGCATATGCATGGGAGTACACTGATATGAAAGGGATAAGCCCTAAGACTTGCACTCATCACATCTACATAGAGGAAAATTTTAAACCAATCAGACAACCTCAGAGACAGATGAATCCAAATCTTAGGGAGATTGTTAAAGAAGAATTGCAGAAATTGTTAAATGTCAACTTTATCTATCCCATTTCAGATAGTCAGTGGGTTTCTCTTTTGGTAATTGTGCCAAAGAAAAATGGTAAATGGAGGGTATGTATTGACTACCGGGAATTAAACAAAGCTACTCTTAAAGATCATTTTCCCTTACCTTTCATAGATCAGGTGTTAGATACATTAGCTGGCAAAAAGTACTTTTCATTTCTAGATGGGTTTAGTGGTTATAACCAAATTCAAGTGGCACTTGAAGATCAAGACAAAACCACATTTACCTGTCCTTGGGGTACCTATGCTTACCGAGTATTGCCATTTGGACTATGCAATGCACCTGCAACATTTCAAAGGGCAGTACTAGGAATATTTTCATATCTAATACATGATTGTGTAGAGGTATATATGGATGATTTCATAGTCTATGGAAACACATTTGAAGAAGCCTTAGCAAACTTGGAAAAAGTTCTAAAAATATGTAAAGAAGCAAATATTCCACTAAGTCATGAAAAGTGTTTTATGATGTTTATTGAAGGAATTTTTTTGGGGCATCACATTTCAGGAGATGGGATTAGAGTTGATGAATCAAAAGTCGAAGTCATCTCTAACTTATCTGTTCCAAGTTGTCAAAAAGATCTTAGGATTTTTCTAGGATTTACAGGATATTATCGAAGGTTTATAGAAAACTTCACTAAAATAGCATCTCCACTTTTCAAATTACTTACCAAGGACTGTGAATTCAAATGGAATCCTGATTTCCAGTTAGCCTTTGAGACCCTAAAAACAAAAATTTCTGAAGCACCTATTTTAAGGGGACCTAACTGGAAATTACCTTTTCATATTTCAACAGATGCCTCAGATACAGCTTTAGGAGCAGTATTGGGACAAAAATACCTGATTCCTTATGCCATCTACTATACCAGTAAAAGTTTGACTCCTTCAGAGTTAAACTATACTGTAACTGAAAAAGAGTTCTTAGCTGTTGTTCATGCCATAAATAAATTCAGACACTATATAATAGGCTATGAAACTTTTGTTCACACATATCACTCTACAATTAAATATTTAATGAACAAATCAATTACTAATGGCAGAGTCATAAGATGGTTAATTCTTTTACAGGAATTCAACATTACCATTCTAGATAGGCCTGGAAAACAAAACACAATACCTGATTTCCTATCTAGACTCCAAAACATCAAAGATAATACTCCTGTTGAAGATCAATTCCCTGATGAATATCTTTTTACAATTTCTACTCAAACTCCTTGGTTTGCTGACATTGCTAATTATTTAGTTTCAGGGAAATTTCCTTCAATAATGAATACAAGAGACAAAAGAAAGATCATTTATGACAGTGAAAAATATTCATGGGTTGCTAATGAGTTATACAAAACAAGTCCAGATTTTATTATTAGGAGATGTGTTCGGGAAGATGAGATGCCTGAGATCCTCAAGGCATGTCATGATGAACCTTGTGGTGGAAACTTTGTTGATAAGAGGATAAATTATAAGGTCCTTCATTTAGGATACTATTGGCCATCCCTTTTTAAATATGCTAAAGAGTACGTCAAAAGGTGTGACAGTTGCCAAAGGGTAGGGAAACCTTCTCCTTCAGGTGAGATGCCATTGCAACCTCAGGTACATATTGAACCTTTTGAAAAATGGGCTTTAGATTTTGTAGGACCTATTAGTCCTCCATCAAGACAAAATAAATATATATTAGTTTGCACTGATTATGTTACCAAATGGGTAGAAGCCAAGCCATTATTTTTTGCTATTGAATTATCTGTAGTTAATTTTCTTTTTGAGGATATTTTTACTCGGTTTGGTGTACCAAGAGAAATTGTTACAGATCAAGGAGCTCAATTCACATCAAAGCTAGTGGAACAAATGGTGGAGAGGTACAAAATTAGACACAGAAAATCTACTCCCTATCATCCACAAGAAAATGGTCAAGTGGAATCTACTAATAAGGTCATTGAAGGGATCCTAACAAAGACTGTTCATTTACATAGAAGAGATTGGGCAGACAAGCTTCCTGAAGCTTTGTGGGCCTATAGAACTACATGGAGAAACACAACATGTCATACTCCTTATGAACTTGTTTATGGAAAACAAGTTTTGTTTCCCATAGAGTTTCAGATTCAAACTTTTAAAATGGTAGTCCAGCTAGGACTTGATCTAACAGAAGCACAAAGGCATAGATTGGAGCAGATTAATGAATTGGATGAGATCAGACAGGATGCAGTCCAGAGAACAAATATAGTCCAGCAGCAAAGGACTAAATGGCATGATAAGTACATTAAGGAAAATAAATTCAAAGAAGGTGACTGGGCCCTCTTGTTTGATTCAAAGTTCAAAGATTTTCAAGGTAAATTCCAAACACATTGGCTTGGTCCCTATGAAACTGTGAAATTTTTTGACAATGGAGCAATAAAAATCAGGACAGTAGATGAAAAAGAGGTCACTTTTCTTGTAAATGGTCATAGATTGAAATTGTATCACAAGCCACTTTCAAGAGAAGAATTTATGAAGAGATTCCAAGAGAACAGTGATATGAAGTTAATGAAGAAGAATCCTTTTTCTTCATCAACTTAGTTGGATTTTCTGAAGTCATATTCATAATTAAAAAAAAGAAAAAAAAAAAGAAAAAAGTATAAACACGAAAACTAATCACTGATTAGCATGTTTATACAGAAATGATAAAGTGAAAATCAGAATCTTTCTGACACTTTACCTTTTCAAAAATTGTTTTTTTTTTCTCTGCAAACAACTATCATAAAATCATAACTGCAGTTCCACTTTCCATGGTACATTCCACTTATGATCCATTTTACTCCATTCATTCATATTTCATTCACTCCATTCATCCATACTTCATCCACCCCATTTCATGGTCCAGATCATTTCCATCTCAGATTTCTAAAATTGAACTCTTTCTACAAATAAGTATTACAAATCATAAGTTGCAAAACACCTTTTATATTCCATTCCACTTCATATTTGTGATCCATTTCATTCCATTATTCACTTCACTCATGTTCCATTCCACCATATTTCATGATTCATTTTTATTCATTCCATACCACATTCCATTTATGTTTCAAATCATTTCATCCCATGTTTTAAAGGCTTTTACAAGTATATTCTGCAGCCAGACATTCTGCAGCTAGATATCCTGAAGGCAATTATCCAGAAACCACTTGCTCAGTAGCAAATAGATCCTGCACACTGATGTCAACAAGCAAAATCAAAGGGATTATGAAGACTGAAAAATTTATTATTTTTAAAGGAAGGCAAATCATATTAAGTCAAAGGAAAGGCTAAGGTAACTTGTAAAATTATTATGATAACAGATTATGAAAGTTTTAGTATAGTTAAGTCATGTATGTTTCATAAAGTAGTTTTGATTAATCGTATTGATCAAAGCCTATTAAGCCCATCATAAAATCCATAGACAAATCCCTTACACTCCGCCATATCAATTCATCATTTATTAAACTCAACGGTTAGTACTTGAAGTGATCTATTGGGTCACATCACTAGCCCAAAGTATTCAGTGATGATTTTGAAATTCACACGAGACTTTTTTGCGGTTTTTCACTCCATGATATCCCTTAAACTCATTCACTCGTGTAAATTCACCTTCACCGTATTTCACTCATTCCATAACCATTTCATGTCATTCTTCCGTAGCCAATTCCTAGCCAATTTTGGTTTCCGAAACAGAGAAGCCATATTTGGGTGAAAACAACTCTTAATAGCCATTTTTACAGTGAATAGAAGAGCAGTAACAGAGCAGTAAATTGAAGGTTGACAAGAGAACCCATGGGTCTCATTGTAAGGTACGAACCGATTGGAACCAAATACTTAGAGGGTTACCCACAGATTAGAGAAATGCTACAACAGGTTGGGTGGTTACAGTTTTTGGAAAAGTTCAATGGTTTTCATAAAGAGGTAACCAAGACATTTGCAAGGTCCTTCAACGGATCAGAAGTTGAATTAGGTGATGTCAAATTCACTATCACATAGTCCTTCATTGCAGAAGCAACAGAATTACCAAGGCAAGGAGAACGATTGTTCAAAAACAAGGAATTTCACAATGAAGCATGGAGGCAAATGCTCAAAACACCAGGTATGGATATCTCAGTTTTTAAGAAAGGCATCCTGTTGTAGCCCCTACAACACCCTCCGAAAAGACCACCATTTCAAAATTTTGGAGCCCCTTGAAACTAAAGAGAAACCAAGTGAGGAACCCTTAAGGCCAAGTCGCCAAGTCGCCAGGTCGCAAATCTCCAATTTTAACGAAAAGTGCGACCCAGTGACCTTGCGACCCAGCGACCCCAGGTCGCCAGGTCGCCAGGTCGCTAGGTCGCAAATATCCAATTTCAATGAAAAGTGCGACCCAGCGACCCAGCAACCCCGCGACCCCAGGTCGCAAGGTCGCTAGGTCGCAAAACACTGGAATTAATAGATTTGTGACCCAGCGACCCCGCATTAAATGCCTGCACGTGCGAACTTCTATATAAAGGAGGTCGCTAGGTCGCATTTTACACATTCAGCGATTTGAAAGAAAACGCCTCTGACAGCTCGACTGGCGCGATTTTCCCGGGTAAGTTGCCATTTCCTCCTGCTTTTTCCATTATGAGCATTTCTTACCAAACCCATGTCCCCTTAGGCCTTTAAATTGCCCCTTGTCTGAGCTTTTACATTTTTGTTTCAATTTAGGAGTGTTTTGTGACCCTGCTTTCTCCACAAATGTCCAACCTCACCACACTTCTGGTTCAAACTCTCATAGCCTTGTCCCTTGCTCTTAAAACCATTCCTCAGCTCTGCCTGGACCCAGCTAGCTTATAAATTCTCAAGAGGAGGGAGAAAAGAAACCTTACGGCCGCGCGCGCGCAAAACCCCCGGCAACCCTTATCGCGACCTGCGACCCAGCGACCTAGTCGCGAGGTCGCAAAGTCGCATTTTCTTCAGATTGCTGGAATCTGCGACCCAGTGACCCAACGAACTAGTCGCAAGGTCGCAAGGTCGCGAGGTCACATTTTCCTCTGTGTTCGTAATTTGCGACCCCGCGACCCTGCGACCTAGTCACAAGGTCGCAAAGTCGCGCCTAGACCTCTTCTTGCAATCCGCGACCCTGCGACCTAGTAAACCAGTAACCCAGTTTTACATGTGTATCAGCTAAATTTCATCACTAAACTGTAACTGGTTTTATATCATCATGTCGTTCTTATCTTGGGATTCCTTTATGAATTTGACAGGTGAACTTCAAGAAGACATAGAGTGCATACCTGTTTTATCAGATTCTAGTGACATGGCACCCCCGCTATCCCGGAAGAAGGACAAGCAAGTGGTGGAAGAAATTGACGAGCTGGACGTGGTATCCCCACCCCCAATATACAGGGATACAATGTGTACATTTGCAAGATAAGACATCATGCGATGGTACCAAGTGTATCATGAGTTCGCCACACCGGAAGAGGAATTCCCAGAAGATCTCCCAGACCGGGAAATATACTTGGCAGTCAAAAGGTCCAAGCTACATCTGGCAGGGGCGCATCCAGCCATATTTCCATGCCCGGAGGTTATAGACTGGATCATACAAAGGATGGATCCCAAGAAGTTTGTGATCCGAGACAGCAAAGGCAGGGCGTTCGCTACGCTCGTAGGCGCGGATGCCCACCTTTACTACTCGTTGCCTCGCCTAGATGAGAATTTCACTCCAGAATGGGCTACTGCTCACGCTGTTCCGATAGTTGATACTATTAGACAATGGTGGGAGGAGCCCGAGAAATTTAAGGTCAAGAAAGACCAAGAATATCCGGTGGCTAGCCTGAGAAAGGTTTATAAATTAGTTGCCGCCATGCTTTGCAGGCTTTACGGGCGCCCGGATTGCTCCACTTTTAGCGGTAGTTGGGCTACTATCATGGAGTATGTGACAACACATGGCACCCGTTTCAAATGGGCCGGCATACTGATGAATTCGATGCAGACAAACTTGTCCGCGGCATTGGCCCCAGATGAGGGAATGCCTTCCGAATTTTACATGGCCTCGTACCTACTGGATGCTGTCTGCGCAAGATTACACTTTGAGGGATGGGCACACAACTGGGACTTCGAGCAGTCTCGTGCAATTCATCTGCAAATCAGGGTATTTTGGGAGTCCAAGTACAAACAGGATATAGAGCAGATCTCCCAAGTATTTATCCCCTCTCTATACAGAAACTTGTTTGGCCAAGACGCCCCCTGCATGTCTTGGCGGGCCAAAGAGACTCTTGTCAAAGTGGCACATTGGTTCCCTTTCCCCGGATATACCTTCATCCGAGTCTTTGGATCTTACAGGGCACCACACGCTATGCCTCGCTTTGTTACAGACAAAATGCTCCTTCAGGAGGTATGCTTCCAGATGTCTCAAGGCTTCTCCAGCGTCCTGTCTAGGGGAAAAAAGAAGCCGTGGCCCACGCTACCCCTCACCATTGGCGCATGCACAGTTAAAGACTTCAAGGAAGTAGCGGCGGAGGGAGAAGCAATGAAAAGCTATCAGCTTGGGGCGCTAGAGCACCGAACATATGACCCAGAGAGAATAGTTCCTGAAAACTGCCTGAAAGCTAAATTCAAGTGGACTTATCAGCATATTGAGCGCCCGGCAGAAGATGAAAGAAGGAACTGGTATAACGCTAAAAGACAATTTGCTCTGGGAGTAGACGTGGTCCAAGAAGATCCAGATGATCAGAGCCTGGAAGACAGAAGACGTCAGTTGGGAGGTGCCTCTTCCTCTTTACCCCAGAAGTCTCGGACCGGCACAGGGCTTACTACATCTATCCAATAGAAAGAAGCAGAAGCAAAAGCCCAGCAAGAAAGGGAAAAGAAGATAAAGGAGGATGAGGAAGAATGCCAGAAGAGTGCGACGGAAACGCAGAAGAAGAAGCAGGCCAAGGAGGCCAGGAAAGAAAAAGAGGAAAAGGAGTCACAGGCCACAGCAGAATGGGCACTCTAGGTAGAGCTGGACAAAGCAGAAGCTGAGCACCAAAAGAAGGCCAAATAGGCTGCTGAAGCTGAGCGCCAAAAGAAGACCGAACAGGCTGCTGTAGCTGAACGGAAGAGGAAGGCCGAAATAGAAGCAGCAGCAGAAAATGAACGCCGGTGAAAGGAAGAAGAGGAAAAGAACAGAGATGAAAGGGAGGATGACCTGCTAGAAGAAATCGAGGTAACTCCCCTCGAGATACCTCTGGGCAGTACCAAGCTCTCTGATGTTAGATCCCCCCAGGGGCAGGAAGAGGATGTATTTGACCTCACCAGACTCACATTCGATCAATTCTCTTTCAAAATCCGGCAAGAGAAAAGAAGATCTCTGGCGCAAAGTCCCTCTGCCACATCCACAGTTGCAATAGGCAAAGACATAGTCCTTGATACCAGGACTAATCCTGTAATGATAGCATCGGCGGGTACTGCTTTCGCCGCAGCCACAGAAGAGAACGTAACCAGAATGAGTAGGGAAATAGTCTCTCTGCAAAATAGACTGCAAGCAGCTGAGCAGCGCGAGAAAAGAGCAGAGCAAGAGAAAGAAGAGTTGAGAGCAGAAGTTCAACAACTCCGAAACCAGACTCCACCGGTAAATGAAGTCCCACTGGCCATTTTCAACGAATGTGAAGTATTAGAAGCAACCATGAGGCAGGTGTATGGAGAAATGTTCACCATCAAACAAACAGTCGCCCCACTGGTAAGAGCACGAGAAGAAACCAAGCAAAAGCACGAGCAGCTCAGGGAGGCCTCACAGGCCTTAGACAGAATGATGGGCTAGATAGTGCAGTACCCGCAGGCACCTGAAAATTTGCCCAAGAGGGATTGGATTCATACATAGGATGCTAAGGTTCAGCTCCGTATGGCAATACAATCTAAGGACAAACTATCTAAGGACCTGGACAAAGTAATGTCTTCATACAACCACCTGATCAGCGGTATCGACTCGATGCACACTTTGCACCACATTCCGACGCTTGGGGCATTGGACGAAGAGAAAGCCTGGGAGCAAGTGGATCAGGACATCCAGTCATTTCTGCAGCCTATCAGGCAAGCCGCTGTTGCTCCCGAGCCCTCAGCATCTCAAGAACATCTGAATCAGTTTATTGCCACTCCAGCTCGGATTTATACCAAGCTTGCCTCGCTTTCAAACCAGATCTCATAGAAAAGGGAAACCTTAGTACCAAATGCTTTGGAATGCATGCATCGGTTGAAGGAGGAGGTTCCTTTGGTTTCCCCCATAGCGGCAGAGTACCAGACATGGCAAGATTTTCTCAAGGAGCAGCAGATTGACGCCCCCGACCTCAACATTGCGCGTCCATCTCCACAGCCCGGTAGCAGCAAGTCATGAGCAACAGTTAGAGGTAGGTCGCAGGTCGCACCACCCGGACAAGTCGCAGGTCGCACTGTCTATCTAGGTCGTAGGTCGCACTGTCTATCCAGGTCGCAGGTCGCACTGCCTATCCAGGTCGCAAGTCACACATACCAGACAGGTCGCAGGTCGCAACCTCTTCAAGGTCGCGAGGCAACTCATCAGGCAGGCAGGCGAAAAGTCGGGAAGCCCAAAGGGAAAGTTTTGTGCTATAAAACTCCCCACGGGGAAAGTGTTCGGGGATTTTTCTTTTTGGAAACTCAAAAGCTACATGGCATTGTATTGAAATATTATACGCTTGTGCATATGAATACAGATTCTTGTTAAAACACCCTATGGTTATGATGTGTTTTGCTGTGCGAACACTGTGTGTATTCCTTGTACAGTTTCAGAACATCCTATGATTAATGAAGCTGCACTCTTCATGTCAACATTTATGCGTCATGGCTATCTGTGTTGTATCAATGATGTTCATTTTATCATCTGCTCTATTAATGAATGTTAATGAACTATTTTGTTAGCATTTCGTTTTATCTTTCAGAAAGTAAAGGGACATCTCACCATAAAGAACTATTTCTTTTGTGGTCAGACTACCTTATAAGCATTACCCCCAAAAGATGTGTTGCTAATGACATCTCCTGAGGTGTACATGTTTTATTTATGATCTTGCTACGCATAGTGTTTGATTCGTGTATAATGCATCAATCCTGTATTCTGTATCATGTGAATAAGTGTATGTCCGCAGGTTCAATCAGGTTCTTTTGAGACCGAAGGGAAGGCGTCTTAAGCGGTAGCCGGACCCACACCCCGGACGGGATCCCTACCCCAAACGGTTCAAGGTCTAATTGGGACTTTCTACCGGGGAGATCCCCTACTGTTGGCCGGACAAATTTTCCCGTCAACACATCCCTTGTTCAGCCTTAAAGAATAAGCGACGAAATATGTTGTTAATTCTGCAGAAGTTTATAACTTGTGAAGGAAGTTTTGGTACCCTATATGTTTATCATATTCGGCTTATGATGCATTTCTTAGATGAAGAAATCAATTTACCCTTTTTCTTACTTCATAGCCTAAAGAGGATGGCCTCTAATGTACAAAAAAGGGTTCAATTTTTAGAAACCACCTTGTATCACCATGGCCTAGTCAAAATTCTAATTGAGCATTATTTGAGAAAGGTGGGAGACAATTGGGATGAGTTCCTCTTGAGTAATCACTTTGAAGAACCCAAGGAAACTCCATCTGAAGTTGAACTTACAAGAAGAAGCAGGAGAGAGATAATTTCCAAACATGTTGAAGTTAAAACTGGTAAATCCATACAAGAGGACAGTGAAGAGATTATTTCTGAAAAATTGGCTAAAATTAAGAAACAGCTTAAGAAGGAGAAAATAATAATAAATTATGCCAAGGAGAGAGGTGAAGGACCATCTAAATTAAGAAGAAGCCATAGGCTTAGAGGCATATTGAAGAAAACATAGTTTAAGCAAACAGGGGTTATAAATATTGAGGATGAAGAGGCACCAATTGGTAGATCTCCTGAGTATCAGTACGAAGAGAACCTTGATAGAGGAACTTCGGAGGTAGACCCAGCACAACAAAAAAATTATAATTATGTTGAGTCATTGGTAAAGAGAGCATCAGAAAGCAGAGGAAGAACTCCTAGCACTAGAAAATTTGGCGGAAATTCCGACGGCCAATTCGTCGCTATTCCGACACATAGTCATCGCAAGAGCGACAGTTCGAGCGCGGGCAAAACGTGGTTTCTCGTGCCGTCGCAGTTCCGACGCACATAAAAAGTGTCGCACTATCTACGCTTCTTCCGTCGCTTCCGAACAAGCGTCGCTCTTCCAATGTCTCCCGAATCGTCGCGCATCCGACATTTGTAAGCCGTCACACATCCGACGAAATGTGGTCCGACGTTTTTAACGTCGCTCTTCCGACGTTTGTAAACGGTCACAATTCCGACGCAATGTGGTTTGATGTTTTTGGCGTCGCACTTCCAACGTTTGTAATCTATCGTAATTCCGACGAAATGTGGTCCGACATTTTGAACGTCGCTCTTCCGACGTTTGTAAACTGTCTCAATTTCGACGAAATGTGGTCCGACGTTTTTAACGTCGCTCGTCCGACGTTTTTATACTATCGCTCTTCCGACGTTTTTAAAATATCGCAATTCCGACGCTTTCAAGGCGTCTGTAGACCGACGGCAGGTTCAATTTAAAAAAAAAAATGAAACTTTAAAAGACGAAAAACGCTGTTTTGAATATATTATATGAAGTAAAACAGTCCATGAAGTCATTACATTTTCACATCTGAAGATTGGAACCCAAATATCCATCCAGAAAAGTGGGAGTCCCACCCCAGACAGTGATAGAAAAATACCCCATGTCACATACAGGGACTTGATATAAAACCCAGTAACGATCCACATTGAGATTATCGACAAATCTGAGAAAGCATCCGAATATGCCCGAGGCATCTATAAGAAAGTGAAATAGCAGTATGTAGAATAGTAAAACAACAGATAGAGTACCGACGTCCATTGTTCCAAATACAAATTAAAGTACCCAAAATCCTTGAACAGAGAAAAACGCTAATCACGTGAGGAGTGTGATATGTCCAAAATATAAAAAGACCATCAGACCATATCAATAAACCAACATCGCAAGTTTTGAAGGCAGAGTGATAAACATTAATCAATTTTTTTTCACAAGAGAAAAAACGCTGTTTTGAATATATTATATGAAGTAAAACAGTCCATGAAGTCATTACATTTTCACATCTGAAGATTGGAACCCAAATATCCATCTATAAAAGTGGAAGTCCCACCCCAGACAATGATAGAAAAATACCCCATGTCACATACAGGGACATGATATAAAACCCAGTAACGGTCCACATGGAGATTATCGACAATCTGAGAAAGCATCCAAATATGCCCGAGGCATCTATAAGAAAGTGAAATAGCAGTATGTAGAATAGTAAAGCAACAGATAGAGTACCGACGTCCATCGTTCCAAATACAAATTAAAGTACCCAAAATCCTTGAACAGAGAAAAATGCTAATCATGTGAGGAGTGTGATATGTCCAAAATATAAAAAGACCATCAGACCATATCAATAAACCAGCATCGCTAGTTTTGAAGGCAGAGTGATAAACATTAATCAATTTTTTTCACAAGAGAAAAAACGCTGTTTTGAATATATTATATGAAGTAAAACAGTCCATGAAGTCATTACATTTTCACATCTGAAGATTGGAACCCAAATATCCATCCAGAAAAGTGGAAGTCCCACCCCAGACAATGACAGAAAAATACCCCATGTCACATACATCGACTTGATATAAAACCGAGTAACGGTCCACATGGAGATTATTGACAATCTGAGAAAGCATCCAAATATGCCCGAGGCATCTATAAGAAAGTGAAATAGCAGTATGTAGAATAGTAAAGCAACAGATAGAGTACGTACCGACGTCCATTGTTCCAAATACAAATTAAAGTACCCAAAATCCTTGAACAGAGAAAAACGCTAATCATGTGAGGAGTGTGATATGTCCAAAATATAAAAGGACCATCAGACCATATCAATAAACCAACAACATAGACCAGCATCGCTAGTTTTGAAGGCAGAGTGATAAACATTAATCATTTTTTTTTCACAAGAGAAAAAACGTTGTTTCGAATATATTATAAGAAGTAAAACAGTCCATGAAGTCATTACATTTTCACATCTAAAGATTGGAACCCAGACTCATGGAAAATTTGTCATCAAAAAATCAAAAAAATTAAGAAGACTGCCCTCATACAGGGAAACCAGTCTTGAACGTTTAAGTTACAGAATTCAAAAATATTACAAAGGTCCAGCACAGTAAAATAATCTAAAAGCAGCCCAATTAAGTGGGCCTGCGAAGCAAGAAAAACAAATTAACCAAACTACTCCTCCGGTGGCTCCTCCACAATTTGGCACCATCCTTCGGAAGGTCCAGGATCGCTAGGTGCTACCTCCACATGCATGCCACGGCTCCCCTCCTGAAGGCCCGAATGCTAGCCGGCTTTTTCCGAGCTCAGACCCGCTGGACGGGTGCATTCTTCCTCTGTTTGGGCCTCCTCACGGAAGACCAAAGTGACTAAATCCGTGATTTGCGGGCGATTGAGAGAGAAATTGAAGGAAAATTGCGCAATCCGCGTCGTGGGAGAAGGTGAACTAGCAGTGGGGAAACGAGGAGCAGGGGAATTCATACGATGGCCAGATCCTACCACCCGACCCCGCCCACTCCTAGTATTTGGATATCGACCTGCGTAATAATCACTGGACTCTGTTGAAGTCGACTCTGTTGAGGGGCTAGAGGGAGCACGCAGGGGTTGACCTCTAGTGCTCCCCCTGCACCAACGCATCCTATGACGCACGCGAGGCATGGGTGCAGTCTCAGGCACAGTGGGAAAAAGAGGAGACGGAGAAAGACAGACACAGGAAACAGAGGAAGACACACACAGACAGAACCAAGAGAAATGCAGCCATGCAGTAAGGTCGAAGCAGTTGTTCAGCTGGCCACTTCTCCTTATCGTCACAGTTAGCAGGCAGTGTAATCCAGTAACCGGCTCGTCTGAAAAACCATAACGAAATGCCATTTTGTTGACCCGACTACAGTGCAATCAAAGGACGCCTGTCATAATTAATCTCTGATCATTATTAATGAGAGCCGAAGGCCGAATCATATTGGAGCGTGCAGAATCGCTAAGATGAGTGGAGGTCCGATCTTGAACAGTATTAAAACTTAATTAATGGGGATTTGATGTGAAAACTTAATTGCACAGCGTTATATCTTAATGCAATTGATATGAAATCACCATATCCATGTCCCATCGCGTTAAATGCCATCGATTGCACCCACAGCCGGGAGCAGGGCAAATTTTGATTGAGGACACGTGGCAGAAATTGATAGGAGCAGATCTTTGTTTGGGCCGCTCGCGCAGTGGAAATCCGGACCCGTAAAATATTAGGGCGAATTTGATAAGAAATTCGCGTCACAACTCTCCCTCCATACGCCAGCCCAACTTCGGACCCGAAAAATATTAGGGCGGAATTCATTTGGTTTTTGAGTCACGAAATTGGCCAACGTCAGCAGGCTATTTTGGAACGCGAATTTGGTTTGAATTATGGTTTATCGTCGTTTGAAGTCCGGCGGGCTCGACTTAAGAACAATTTTGTTTGATCCCATCGTATAAAATTTGTGTTGGTTTTCTTTGATAATACACATATTTATAATAAATCATGGGAATACCACACTAAATATGTGGAAAAGTTATATAAAAATTGGCCGACGTCAGCAGGCTATTTTGGAACGTGAATTTGGTTTGAATTATGGTTTATCTCCGTTTGAAGTCCGGCGGGCTCGACTTAAGAACAATTTTGTTTGATCCCATCTTATAAAAATTTTGTTGGTTTTCTTTGATAATACACATATTTATAATAAATCATGGGAATACCACACTAGTAAACATGTGGAAAAGTTATATAAATTATTGAGAACAATCATTTTTATGTAAAAATATCAAATGTGCTTTTGGGAAATAAGAATTCGAGTATTTTGTTCATATTTTTTTAAAGGAAGGAGTGAAGTTGGAGCCTCAAAAGATGCAAGCTATTACAAAATGACCTATTCCTAAGAAAATCAAGGTTCTTAGAAGATTTTTTAGACTTACATGATATTATTGATCATTTGTTAAGAATTATGCATGCATTTCAAGTCCACTCATATCTCTTGAAGAAAATATCATTTATATGGAATGATGAGGCTACTTTGGCATTCTCTCTTTCAATGGATGCCATGTCTTCTACACCAACATCGGTTGCACCTACTTTTGGTAAAACATTCATAGTAGAGTGTGAGGCACTAGGACAAAGAATTTACGTAACATTAACACAATAAGGGATATCATTGGCTTTTAAAAGCAAGGAATTCAAAGAAAATATTTGGTGAAATCTACGTATGAAAAATAAATGGAAGCAATATTACATGCAATAAAAAATGGGGATAGTATATCACTCGGAGGTACTTTAAAGTCAAGATATACCATGATAGCATAAATTATTTTTTGAAGCTATGGATTTCATTAGAAGATTAACAAAAATGAGGAGAAAAAATGCAAAGTTTTAATTTTGAGATAATCTGCAAAAAGGGTAAGGAAAATTTAGTACATGATGCTCTTTCTAAAATAGAAGAGGCCTCGAATTTATATCCAATTACATTTTCTATTCCTAGGTGGCTAGAAGAAGCTTGCCATAATGGAAAAATGACAATAGTACTAAACAAAAACTAAAATTTATAAAGGATGGGATGAACTCTATGGAGCATTGGGAGTGAAAGAGAGATATACTTTGGTGCAAATGTAGAATATTTTTATGCATGCAATCATATTTGAATAAACAAATATTAAGGGAGTCCCATGTCTCTCTGATGGTAGGACGCAGGGTTCCTTAAAACATCTCAAAGGATCAAAAAATATATTTTTGGAAGGAATGAAGAAAGATATTCAAAATTTTGTAAGAGAAAGTCAGGTTTGCATAATAAATAAAAGAGAGATAGTAAAATCTCTAGGGTTACTTCAACCATTCCACATACATATTCAAAGACTAGAAGATATATCAATAGACTTTATTACAGGGTTACTAAAATATAAAGGTAAGTATGACATTTTTGTGGTCATTTATATAGATAAATTTTGTAGATTTTTTTTGTAGAGCTCAAAGTACATAAACAACAAGCCAAGTGGCAGAAGTGTCCATGAAAGAAATTCATAGTCTTCATGGTTTTCCTAAAGTAATAGTAACAAGAAACTTTTGGAAATAATTATTTAATATGAGTGGAGAAACACTAGCTACCATGAGTTCTACATATCAAACACAATCAAATGGTCAAACAAAATTAGTTAACAAATGTTTTTAAGGTTATCTACAATGTTACTCTTTAGAAAAGCAATCTTAATGGATGAAGTGTGGTCCTCAAGGAAGAATGGTAATATGATACTATCATACTACCTATCACACATCTAAAAAAAATTCCCCATTTAAGGCCCTTTATGGATATCCAACTCCTAGTATCTCATACTTTTTGCAAGATAAGTCCAAAGTATAGGAAACAGAGTCACATATGGAAAATACTAAAGAAACTTTGAAAATTATTATGGAAAACCTTCAAATGACATGAAACATGATAAAACAACAAGGGAACAACATTGAAGTGAAAGATAATTTGAGGAGGGTAATTGGGTATTTTTTAGATTATAGCATTATAAGCAATCTTCATTCAAGAAAAAGAAGAATAAAGAATTAGCTCAAAAATTTTATGGCCCTAAATAATTATTCATAGGATTTCACAAGTGGTATAGAAGTTATATTTTCCTTCTTCTTGCATTCATAAGGTTTTTCATGTATCTTGCCTAAAAAGGGTTTTGGGAAAAAATATGCCAATGTAAATAGAACTTCCAAAATTAGATGAAGAATGAAAGTTGAATATTGAACCACAAAAAGTTATAGATAAACATTATGTATCTCTTTGACATATAACCATTATGAAGTACCTAATCAAGTGGAAGAATATTCCTCTAGAAGAAGGTACATGGTAAAATGATCAATTCGTGATGAAATACCCACGGCTAAAGGGTTCGTTTGAAGTTTTGATAAAGGTTTTGCTATATGTTTTATATAACGCGCGACGGAATAGTTTTATTGTTTGTTAAGGTCCCACACAATGATCAAATTTGAAGGGCAGGTCTGAATTTCAATTAGAAGGGCATATATCTATGTCGCCCTTCCATAATGAAAAGCTTTAAAAAAAAAACTTTTCAATTGACCACAATAAATTATTTTTACATTTCATTTTCAGAAAGACAAAACCATCAATCTTTATAAAAATAAAATATTGTTACATATACAACAATGAAGAAGGCTCCATCTTTCATTGCTTAAATATATCATTGGCAATGTCAACATAAGTCTTGAAGACACTATTATAAGAATTTGGATACATACCACCAGGATATAGGAGATTCTTATGTGTCAGATTGTGTAATGCAATTTTGACTTTGTCTCACAAGGAGCAGCAGCATGGAGGTCTGGATTTTTCTTATAGAACTTTTTTATTATTATTTGAAACGTTGTTTATAAATATGAATACAACAATGAAATTATGAGCATGGTGGACAATTAGTCAAGCTCATGATGCCAAACCATGATGATGTAAGTTTGGAATTTAACATTTTTACATGTTAAAGACAAATAGTCAAAATCACTGACAACTTAGTATGCCATAATTAATAATCATTCCCTATTCACTTTTGTTAATAGGTTTATGTCACATGATGATGCAGGGGCATTAGGCACTAGCCAACAATGTAGGAGGTTTTGTCCACATGTTGTGGCTAGGAGGGTTTGAAAACATTTGAGTTGTAACAGCTAGGTGTCAATACCTCAGCTAACTGTATTACTTAGACTAGTTAGAGTTGTAGGAGTCGAACAGTTTCAATTAGTTGAATTATTATAATTAGACCTTTTGATTTCTAGAATGGTCCTCTCAGAGGAACCGAAGAGCCATATGTTATGTATATAAATTGTAATTCCTCAGATGAATAAAAGTAGAGAGGGAAGAGGAGAGTAGAGAGGGGATTTCTGCAATAAACCTCTGTGTGTGAACAATTGTTTCAGTTAAATGATTTCCAAGCTTAGTTGCCATTGAATTATCTGTATGTTATAATTGTGGTGTTTATGTGGGTGGAGTGCGGTAATTCAAAATTTCATACATCTTGAAGTCCGTAGGTGTTGGATAACCATGAAAGAGTCACCACAAAGGCGAGTCTCTGAAAGACAGGGTCGTGGCTTTGTAGAGATAGGAAATCAGCCAAAGAGACAAATTGTTACAACTGAACAATAGAAAGTTGGACATGATTTAATATAGCTTAAATGATAGCGGAACGGAGACTTTGTGGTCAAGCACGTACCGAAGCCGAACGGAATCACAACGCCGGGTTGCCATATACGCACGCTTTTGCGGGTAGACGTGCTGTCGCGGCGATTCCATGAGGTACGACCGTGGCGAAACTGACACAGAAAACCTTGTTTAACCATTATGCTTGCGTTAAAGCCCGACGTTGGAAGCCGAGCGAAATTGCCAAGAGTCGTTGATTTGGAGAAGGGCCATGGGACGGTGGTCGCACGTTGAACTTGCCCGGAGGTTAACTAAGGTGTGCGGAGGATAGCCAGGTATGATACGAGTGTTTGATTGGTTATTGATATATATAGGTGGGGCCGGAGTATAATGAAATTGTTTAATTAAACGATTGGCGGATAATTAACATAAGTCTGGAGCGTGATTGTTGTAAGGCTGGGTGGTGAAATATAGAGCCGAAAGTTCATTACAAGTTATTTATTTAAAAAGAAACGTGGAGTATAAATACAAAGTTTTGAAAGTTAAACATTGGTTATAAGGATTGGAGATAATATAAAGTCGGGAATATAAATTAAATTCCAACCATTGTGGATAGTATTTATTTATCAAATTCTACGAATTTGATAAATAAACGCGAAGAAAGAAGAAGTCAATTAAGACTCGGGCTAGAGGAAAAGAAAGAAGAAGCAGGGTAAACAGATATAAATGCTAATAGGCGATTGTAGACACACAGAAAATGCTCATAGAGATTCAGTGGTTGTTTGCGTCAACACGATGATCTCTCTACACTGGCATTTGCTTGTGGCCAGATCACTATTCTAGGAGATAAGGAGTTATTTTCTCCATCTTCATAAACAACAATGCATCAGGATATCACTCTTCCTTTCTTACATGTGTTCTAACTAAATCATATCTGGAAATGGTTGTTTGCTTTGGTATTCACCGGTTGGTTCCTTTATAAGTCTTTGCATTTTGACGTCAATACATGAAAAAGATAATGGTTTAAAATAACATAAATATTTGAAATTTTGCAAGAATTGTCTGGCACACTTTGAATATGAATTTTGAAGTCAAGTGCATGATGTTGTATAGGATCAAGTGTCATTTTTAATACCAAATGTTTCACAAGAAACTTCTCAACATGCTACCCTGCAGTAAGGATTAAATGACAATATTGCATCAACTATTTCCATAATAAAAGTGCACCTCAGCCATAAGACTAAACAACTACAAATGTTGTAGATCTAACAAGACCACACAATCAAATGTATTCCACAAGCCCAATGTTGTATGAAAAATGAAAAGGAGTTTGCAACCAAAAATACCTTGGGCAACTAATTCAATTTCAACACAAACATCGGCAGAAAATCACGAAAAAAGCCTACTCAAAAACAAGCATGTACCTCATGACCAAAATTTTGAGTTAGAAACAGGGTCTTGTTAAATGCATTAAATGCAATTAATTTGAGCAGGGTTGCACTGTTTATTTGTTTATGACACAAACAGGTAAACTTTAAATTGCTTCCTGATTTAGCCATATAACCATTGTCGGTTTGTATTTCCTAACAAGCTCATAAATTTTGACAAAAGAACCGAAATTTTTTAATACCTGATAGCAATTTTTTCACTCAAAAACTATCTTAGACTCAATAAGCCCAACCCAAAACTAAAAAACCAAACACCATAAGACCCTACAAAAATGAATAGATGATCTTAATCCAGTACTATCGACAAAAGTTACCTTTACCTCATAAATGTTAAAGTGTTAAACCATGTCTTTGTTAATTCCTTTAGTACATTTATGACGAAGGACAGAATCTGACAATTTATCTGGAAGTTGCTTGCCATCCGAGAAATTTAATTATTTAAATTTCTGCAACCATTTTTTTGTAGACGACGCGAGGTAAAATGTAGTAAATAGAGGATTGTATTTAAACACAACAACAGCATTAACATGATGTAATAGAAATTAAACAAGCAGAAATTTACCCGACAGTTTTGTAAATTCAAAAGGAGGACACATGGAGCATTAATATTGGATCGCATGAAATTGAAGGGAATCTGAAAACCTGAAAACCGGACCCGAATTTTTTATAGGGCACATTGGATTGAGAATTCGAGTTAAAATTAGGCAGACGTCAACATCCCATTTTGGAACGTGAATTTGGTTTGAAATTCAATCTATTCAGACTTTTGAAGTCCGACGGAAAGGGTTCTTTAATGTTTTGATAGTTTAATATATACATATGTTTTAAACATATTTTATATATATATCATATGCGAAATGAAAGGTGGGCCATAGAATTTAGTTTTAATTTTATTTTTTTAAAAAGAGGGTTTATTATAATATGTTTTATATGTTACGGCATATAAAAATAAAAAGGTCGAAAAAGCTTGGTAGTTTTTTTTTATAGACAGTACGTAAATTTTTTATTACACAGCAGTGTGTAAAAGGTGAAAGACTGAGTGTAACTTTTTAAGTGTGTATGCACAGCAGTGCGAAAGGGAAAAACACAGCAGAGTGTTTTAGAGACAGAGTATGTTTGTTTTGAACAGACAGTGAGTTGGTTTTATGCACTGCGTTTTGTAGCAGTCATAATTTTGTAATCCCTCTCGGTGAGGAAGTAGTGTAATAGTTTTTTTTTGAGTTATTGAAGGGAATAGAAGTTTGTTTTCAAAGTATTGAAACTCTGTCTCCTGTCAAAGAAATTTTTATTTTCTCTGTGTTAGAGGAAGGGAGATTTATTCTCCATTCATTGTTCTGGAATTTTTCAATATTCCAACATGTGCAAGAACAAAAGATGTTGTGGTTCCATCCCCAGCTAAATCATTTGTCTTTGCCGCAGCTTGCCTTACCAACTTGGCCCCTATATTTTCAACTGGGTCCTCTAATTCAACCAATAAAAAGGCCAAAACCATAGCATTGAGATACATTTCATTACACTGTCAATAACAATAAAATTTGACTCAACCATAACCCTTTCCTTTTATTGTTGTGAAAATCTTTATGCATTACTCTAATGTGGCTAGTCCATAGGCCAAGTAGACCACTGGGTAACAAATATGTTTCCTTTCACCTTTGAGTTTTCAAATTATGCCTACCAAATATAAGACATTTAAGAGGGGGAACTAATACAACGTTAAAAACAAAACCAGAGCACACATCTACAAATTACCTCCTTAGCTACTATCACACCATCATTAACTATTTTCGGAGAACCATGCTTGCTCTCCAAGACAACATTTTTCCCTTCGCCCCAAGGGTGACTCCAACAAGATTAGCAAGTTTGTTCACACCACCTGCAAGACAAATTGACAATGCTTTCAGTAAGTGTGCAATTGAATACCAGACCATATGCCAAAATAACCCTCCATGAAAAATTAAAATAAAACATTAAAATCGAATATAAGTGGACAAGGAAAGATCCACCGCAGTGAAGTTTCACGTGCAGGTGACCTTCCTTTGAACATAATTTTTTCTCTGACCTGCAATTTTTTTGTCACTGAGCCATCCTTGTTGAAGTACAACTCCTTTTCCATAGCTCTTGTATTAACTACCTTCTCTCTGTCACGTAGTCTCAGAGTCCCTCTTCTGCTTGAGCGATTAAAGGAAATGGGTGAAAAAACTGAAAGAGAAGACAATTGTCTACCATAATTATCAAACATTGCACCCAACTTCTTCCCCTTTCCATTGTTACCTAATGAGGTAGATGTGGCAATTGTTGTCATACTGCCCAAAGCAGAGGCCATCTTCTCTTATGCTGAATATAGAATTACAAGATCTTCATATTAGTATGAACCTTAAAAAACATGACTCCCATTGCTAAAAACCACTTTTAAGTGGTAACAAGCAAACTAAACAACTATCGCAACTTTTGGCAACTTCTGGAGCATTAAGAGAGAAACAACCAAAGATAAATACAACCACAATCCTCATTTTAATGAGACCGGACTATATATTTGCATTAAGATAATAGAAAAAAATCACGACTATATTAAGGCCAGCACAAAACAATCTTTAACCAGTGTCTCTCGCGGCCTTCAGGTTGCCATGCTAGAGGTTGCATATTTTTAATTTAAATTCTTGACCTCTCGTGCCCATATATGAATGCATCCAATGGGATATCTACATCAAATGCTCCTTTATATCCCCAAAAACAAATTCCCTACTACAAGAGCACCGGTATTGATGGATCACCCCACACCATCCCACCCACTAGAAACGGTGAAAAAGGAAACCCGAGAAAACTTCTGAAATATCTCAAGATGACTATATGGGTGGTTCTTATGAATCAACCAACCATTCAAAACATGCTCATCAATCCAAACCATGAGTATTATGTGAAAATATTCAAGCAGGCACTGAATCAGATTTCTGAAGCTATGTTAGAGAAACCCTAAACTCTCACTGAAAATAGGTGAAATGTGGCACCACTCAGAGATTGACATGTGCCAGTTGGTACAAGTGGTAGAAAATTGGCATGCTCAAACAACGAGGTGATGCAGGAATGACATGAGGGAGAAAATATCAGAAAAGCCCCAAATCTGGAGAACTAAAGCTCATCACCAACCTGAGATTGACAACTTTACATGATGTAGCCTATGAAATCGTAAATGGAGAAATCATAGTAACAATAAAGTAACCTATGTAACAATAAAGTCAGATTCATCCTGGGAGTGGTAATGGGAGAAATCATAGTGAACAACAGGAAACATGCATAGTTGCTTACAATCAAATAGATGAAAAGACACATACAAAAAACCTAGATAATAATCATGAACAAGATTAATATTGAATTATGAATTGTAAAGGAACTTACAAAATGTGACATTACGAACCTGGTCAAGCGCACAAGCAAAAATATCCTGGACATGACCCTGGTTGACAAGTTGTATTGCTCATGATGCAAGAGGATTTGTACCTGCACTGCCAAGTCGATCAAAATCCATCATTATCTATACAATAAATACAAGTAATTGATGTAGTATTTTTTACTCTAAGATGCATTCTTATGATAATGTTAGAACATATGTTGAAAATGTCAAAACATACCTGAATAAGCTCCTCTTCGTTTCAAGAACAATTTATTGGAGTCGCATGAACTTGGAACAATCCTCCCACGATCTGAAAGAGTAGCAACTAAGTCAACAGTGACTTTTTTGTTGCTACGCTGGATCAAGGGAGGTTTGCTCCAAGATTAAATCGCTCCAATAAATTATTCTCTACTAAACAGGGCCAACCACGTGAAGGTGGAAGCTCTTATGGCCCCTCCCCTCACATCACTCTCAATTCCCCAATACCCAATCTATATTTCATTTTTTACTTTCATGAGCATAAAAAAAAATATTCAATAACTAATAAAAAAACAATTCAACAAAAAGTTCACAAGGAAACATTGAAATTAATGCTTGACATAAAAATATTATGATAAATGAGTTTTTTATATAACGCAAAAAACGTTCCAAGTATGGTAACGTTTGTCTTATAATAATACAATATTTTACATTATCAAATTTTCTTTTTCTTCTTCCTATTTCTAAAGCTCCTAATTACATCATAAATATCATCGTGCTCTGCTCCTGTTTCGTGCCTTTCGACCCGCACTGCTGACCTAGTTGCGTATTCACGATGTCTGGGCTCATCCAGTGACGGGGCATCGCCTAAAAAAACAGATAATATTAAATTTTAATTGTCAGTTTTTAAATATCATTGAACTAGTTCGATAATATTAATAATAAAAATTTCAATGAGATTATTTACCTGGTGCACCAGTTGTCGCCGCTGACCTAGTTGCGTAGTCACGATGTCTGGTCTCATCCAGTGACGGGGCATCGCCTACAAAAATAGATAGTATTAAATTTTAATTGTCGGTTTTTAAATATCATTGAACTAGTTCGGTAATATTAATAAAAAAAATTGCAATGAGATTATTTACCTGGTGCACCAGTTGTCGCCGTTGGGACTGTTGCCCTGTCTTCCTCTCTGGTGGTAAGATCCTCAAGGGAAACATTCTCTGTCATTTAAACAAAAAACGTTATAAGGACAATCATCAAGGTATAATTAGAAAAAATTATAAGTGGAAATTAATTACCATCACGGCCCTCACTGATAGTAGCATTGTCGGCCTGGTCCCCACTACAATGATCAGGTTGCACGTGAGGATCATCTACATCTGGCTCTAAAACTGGGTTATTTTCCTCGTCGGTAGTGTTGCTCCCCTGATTTAAAAAAATTTGTTAGACATTAAATTTACGGACGAAAACAAACATATTAAAAGGTTAATGTTTTACCTTATCAAGCATTCTGGATCTTGGGACCTGCCCCAAGCTTCTGCGACGTTCAACTACGGCTTGATAGCCGAAATGGAAAGCGATATTTTTATCTTCCTCTGTAGTTTTTGTTCCGAAGTCATCACCCTACATTACATATGATTGTGTATTTTTAATCATATCTGATAGGATTACAAAAACGTTGGAAGGTGATACAATTAATTATAAGATGTTTAGCTACTTAATTACAATTCTTGCAGCTAATTTCAAGTAGCCACCTTGGCCGAGCTTGTGATGGCCCTTTTTCTCAATCCTAGCTTTGGTTTCGTTTGAGGTGTCAAGCAACCTAGCATCAAAAGATTGAAGTCAGATATGACGTAGCACACTTTTATTTTAGACATAAAGAAAATTAAAGCTATTGAATTAAAGTTGTAATTTACCTTGCGGGTCCGGTTGGCATTTTTCCTTCTTTCTTTGCCCTTTTCTCTTTTCCGTCATGGATGAGTGCTCTCCACTCACTCTCTGGAACTGTGAGAGGACGCTCATATCTAGGGTTAAATTGCAATTGCGTCCTATAGGTGTCCCTGATATATTTCAAATATTTGCCGGCTACCCGAGCCACCGCTGTTCTGTCAAATGTGCCGACCCCAAAAAGGGCTTCTAGATAATCTAGAAGTTCTTTTTTCAGGTTGGAATTCTGGGAATTCCACCCTGTGCGTATGGTTGGGCAAAAAATTACCAACGCATGGCTCTCCAAAAACCTGTAGAACTCATTGTTTCCTACACAGAAAAAAAGAAAGATATTATCATTAATTTAAAAATAAAAATCATGATAAATATGTTTTAGATAAAGTACATGAAATAGTTAAAATATTAAAATTTACCTAGGAGTTGTACATGCTTTATAGGGACACCCTCATCATTCACCAACAACGTGCCATTAATGGTCCCTGTGGAGCTGACACGTGTAGCTCCAGGAAACGCAATAATGTAGTTGGCCATATCAGCCTCATCATTGCCAACACATTCAGCGGTTGGCTGGGTGTCTGCTTGGGCAGGGTGTGTTTCTTGGCTAGCACCTAAAGTAGTAGAAGGTGTACGAGAGGGTTGTTGGGAAATCTCTTGCCCTTGTGTCCCACTACCACCAACACCGGGTTCAGCAAATGCCAGAAAACGCTACATACAAAAGAACTTTTTGTTAGTTTAGTCGATGTAAAAATTAAAAATCAAACTATCACAATTCATCTCATGCAGAACAAAAAAAATATCCTTTTGACTTTTTATTATTACCTGATATCTTTCTAGCTGGCTCATAAGTTGTTTTATCCTCTCTTCTGTTTCAAGTGTTTGAGGCGCGTCTATCAAAGTATTAAATTTCGACCTTGCATCTCGTGCCTTTTTTCGCAACAAGAACACTGGAGATAGGGATGAAGAAAGCTCTTCCTCAAAGAGGGAATCATCAGGCATACCATGGCTAGGTGTCTGCATATTTGAACAAAATTAATATTATTTCAATTATGTAAATAAGTAAAATACCTGAAGATAGAGCAATGCTGGCACTTTACATGTTCTTCCGCTGGCCTCTTTCCGCGATCATCCCGTCTCGGGGTTGTTCCTGTACTGCCCTGATCAGTCTGCCACATTGCAATAAAATTATAAATGTAAAAACTTGAAAACAATATCTAACTTGAAAACACAAAATGAAAGCTGAAATAATTTCTAATAATGGAGATAGGGATGAAGAAAGCTCTTCCTCAAAGAGGGAATCATCAAGCGTACCATGGCTAGGTGTCTGCATATTTGAACAAAATTAATATTATTTCAATTATGTAAATAACTAAAATACCTGAAGATAGAGAAATGTTGGCACTTTACATGTTCTTCCGCTGGCCTCTTTCCACGATCATCCCGTCTCGGGGTTGTTCCTGTACTGCCCTGATCAGTCTGCCACATTACAATAAAATTATAAATGTAAAAACTTGAAAACAATATCTAACTTGAAAACACAAAATGAAAACTGAAATAATTTCTAATAAGACACCGGAAGACAGAGTTAGAGTTTCAAATATGCCTTGCATTGAATTCAGTCCTAGAAACATGTCATTGCACATTAAGACACCCAAACAAGAGACGAGTTGACAATGAAGACCTTATTGAATATATTGTTGGAGCAACTTCTAGTAAACTTGTTGTGAAGACCTTGAGGACATTTTTGGAGCAACATTGTTGAGGCTGATGGTATAGCATTGTTGGAGACGATCTTGAAGGGCCTTGAAGTGAAGCTTTTGGAGCAACTATTGAAAAATCCTTAGAGCATTTAAGTAAGGCCCTTTCTATCTTCCATCACCTTTTTCCTTTCAATATCCTTTAAACGATTTTGTTGATATTTAATGTTTGAAATCACGTTATAATTCCTTGATTATATGTGTTTGGGGACTTTCCCTTTGAAATTACCCAAAAATACCCTGGCAATTGGCAATATCATGTTTCCTATTCAATCAAAATTTATCTCAGTTAGGGTAGGTAGGAAGGTTTTCCCTTTGTATTAATAGGGCACTTATAGCTTGCATTTTTATTATATCTTTCAAATTTAGTGTCATTTCAATTAGGGCATGAATTTTTTCATCTTTCAAGGTGAGAATGAACAAAGAAATTTTTTTGTAATGGATGACTAGATATGACTCCATGGCTAGAGGAAAAGGCACTAATCTACTTCTTCAAATATCTATAGTTCTCATTCACCTCATACGGAGATGGTCCCTGATTTTGAGCCAAATGTTGCAGCAAAAAGTCCCCCCCCTCCATAATTTGATATTCAATGGAAATTTCTTAAATTGATGATGGGGCATGATTATGGAACATTGGAACATACATATGTAATGGAATTCCAAGATCATGATATATGTTTGCATATGTTTATGGAGGTGGTGGAGCAAAAAAGAGCTCAAATAGAGCTGAAATTTTCACATAAAAAGGACTGTGGGCTTGACTAATGGTTCCATTTAAAAAATGATATCTAGACAGAGAATAAGTGTAGCATGCAAACATGCATTGAAAATCCATCTGAGTTTGCATTGTATTACTTATGATGGATTCAAATTTGGGTTTCAAAATGCTAGTTTATGGCATGATTTTGTCGAGAAACCCTTAGTTGGATTCTCATGTTGGTTTTAATTTATATTTTAAGTTTGTTTTGCAGTCTTTGGGTGATAGTAACTCATGAACTAGGTTACCAATGTGTAACAATCATATTTCAAGAATAAAGTTGTGATTCTTTTATATTATTATTATTATCTATTAGCTACGAGTATTGACACCTAATGCTTGGAATTTTGACATCTTGATAGCATGGATAATTTCGAAAATGTTTCTAGTAATGTTAACATAATAACTATCATTACGTGTCTTCACTTTTGTCACCATAATATACCTGTGATATGGACTCATCACACAACCTCATATGCTATGTCCCAACAAGTTCAAACTGGTTGAACCTACCTCATAGTGTGGTTATTAAGGACAAGTTGCTTGGTATATAACTCGATAACATAGACCGCGTTGCAGTTCTAAAAAGAATACTCAAGTGTCAAAAAAACTTCACAATATGTTCTACTATAAAGCCTTTTGGGATACCTGAAATAATATATGTATCATTGATGAATTTTAAAGTATGACAAGATCTAGAGGGAAAGGAAATCAATGGAAGAGTGATCCACCAATGAGAACCTAGAATTTAGCATCAGATGAGTTAGAGTCTAGGAAATTGAAACCCTATAATTTTAATTAGTGATGAAGGACATCACATAGGTAATTATATTTGCATGTAGAATAATCTGTTAATTCAAATTTAAACTACATAATATGAAAGGCATACCATAAATTTTTCCACGTAAGTCCAAACAACCTATAAAAAGGGAAAACCTTATTTTTCCATGGGAAATAATTTACCTTTCCTTTTTCAAGATAATCTAAATCACAAAAAATATGAACTATACTGCACACATTCTTGGATAATGTGAAAGTGTAAAAGGAATACCCTACACAAGTGATGCACACATGTACATTTTAACACTAAAAGATTTTCGTAGTTGAAATGCAATGCTTGTTTTCATTTAAATGTAGGGTTTTTTAAGCAGGGAGAAATAATGGCTGCCAAATTAATAAGCGTTTCTTTGGGAAAAAATTAAATCTTGTATTGGGTGATGAATATAATAGAGGGTATTTAATCTCGATTCTTGACATCTAGAGAGAACCCTACAGCCTAACACAATCCAATGGAATTGACCAAAAAAACCCAAATAGAGTCAACCCTACTATAGGAGGAAGGGCCTGCAGTAAGAAATTACCATTTTGCAAGAGCTGAGGGCGAATGTAGGGTGAATACTGTTCTACAAGAGCTGAGGGTGAATGTTGTTTTGCAAGAGATCAGGGCGAATGCTGTTCTGCAAGAGCTCAGGGCGAATGCTATTCTGCAAGAGCTCAGGGCGAATTCTGAGGGCGAATGCTGTTCTGCAAGAGCTGAGGGCGAATGTTGTTCTGCAAGAGCGGAGGGCAAATGCGCACGTGATATCAGACGTTAATGTAGCACACATGTACATTTGAACACTAATATATTTTTGTAGTTGAAATGCAATGCTTGTTTTCATTTAAATGTAGGGTTTTTAAAGCGGGGAGAAATAATGGCTGCCAAATTAATAAGCGTTTCTTTGGGAAAAATTTAAATCTTGTATTGGGTGATGAAGATAATAGAGGGTATTGAATCTTGATTCTTGACATCTAGAGAGAACCCTACAGCCTGACACAATCCAATGGAATTGACCAAAAAAAACCAAATAGAGTCAACCCTACTATAGGAGGAAGGGCCTGCAGTAAGAACTTACCATTTTGCAAGAGCTAAGGGCAAATGCTGTTCTGCAAGAGCTGAGGGCGAATACTGTTCTGCAAGAGTTGAGGGTGAATGCTGTTCTGCAAGAGCTGAGGGTGAACGCTGAGGGCGAATGCTGAGGGAAAATGCTGTTCTGCAAGAGCTGAGGGTGAATGCTGAGCGCGAATGTTGTTCTGCAAGAGCGGAGGGCGAATGCGCGTGTGATATTAGACATTAATGTAGCTATTGCGACGGATACGAAACAATAAAATCATTTTTATGTAGCGCGCATATAAGTTTTGTATTTTTATTTAGCGCGCATATAAGTGTCGTTATACCGACGGTGGAAAAAGCGTCGCTATTGCGACGGAGGCCTCCAGACGTCGCAGTTGCGACAATTATACATTGTGTCGCACTTACGACGTTTGCATTATCGTCACAATAGCGACGCTTTTGGCCATAGTGTCGCAATTGCGACGTATTCCTCCAAACGTCGCAGTTGCGACACTTTTCTAAGTGTCGGTATTGCGACACTTTTCTATAAACGTCGGTGTAGCGACGGTTTCAGGCGGGATGGAAAAAATCTGGGGAAATTTCCGACATTTGGTCAAAAGCGTCGGAACCAAGTGTCGGAATTTCCGCCAAATGTAGTAGTGTAATAAATGGCCCATTTTAAACAACTCAATAGTTAATATTTTGACTAATGATAGCCCCATTGATGATTTTGCAGGTGTTTTGAAAGAAAAAATGGTGATTGAATGGAAGGAAAGAGGACACGGAGAAGAAAACGAGCAAGCTATGAGCAATGTAAGATGCATGGATGTTCTAAGGGACTACGAGCTTTTGAAATTCTTCATGGAAACGTGTCTTTGAGCTCAACCAAATTTATTACAATATCTGATTAGTGTATGGGACATTGATCGGGAAAGATTTGTGTTTCACGATTAGGAGTTAGA